>VZTQ01014470.1:25713-46805 GCA_013400755.1 Pelecanoides urinatrix
TGCTGGCTGGGCCTGATCCCCTGGTTGTCCCGGACATGGCTCGTGAGCGCCCTCAAGATGAACCTTTCCATAATCTTCCCTGGCACCGAGGTCAGGCTGACCGGCCTGTAGTTCCCCGGATCCTCCTTCCGGCCCTTCTTGTAGATGGGCGTCACATTGGCAAGCCTCCAGTCATCTGGGACCTCCCCCTTAACCAGGATTGCTGGTAAATGATGGAGAGTGGCTTGGCAAGCTCCTCCGCCAGCTCCCTCAGTACCCTCAGTACATGTAGTTTAAGTAAAAAATTGAATTTTTTAGTCTCATTGACATGAGACTGTGGCAACAAGACTTTGATTAGTGTTGCTCAGATGATAAGCCCTATACTGTGGGAAAAGTGGATTTTTTTTTTTTTATTTATTGTTCTCAAAGCTCTTTGCCCATCTTTGTTGTTCTTGCTGTTTATTCCCTGTCATGCATATTCGTGATTTGGGACTCTATTTAGATACCTATTCTTCATGCGTGTCTCATTTCTGTAGTACCTTTCCGGCTTTTTCTATTTCATGTTTTTGTTTTGTCCATATAGTTAGAAGGCTGATCCATTGAAAGGTGCAATGGTGTTTGTAAAATGACAAATGAAAATGTTTAATCATGGAATATGGAGGTGATTAGGTCCAACAGCTGTGTATTTTAGTCAATAAAACGAAGTAGGAGAGATCATAGGGGTCTTCAGAAGAAGTTCGTTAATAAAACTTAGCAGGTACCTTAAATCAGAATGAGCTTAACTAGCTTTGACTGAAATGGATTAGACAGAATATTTTTGTTATTCTGGTGGTGGAGCCCAAGTTAACATGAGTTGTGATGTTCAGCTGTAAATAAGTGTATATACTACTTTAGGTTTTTTCCCAGGAATATTGATTTCTGTATAGACTTGTTCAGGTATGTGAATGATAGCTTCTATCTCTTTTGTGGTTACTAAGCCTTTTTTCTGTCCAGGAAGAAATGACCTTCAGATTTCAGGCCTTCAAAAAACCCCCCCAAATTCTGGGAAATCTCTGATGGATTTGTTTTGTATCTTGGGATAAATGTTTAAAGCAGTAAATCATGGTACAGTCTAGTGAGATCTACTATTACAATAAAACACATGTGAAGATGCACTGCAAAGTGTGTTAAGTCCTCTAAGATTTTAACTACTTTTTCCTCTTTGTTTCTCAAGTTTCATATTAAAGGCAAAAAACCCCCACCACCACCTGATAAATTTGTTACAATGTTATTTATTGAGTTTTTTCTGCACTTATTGTAGAAAATATAGCCATGGTTCTAAGATGGCTACAGTATGTACAGAGCAGCGTAAACTGTATTGAATAATATTGAGCAAGTAAAAAATACTACCCCAAAACATGGGGGTAATGTAGTTTATAGTATTAAAAGCTCATTATTCAAAAAGAAAGTCTTTGTTCTCTAGTTCTCCTATTTGGAGCATGTATTTATTTGAAGACAATTTAAATGTGGTATTTTGATTAATGATGGTATAAGAATGGCTGTTTTTTTTTTTTTTTGTAAACTTCAAAACTATAGTAATTAGCCAAGAGCTCTATGTTGATGTTTAAAAATACCATCTAAAATTTTGATAAGTCTTTATGTATAATCAGTCCCATAACTTAGCTTATGTTCTTTTAAATTGTTTCCATGAACTGTTTTTTAATGAGTTCACATCTTTGTACTGTTTCTGCCATCTTGAGAGAATATTTACTTACTGATTGTCGTGGTTTAACCCCAGCCAGTGGAAAAATGGGCACCACGCAGCCGGTCTCCTCCCCGCCCCCGGTGGAGTGAGGGGGAGAATCGGGGAAGATACAAGTAGGAAAACTCCCGGGTTAAGATAAGAACAGTTTAATAACTGAAATGAAACAGAAGTAGAACAGCAGCAAGCAGATGAGAACAACAATAAGAACAGAATATACAAAGCTGACAATGCACAGTGCAACTGCTCACCGCCCGGCGCCCGCGCGTCAGCCCGAACCGCTCCTACCCGAACCGTGCCAGCCCGAACCGCTCCGCCCGAACCGCGCGCCGCGCTGCCCTGCCCCCCCACACCTGGTTTTATACTGAGCATGATGTCACATGGTATAGAATACCCCATTGGCCAGCTGGGCCCACCAGCCCGGCCCTGCTCGGTGCCCAGCAACAGCCAAAGCTCAATGGGCCATTAGCGCTCCTTTTACACCAAACCGAAACCCAGCACAGCACACCCCCAAGCTATGGGGAGGGAAGTTAACCCTGTCCCAGCCAGAACCAGGACACTGATAGACAACATTTAATTGAATCTATATTGGGTAAGAATGTACACAAAAATGGTGAGGGATAAAGGATAAAAATGGTCGTGTTCGGTGTTTTCTAGGTCTGCTTAAAATAATCTTGTTAGAAATAGTAGGGAAAAATTCCTTTTAAATAAATATTTGACAGTTTTTGTGTAAAGTATTTGACAACATTGTATAAAGTATGTTCAGCATGAAAATTAACTTTGATGGCAGAGTTACTTTAAGAAAAGAATGATTGCATTTCAGGATTGGCAAGTAAAGCCTAAAAAAAGCAGTTACATACTCATGTTTTTTTTAACAGCATCCCCAAATGCTACCATTTACATACAAGTTCTTTTGTTTCTCTAAAACTAAATTGAGGTTTGAAGTGATTGAAGGACATGCTGTGATAATAGCATGCATATATTAACTCTACGACAATTTAAGTTGTTTTATAAGAATACAAGGAAATGTAACTTTTTTTTTTGTGATTCATATATTCCCTGGAGGGAAACCTTGTATATGGGTAAACTTTTCCTATAAGGTCAGAAAGAGCAATGATTACTAAATAGTATTACTTGAAATAAGGTGTAAGACTCAAGGGAAATGAAATCTAACGCACACTTACTTTCTTTTGTTTCTTTGTTTTGTGTCTGATATGTTTAGGTAAAGGATATGACAGTACTGCAGCCTTGATTTGATTGTCACTGTTAATGTAAAAAATTTTTAGGCACCAGAGGGCAATGTTGGTCAAATATTGCTGAATTCTGCTAACCAGCAAATAGCAATATTGAAAATGTCTTTCAGACATTCTAGATATGTCATTGTCTTTTAAAACTTATTTCTGTGGGTTAAGTTTTACGAGTAAGTATCTTGATTTCAGTTTATGTCTGGAATTCTGAAGCCTAGTTGAGGTTTATATTGGGGTTTTTTCCATTTCGATGAGTTTTTAAGACTTGAAGTTTTACTGAATAGTAAAACTCTCATAATGAGAGAAATGAATGCTGTATTCTCCTTTGTGTGATAATACACTTGAGGCTCTCTTATTTCTAGTCCAGGCATAGTATGTGCTTAGCGCAGGTGTTTTAGCATTTCCATTGCTTTTGTTCTCTAGAAAAGCTCTTCGTTTTCATGATCTTTGTTGTTAAAGAATACACTGAGAATGCATTCTTAATGCATTATAAGAAAAATACATTGTGCTGAGTACTTATTTTGCTTTAGCAGTTACCTGTGATCAAAATGCTGTGTTTGTGATCAGCATGATCCAAGGGTAGATATATAATTTCAGGGGTTAGGGAACAATGTACACTGTATGTATCAATTTTTTTTCTTTGCTCTACTGTTATTAAATCATTTTAATACTAGCAATTGCTCTTACTAGTGACTCTTCCTTCTTGTCCATAAGCACATGCATATTTTGGGTGATTGTACTCCAGATGCATTTACATGCCTTTTTGTCTATTACTGTCTCTATTTACCTTGATTTTTGTCTGGATTTTGTCTGCTGTTAACATACTCAGTTTAAATCCTTTGGCTAAGAAGATGCTTTCTCTGACAGCTGGGTTGTGATTGCTTTTCCTGAGCCTTGACCATTAGCCTTTAAAAATATTACCATTGATTTATTTAATTTTTCTCAGTTAATTTCCCTGTTGTTTCCCCCCTGGTTGTGATCTTTAGTTTCTTCAGGATTATTTGGCTCTGGCCCATTCCAGGCCTCAATTCCCTGCAATGAGGGAACTCATGGTGTCCTAGATCAAAACTCTTGCTGGGCTGTGAGGTTGTGACTGGCAATTTTAGGGTCATATGGCAGCCTGTGTATGTGCTTGCATGGCTACTTTAGATGCATTTCTCAGGGCTGTGCTGGTTCATGGCCCCCCTGTGAGGTTATTTTTTCCTTTATAGGAACCTAAAAGGCTTTCGGGGAAATGTCTTCCCATGCACCCCCTCAATCCAGCTTGATAGTGGAGGATGTCTGGGATGGGGNACAATAATTCATATTAAGTAAGAGCACAAGACTGGTTATACTGCAAGAAGTGAAATGAATGTATAAATGTATGTCCTGACATCCAGCTTGATTAAAAATGTGAAGTAGAAGAGTAAGAACATGGGAGAAAACTGTTTTTACTCATTGCTTCCCTCTCCCTCTTGCCCCAGGGAAAACTGGGCTAATTAGGACCATGTCCTAATGAGGACCTTACCATATTTCAGGAAAGTGACCTGACTATGGTTTTGCAATGGTGTTGTCATTTCTTAGTATTTTGTATATGTTTATAGGCATTTGATATACTGGCTAATTTGGGGAGATAGCTAGGAATAGAAAAATAATTATGTGTATTAATTGTTACAAGGTAAGTTCAGTGTAGTATTAGGAGAAAGTTTGAACTGGAAAGTCTTTCCAGTTTAAACACTGCACTAAGCTACCTAATCCCCTCTTAGAGACTACCACTGAGGGAAATTCCAAAACTCCCTAGAGAAACATGCTGGGAATGGTTAATGTGGGGTTGGCTCTGCTTCAGAGTAGGAAGATGAGTTAGAAGGGGTTCCTGTCAGTTCTGTTTATTTACATTTTCTATAGCTGATACTAAACAAGACATTGGAGGGTTTTTTTTGTCATTGATTTTTTAGGACTTTAAGTCCTTGGATGAAAGTATTTAGTTGAGGTGAATCCTGAATAATACCTTTGAATACTTGGCCAAGTGATAGTTCGGTGCTTTCAGGACCTGTTTTAAAAGTGAGTTTTGGAGTGTGTATGGGGTCACCTTTTGTTTATGTTCTAAGATTTGCTTCAGCCAAAGCAAAAGCAGGAAGATTGTGATGAAGACTGAGGCTAAGTCAATATTAAAGTGTGAATGTTCACCCCATTTCTGTGGGGTGAATCCCACTGGAAGGATTCATATTCAGTCATGTGCAATCAATTATGTTGCATTATATCTAAAATTAATTTGTATTGTCTGGGTATTGCAATAATTATTTTGATCTTTTTATTCTGAAGTATTGCAAGGGATATTTCACCAAGAGTGCAAACAAGGCCTGCTTAAGCTCCCAGCTACATAAACGTACGTTGAAAAGTAGTGACCAAGCTTGCGTTTATGAAGTGAGAATCAAAATGCGTTAGTAGTCTGACACACTGGGTGGCGAGCGTATAGGAAGACAGAATTAGTTTTTACTTACATTTCTGCAGATTGTTTCTGACAGCTGAAGTCTCCATGTGAAACTGGGGGAAAACTAAAATTCAGTAGAAGTGAGGGTTTGACACAGTATTTTCTTATAAACTCAAGTGAAATGATGACATTGAATTTTGTGCAATATTAGAGAAGGATAGAGTTCTCTTATGCACCTTTCCACAAAGCAAGAATAGCTTTGTTTGAATTAGGTGTTGTCTCAACAGTGTTGTCTACAAAGAAGTAATTGCTAGAACAAAGGATTTTTTAGCTTTTGGGTATATTATAATCTTGATGACTTCAGATCTTCGGTAGAAGAGAAATCAAGAACCTGATAAACTTGTTCAATTTGCTTTCTTAAGCTTCTGGTGTGTTTAGGACTTTGCTGTTAAAAATCTTAGGTGCATAGCATTTATTTAGGTGTTACATAGAATGTACATAAAAGATGTTTGTCAGTTTTCCAGAAGGCACACTGCCTTCTGAGGAGGGAAGAAATTCTGATAATGGCTTTTAATTTAGTTCACTTTTTGACTGCTGGTGGGTTGATTTTGGGTAATATCTAGGAACTGCTTGAAGAAGACTTGCTGGTGGTTAGTCCCAATGCAAATCAGGCCATTAAAACTTAATGTACATGACAGGTCAAGTTTCAGTCACTGGCTGGGTAATTCCGGTGGTGCCATTTGCATTTCTTTAAGTACTTGTTATATGAGTATCAATTTTCCTAATTCTTAATTGAGAATTGGAAAAAGAGGGCTAGTCTGCCTTTTACAGCTGACATAAGCATTAGAGGTGCACCATTCAAAACGCAATTGAATTAAAAACTAGGCAATCATAGATGTTTTCAAAGAAAAGCAATGCTGGTATTCTGGCACTGTGCAGATAATGTTGCTGTTTCTTAAACTCCTTGTTCAGTCTTCGGTCTCTTTGTGATTTTCTGTGGCTCAAATCCTGATTTTTTTAATATGTCTTTACAAAAATAGTATTTACCTCTTTCACAGAGTTTTGAGTTCCTGTGAAGCATCCTCATGGAGTTGAGGTTTAATCCAGTTGTACTTACTGCATTAATTGATGGAGATATTTGGGTGGCATCTGTATTAAAAAATAAAAATAAAAATCTATATGTATAGAAAAGCAGCTGGTAACTTAGACTTATGTACTTTACAACAGTAAATTTCTTACTTGTAACAGTATATTCTGTGTTCAAGCATCTTAAATTCATTAACTGAGCTTAAAAAAAACCCCAATCTACTAAGGACAGTAATGCTGTGTTTAAAAGTTTGTTAAATAACTCCCCCCCCCCCCCCTAATTTCTTATTTTGTCCCATGTTTTATATTTAGGATGCTAAGAGATTTCTCTGACATACACTAAGGGAGTAAATCACACAGTCTAACTGCAGGCATCTAGGCTCCATAGAGGATCGATTTTGCAAAGTGAATGTCTTGCTCCAACTCACTGAGACATTTAGGTTGGATAGTAAAGCTAGACTTGCTCTATTATCTGTAAATACTAACATTTTTTTCTCCCCATAGATAAATATTTTCTGGCCTGGAACTTTAACTACAGTTAAGCAAGAACTGCTATTCATGTTTCATTTCCACTGTACAAAATATAAGCAAATATATAAGTAAGGTCACAGGTACAATTAAATGTAGGTGCAAAACAACACCACGCAGATTATATCACCCATTTTTTTTACTGTGCTTGGGTATAAATTTTTATTAGTTTTTCATACATCGTTTCCACCTCAGATCCTGAAACATGTTTCAGTGTTGAATACAAATCTTGCCGTAATTCTAGATGCATACTTCAGTCACTGGAACTTAAAAACCAAAATAACTACTATGGGCAAATTGGAATAAATAGTGAAAATTTGTGTGATATAATGCAAGGGATTAAAATATAAGTATATATCATAAAAACGTAAGTGTATATCATAAAGGGATTTATCTATGTAATATGACTTTTTCAGGGTCTCTTGACAACAGGAGTAGAATTTGAATCTCTTCCTGCAGCTCTTTCTCTGCCTGCAGAATCTGGTCTCTATCCGGTAACTCTTGTTGGTGTTCCTCAAACTACTGGACAGATCACTGTCAATGGTAAGGGATGTCTTTAGTCATTCTCTTCCTAGCAAAACAAGCATGCGCTTTACATCTCTGTGGATTACATAAGTTTGAATGACACATATGTATTTGCCACTCTGAATTCTTCTCAGTAAGTAAAAGAAAAAACAAAACAAAGAAACAAACCTGTTTTCATAAAAAACAGCCTGCAAAATCGCTTGGTTGTAACAGCAGTAATGAACACATCTTTACAATATCTCATGTATGAGAGGAAAAGGATAATGAACTCAAACTCCTCTTTATTAATGCTTTCATTTGGAAAGCTTCTGAGGTGGATTACTTGAACTTTTTAATGAGAATGCAGAAGATAATCTTGCAGTTCGTTTTTCTTAATTAATTGTGTTCATCTAAGATTACAGAAATTTTTTCAGATTGCTTCTGTAGAAACAATTTAGCCAATGTATGTAATCTGTTGCAGTTGAGATATCATTTTATTAATAAGCCTAAATAAAATTGTGTTTGTAGTAAGTAAAGAGAATTAAAGAGCTTTTGTAGAAGACGAGCAGATAAGTCTCCTAGAAAAGGAGGTATATGTGAAGATAATAGATTCAACATGTAGTAGGACTGAATCATGTTACCAACACACAATTTTAGGTACGTGTTCCTGGAATACAGTGTTACAGGAAAAAAACCATTTTAATAAAGCTAAACACCAAAAGAAGATGGCTTTGAACTTGATGAAACTGTTCTCACTGAGTTTTTCTTAAGTGCTTTTCTGTCTGCTCATAAAACGATTCCTCTTTTGATTTTTTTTTTTCCCCCCAGAAACTATTTCAGTAAATACAGAATAGCATCAAAGCATTCAGAGCATTTGTGCTGTAGTTGTTTGCTTTTAGTTTCACATACTAAAAATGTATTGCAAGTAGCAGAATTGATTTCTGTACTTGGCAGCTGTTTGTATGTCAATGTATCAATTTTTCTTTCAGATATAGCTTGTATATATTGCCTGGTAAGGGATCCGTGTAGAGATACTTTCCTACTAAATTGAACTTTTAGAGGATAAGCTGTGGTCTTTTATGGCAGGTGTCTGTGTGTGTATGCATGTATGCATATATACTTTTAGGATTCTTTTTTCTTTCACTTATGGATACAGTTGAGACTCTTTCCTATAAACATTTTTTAGAGGAAATAGAGAACTATTAACATATGTTGAAGAGTAACAAGTTTTATGTGCATGAGTGGATTAGGTGATGTAGTATAAAATGGTGGTCTCTATACTATGACTTGTGATGTTGATCATGTAAAAGATTCTACAGAACTTGCGACAATGTGTGATAGAAATCATGGACTCTTTTTTTTTTTTAATTTACATGTTACAGATACAAAGGCGTACATGTGTGTTGTTTGTATGTTGCCATGTAGTTATATATGTTGTTTAGGGGGTTTGAAAACTTTTTACATATTTTGTGTCCTGAGAAGATTCTTCTGTAGAGAAGGTGACGGTTTGGGTAGCAGAAATATTGGCAAGATCTGACTAGTAAGCTTAGTACTTTTAGACTTTTCAGAAAACAGAAAAATTCACAAAATACTGGTGTTTTCTTCTAAAAATCAGGTTACCATACTTCAGTTTTTGGGGTCTTCAGTGATTGCCTTCTGGACAATCTGCCAGGAGTGAAGACCAATGGCTGTACTGTTGAAGTCATTCCAGCTTTGCCAAGGCTGCAGATCAGTACCTCTCTTCCAAGGTGAGAAGCTGAATTAAGTGATCTTATTTGGTCGTATTTAAGTGTTAGTCACATGCTGAATAAAAACTGCTTCATCTGAGTATATAATCAGTGCTTTAGGAAGACAAAACATAAACTGTATCTGTGCTATTTACTGCTTAAAACCTTGGAATTTCATAGAAAATATTTTGAAATTTAATTTAACTGCGGGAGTATAATGGTTATTCATTATTAAAGTCATAGTTTTAAACGACTGAATTCTTAAAAGCTAAATGTTCATAAAATCTTGAAGTAAAGTGGTGATCCGTGGAATAGTGTAGGTTGGAAAGGACGCCTCTGGAGGTCATCTGGTCCAGGATCGTTTTTTTTGCAGGGACAACTTTGACAAGTGATGTGACTTAAATATTAGATCAGGTTGCCCAGGGCATGATCTAGTTAAATTTTAATTATCTCCATGGGCAGTGTTTCCATCGCCTCTGTGGGAAATCAGTTCCAATGTCTGACCACACTCTTGAGTTTTTTTCAAACTGAGCAAACCCAGGTCTTTGAACTTGTCCTCATATGTCATGCGCTTTAGCCTCCTCATCATTTTGATAACCCTCTTCTGGACTTGCTCCAATATGTCAATATTTCCATTGTTCAGGAGGGGCCCAAACTTAATACCGTACTACAGAAACAATATGTTTAAGAGATACAGGAAGAATCAACTACAATAACTTCATTAGACACTCACCAAAAAGGACACAGTAGTAGTGTAGGTTTTATGTGGTGGTTTTTTTTAGCTTTTTTTTTGTGAAGAATGTGGCCAACTAATTCCACAATTTTAGAGAGAGCTGGTAAGACATTGATTCAGTTCAATTTTTGGAACTTTTCAAGGTTCAAGAACATTCGCCTGCATGTGGATCACTATATCTCAGAGTCTTGCCGTTCATCTACCGTTTTGCAAATAGTTGTAAAAGTACAGAGTTTCAGTTTGTTTGTTTTTTTTTTAAATATTCCTTTTTTTTTTTTAAATATTGCTTTTAGCTATGGATCAGGAAATAGCGTTTTGTTACTTACTGCCTCAAGAGCTCAAGTGCCATAGCGATTGTTCTATTGATTGGAAGATCTCAGCTCCATTTATGATCCTTAGTAGGATGATCATCAGTATCGTATGACACAAAAGGATACATATGTGTAATATATGTACATTTTTTTAATGTCTTCTTCAGTATGGTTTACTTAGTAAAGCAAAAGAACCGGTTTGATTCTGATTTTTCCATACTGAATTCTACTTTTCTAATGTGGAATGGGCTGTGTTGATGGCATTGTATTACAAAGATATGAAAGTAATATCCTGATGAAGACAGCAAAATAATAAAACGCTACAATTGAGTTCCATGTTGGTAAATTCTGTATAAAAATTCTGCTAGATATGGAGTCTGTGTGGTTTAGCTGTAACAAAATTAATATTGGCTAGCCAAAGTTATGAATATATTAAAGAAGATGATGGGTTTGAAATACAGAGGGAATAGCAAATATTCTTAAATGAGCATAATATCTGCTTTTTTTGGATATATGTTCAGCTGATAATGTGGAACATTAACAAGATTTTCTTTGTATATTGGTGTGTATTTACTTTTTCATTGGTGTTAAATTTACTCGTAGTTTCTTCAGATGCTTTCGTTTCAGTACTCAGTCTCAGTTCCTGTAACACCCTGTGAATTTAGATGCGCTCCTGGCTACCTTGCAGTATGCCAGAGAGGTCTGTGTGTACCATCACTTACTCCTCCTCCCAGCCTCTATGATACCAGCAAATTGCCTCATGCGACTCCTGTCAACAGCGTTTTATCCTTTGGGTTCTCCAGAGGATGATGTACTTTAAAAGACGTGGTGAAGAAATGAAAGAAAGAACATTCTTAATTAAGAGACAGCAGGATAAAATCTGAATAATCCAATTTCTATCGTCGCATCTTGCTGATTTGCTTTACTTTTACTTGCGTTGACACCCATCTTACCAACATTTGATGTTGGGCTCTATTCTTGAGAGAGAATCTTTTCCTGACAGAGCACATTAGTTTTTATAGCTGATTGTCTTTGGAACCTTCTGCTGGAGCAGAGCTGACTTTTCTTAATTTTTCACCAAATTTATTTATTTTTGAAGTATTTGAGATAATCTTGATACGGTATTTATTGCGTTGCTTCTTTGTGGGTGAAACTGCTGGTATGTAGGAACAGGTTTGAAATGTCAAAGATGTATAGCTGTTTATAATTTCTTCAACAGTTGATTGATCTAATAGTAATTTTGTGGTGATAGTCATATTGGCAGGCAAGAATAATTCCAGGCCTTTCTAGGCATACCATAATGTCTTGTTAGAACTGTAAATTTTTTTTTATTGATCTGTGTTATGGAAGGTCAATTTAATAAGCTCAATTTAGCAGGAGCTGTAATGAAGCTTGCTGTGGGTTGAGAATGACTTTGTTAGTATATATTTTCATCATTATATGTGTTTACAATTATGCATAAATTTATATGTATCATATATATAGTATGTAAAAATATACTACTGAGTAAAACAGTCTTAATGGAAAAAGCCTATAAAGTAAGAAAATCGAGGTAAGAAAATGACAAATTTATAAATAAAATAATAAAAGACTTCTAATATGGATGAACTTGGAAAAATACCAGTCATTTCCACAAGAACCAGAAATTTTTGAAGCTACATGCCAGTGTGCCAGATATTACAGGTTGCTTCCTTGATGAGTACTTTCTAATATACTGAAATAATTGTGCAATACTGTTATGCTCAAAATCTTGTTTATGGGCAAAGAGGAATATATAAAGCTAAGATTTTACTGTTTGTAAAACAGTCCAAAACAGGAATCATTATTAATGCAGATGCAATTATTACAGAAGAAAGAAAAAGAGAAAAATACTCCATACAGAAGAAGAATCACTGATAAATACAGTTGTTATACACACACTTCCTATTTTCTGCCCGTTGTCGTGTTATACTCACCCTCCCACTGCTCCTCTGGGTCCTAAGATTGGCCTTTTCAGTCTGGTGGTACAGTGAGTTGTCAGCATCTGGAGACCTTCACTGAGAGGAATATGTTGTTGATAGTTTCGCCCGTGCCGCCCCCCCCCCCCAGAAAGCACTTGAGGCTATTTTTGTTTGCTAACACATTTGTATGCCTTGATTTTTCTTTTCACTGAAACTCCACATTACGTCCAAATTTAATATATGTGGTGCTTTTTCTGTATGTTAGGTTCTTGTTTTCTTTGTCACCCTTGAAAGCTTTTTTGGTCCAGCTCGAGGTCTGCATTTCTTTGACTGTTAGTGAATAGCTGTGGGGTCTCCGGTGCTAAGTGTGTGCCCCATCTCTTACCATCCTACACCAGTAGTCTTCTCCACTGCATCCTGTGTCTCCACTTCGCAATGCCTCTGCTATCATACCAGACCTGTGTTTCTCTCATTGTTCTAGTCATAAATACCTCTTTCTACCTAGTACACCTGCTTGTTACTACTATCCATATGAAACTATGGTTGTGCCAAACAGAGGTAACAGAAATAAAGCAATAGGTGTAGCCACAAGGTCAGAAGAAAAATTGCTGCTACAGCTCAGGACAGGTTCAGAGCAGGCACAGAACCATAGAATGGTTTGGGNCAAGTTCAGCACAAAGCTGGTGGCTACACAGCACTTAAACAAGAATTGAGACCTTTTTTAATTTAAGAAGCTGTATTACAGAAAAGGATGTGCAAGCTGAATAAGCTTGGGCTCAAGTTTCAGATGTACAGTAAGTGAAAGTACCATTTGTTTGGTTTGTTAGTATGCAATTCCTTGATACTTTAGTCTAAATATGAGAGGGAGAAAAGAAATTTCTTCTTTCCTGTCACTCCAAATGCCCAAACTTCTGAGTGCTGCAATGATAACAATACATGACAGTAAATTTTAAATGATCAAAAAATACGTGTTTTAACTGCTTGCTGTCATAGATGCATTCTGAAAGACTAAAATATGCTCGTTTGTGGAGGCTACTTATCTTGTGCTAAGAAAGGAAGGATAGAAAGGAAGGATAGCAGAAATACCTGCCAAAGGAAGTTACTGAACCTGGGTTTCCCAACTGATTTATTGGTCATTAATCTCCGTAGCTTTTGCCCTTGTATCCTCGATCCCTTCTGACCACTTTGTATTAGCATGAAAAATACAGTCAGAAATTGAACCTCTGCCCATCTATCTTGTTCTGCAATCCTTCTTCCCTCATTCGTGTTCTAAAGAGTTTGTTTATACGTTTATATTCACTATTTCACCTTTCACAAAGTTAATTTCTTCCAGGATCCACTCCCATGAGGTTTATGCCCTTTGCTGTCCACTAAAACTGCATTCTCTGAACTCCCATATTACTTCTTCCTAGGTCAAGGTTACTGCTCGATTCTCCTTTATCCATGATGTGTGGATATGTGCATATGTGCTATTTCAATAATTGACTGGTTTGATGCATTTGTTACTTCAAAATGAAATGCTTGATACTTGTTTAAATAAATTCTCATGTTTCTGAAGCTTTAGATAGCCATGCATTTTCTCTACCACATATAACTGGTAGAACAATTTTTTTTTCATCTCTAAGTTGTTTTTACAACATATTGCTCTACTAAGTGTATCTTACCTCATATTTCAGATACTGTTTATGATCTCTTAAGAAAACAGTTTCTGGGTGAACAGCTGTGTAAAACAGTTAGTGCTGCTTATCTGTCATTAAAGGTGTTTCTGTCTTAATTCTGCATATATCATATGTTGGTGGAGTTTGGGAATGCTTAACAATGTAAGATAATGTATCCTCACTTGCGAGTACAAAGGTTTCATCTCTTCTGAGGTTTCTTCTACCAGTTAACTTTATTCTCACTTTTGTAATTTTTAAGGGCTGATCAGAGAGCAGTATGGACTTCAGGATCTTGCAGAGGACTCTCACCCTGGTTTCTCTTATGTAGCGCTCAACTTCTTATTCGCCTCAATTTTATTTTTTATTATTTTTGTTTTACATTCAGCTCTTGATATTCATTGTTACTTAACCCTAGTGTTCAAATACTTGGTAGATATCACTTTTTTTGAGTTTGCTCATTCTAATGACCTGCTCTTGCTTTTTTGCTCATTTTCCTTTCTTACGGTTTTTGCAGCAATTTTTAACAAGCTTTCACAGTTAGGAATACATATTTTATATTGTTTGAAATCTGACTTGTCTTATGCATAAAATATTAACATTTATCCTCAATGGTTATAAAAAATGACCCTAAAACGAGAATGGAAAATTATATCTATCTTCAAGATTGCAGAGCAGTAGTTTCTGAGTCTTCAAAGAAAGTTAATAGAATATAGTAACTTGGACAGACTTTTAACATGTTTATCGTAAGATTTTGTTTGTCTATGTGTCATATTTTGTAGGTCTGCTCATACACTTCAGCCTTCTTCAGGGGATGAAATCTCCACTAATGTGTCTGTCCAGCTTTACAATGGAGAGACCCAACAGCTTATCATTAAGTTAGAAAATATTGGAACAGAACCGTTGGAGAAACTAGAGGTCACAGCAAAAACAGTCAACACTAAGGGTATGTATGCTGATTTATATCTAGAAATAATAATGATCACTTTTTCTCTGACAAAAGGGGAACTGATTGTATTATACTTCTTTCAGGTCAGTTTAGAATAAATACCATAATCCTTGTTACGGAACTGGAATCATTCAGTTTGATTTTATTGTAGGAATGTAGACATGAAAGAGAATGTACAAAAATGTTGAAAGAGAATGAAAGAAATTGTAGAACCATCTGTGTGTCAAAGGGTCACCTGCTTTTTGGAAATCTAGATTTCATTTTAATGTTACTTGGAAAAAAAAATCCTGAGGCAATAACTAGTAAAGAGCAAGAATCTTGGGTCTAAATTATTTTCTCCTTATAAACTGATTAGTTAATTAAATAAATTACCATTAGCAGTAATGTCCTACTTGAGGGAGTGGAAGTAAATAAGCCTTACCTCTATATCTCACTTAGTGAGCAACAAGGAAAAAATGGGATAAAAGACTTCAAAAAACAAGGCAATAACTAAAATAAGCTACTGTGAGTTAAAAGAATAATTGGAGGTATGGAAGAAATACAGTACATGTCCTGCTTTCAGTTATTTCTCCTAAAATACTCTGTACATATTAGTAATAAAAAGTAGTCTGATAGGTGAATCTTGTTTTTATTTTGTGATGTGTTTTATCATTTTTGGTTTGTCCTCTGAGGCATCGTTGAAAATGATATTAACAGAAGAACTGCACATGACAAGTAAGATAATTTTAATTACAATAGAAATACCTTATTTTATTGCAGGTTTTATTCTGTCAGTGCCAGAGTATTAAAATGCAATGTGATACCTGGTGATTTTTGTCCATTTCAGTATTCGAGCTCGTGATTTTTTTTTCAACAGAGTATCCTCTTCTCTGCAACCTGAGAGAATAGGAGTTGCCAATCATCTAAGAATAGATTTTCTGTCTGAGACTTTTTACCAAGTATAATTTTAGAAGGTGAAACATATGATGACTTACCATTCTTATTTCAGGAATTCCAATGTGCTCCTACTGTGCTAGGTGTTGTATGTATGTAACGGAAAGACCAAATACAGCATGCATATTAAATGGTGAAGTTCATGTAATGTATTAAATGGTGGAATACATGGGCCTCTGAATCAGATGTTAATTGGACTCTTAGTACATAACATTACGCAGTTAATAGTTCAAAATTTTGAAAAAGAGACTCTTGTCAACTTTAAAACCATCATAATCTCTCAGTTACAACTTTTGTTAAAAACAGTGAGGAAAAAGGAGAAAAGTTGATACACTCAGCTATGAGTTCAGTAAAACTTTAATTTTACTTCACCCTTCATTTTCTTTCTCTATAGAGAAATTTTATCATGAACCTTCTTTGTGTATTTGACAGTATCTTAGATGCTATTAAGCATGTTAATAATTGTCTTTATCAGAGAAAGGAAAATTTCTGATGAGTAACTCACAAATATGCATACCCCCAAAAAATGCAACACTTAAATAGCCATTTTGGAAAAATAGAAATGAGAGCGAGTTTTGAGAGGCATCGAATGATACTTTTTCTGAGAGTGTGAGAACCATGCCATCAGAATCATAGAATCATAGAAGTCTACATGGGCAGGGGCCTCTGGAAATCATCTTATCCAACCTTCTTTTGAAAGCAAAGCTTTAGATTAGGTTATCCAGGGTACTGTCAAGCAGAGTCTTCAGTTTCTTGCAGTGTCTCACAGAAGTGAAATGCACCCCTGTACTTGGAACTGTATACTCGAGATGAGCCATGTTACTGGAAGAAAAAACATACTTAAATTTAAGTGTGACTTTTTACATGACTATCTAGTGTGGGTACAAGGTAAAGCGCTGAAAAATGCTATTCGTGGCAAAAGAACTAATGATCCACACTAAGCATGTAATAATTATGTTACTTCAAATGTGATTGTACGTAGTTCTTACAAAGGATGGACCTTTGCCTTTTTTAATGGACTCTCTTCCATTTTAGTTATTATCGTAAATCGATACAAATGCATAAGGTTGGACTCATGGTACAGTGTGACACGGGATTCTGGTGATCAACAGGGAGCTAAATATTTGTCATGTCAGCAGCTCAGTTTGGTCAGTGAATAATACATGCATGGAAATAATGTGGATACAACATTAAACCATCTCTAATAGCAACACAAACTCTTGATATTATATATCAAGTTGAGAGCATATGCAGACACTTATGAACTATCTGTAGTGCATTAAGAAGTTGTCTCTTGGATGTTCTTTACTACTCCTCAGCTGAAATGTGCCTGTGATTTGAACTGCTCAAGGTCTCCTTGAAAGCTGTTAGGCATCTTCATCTGCCATGACCACAGCTTGCTTGTCAACTTGGGAACCCATGAGAAGTTGTCCAATTTCAGCCAGATACAAAGAGTTTTCAATCATCCTTGGTTTAACCTGATTTTCTTTGGTTCTTTTAGTCTTGGCAGTTGCTCGTAAATCATTTGCAGCTGCTGCATGCATGCCTGTCTGACTACCATTTCCTTACCTTCTGTTTCTGAGGCCTTTTAGCACAAAGATGAATACTGTAAATGGCAGCCATTCTCAATTTTTTGTGTAAATGACTGGATGGGATTAGCTGTTGCAGTGCAGTGATCTGACCTCCCTCCTTTGTTATGTTAGCTATAGCCCACTTTTCTTGAGGAAGCCCACTTCTCTGGCATTGTTTTCCATGGTGTCTTGTTAATGAGAACCTCTGGAGATCAGGTTTTCAAACTTGCCTTCCCTTACTTTCTCTCTTCTGTTTCTTTCAGGTGCAGCTCTTTAGCTTTTCCACTCTGGCCCTCAGATAAATGAGCAGAAGTTGCAGCTCACCCTGTGCAGTTCATAAAGGACATCACAGGGGTTTTGAGTCCTTTAGCAGCCATGTGTTATGGAACAGATCCTGAGGCAAATCAGCAAAAGGGACTTGTCATGCTGCCACAATAAACGTGTCCATCATGTCTTTTAATGTCTCGCACCACGCTGTCTTCCAGGCTGTGGTATCTTGTAGGTTGGACATCACATGTATACTGTGAAGGTCAATGCTGTGTCACCTCATATTATCCCTCACCAGGTCAGATGGTCTAACACTTTTTGGAGAATGATGACGTGCAAAGGGGGATGCTTTTCCATCCTTTGTCTCCAGTCAGCATTTGTCAGAGGCTTGTTACGTCTTCTACTCAGGGGCAAATGTGACACTGATGTTTTCAAACTTGAAACACTGAGGAGAGCGTGCCAAGTGTTCTTGCCAGCCTCACAGGTTATTAGGTGCTAGTAGTGAGCACCAGCTGCACGCACTGTATGAACTTGGATGATTAAGCAAAACCTCACTGATCTTTCTTAGAAGTGATTGACCTCTGGAATTTAAACATAGAGAAATAAATTTACCTGTCTAGCTGTATTCTTCCCATGGTCTTTGAATGCAACTGCTTGCAGTCTCAGCTGTTCAGCTGTGCCAGACCACAACTGAAAAATCTACTCTGAGGTCCAGGTAACCCATTTTAAGAACTGTGAATATCCTGGAATAGATTGCTTTACTTTTTTTTGCCAAACAGAACTGTAGTGTCTTTCACATTGGAGTTGGGTTATGTTCCATAGAGAGTTGTGAATGCAGGCAGGCTTTTCTCCAGTTAGTCCAAACGTCCTTGTGAAGGTAGGACAATGAGGAGTGTTGGTAATCCAACCCCAGTCTAGCTGCTGTGATTTTACTATCTGGGTTTCTCAGCTCAAATCTCTTCCTCTCTGCCCACAGCCCTCTAGCTGACAGAGATAATAATGATTTTGTATGATTCTTACTAACTCTTTTTTCCACTCACAGGATAAATGTCAAATGGTTCATGATTTTAGAGCAGTTTTTGTTCTCCTTTTGGGGATGCTGGCTAATTGCCTAGAGGAAACTCTGTTAGATACATTTACATTGTAAAGAACATAACAAGTCCTGCAAATTCATTTCTATCTACCAGGTCTGAATTCAAAATATTCTGGGTTGTCTCCTCACTTCGAAAGAGGCCAATCTCAAAGGAAAATTAATATCAGAACACTGCCTACAAGCTGATGAACTATTAGTGCTTTTATCTCCATAATTCTAGAGTGCACACCCCACAGTTCCTCATTTTAAAAAAAGGTGACAGATACTCTGTAGTGCTAAATATGCAACTTTCATTTTTACTAGAATTTCATGCACTTGAGAAGTTAAGATGTATGAATACCAATGCCTATGCATTTAGAACTGATAGTTATTTTGAGGTCCTGTGTATTCTGCTAGGAATATATACTTCAGCTGGTGAGGCATTAAGAATCAGATGTGCAGATTATCATATAAGTCTGAAGAGCTTTGTTGCTGCTGTGATTTAATCATAGCCGGCAACTAAACACCACACAGCTGCTCGCTCACTCCCCTACCCCTGCAGTGGGATGGGGAGAGAATTGGGAGAGTAAAAGTGAGAAAACTCGTGGGTTAAGATCAGAAGAGTTTAATAATTGAAAAATAAAGTAAAATAGTAGTAATAATAATAATGATGATAATAACAACAATAGAATATACAAAGCAACTGATGCACAATGCAATTGCTTACCACCGCCGATCGACACCCAGCCAGTCCCCAAGCAGTGATTGCTGCCCCCGGGCCAACTCCCCCTAGTTTATATACTGAGCATGACATCATATGGTATGGAATACCCAGTTTGGGTCAGCTGTCCTGGCTGTGCTCCCTCCCAGCTTCTTGTGCACCTGGCAGAACGTGGGATGCTGAAAAGTCCTTGACTAGCCTAAGCACTACTTAGCAACAACTAAAACATCAGTGTGTTATCAACATTATTCTCATACTAAATCCAAAACACAGCACTATACCAGGTACTAGGAAGAAAATTAACTCTATCCCAGCTGAAACCAGGACAGTTGCCTTGAAGCATATCAGATTTCTATCTTCAAGTGTCTCATCGTACTTGCATTCAGTGTACCTTTGTGCATGTTGAATCAGAGATGTGGTGTCCTCTGGTCTCATCCTTCTGTACTAGCTGGAAACTGCTCTTGCATTTTTATTTCCTTTCAACTGCTCAGCTTGTGAAGCAGCAGTTTAGTTATATTCTACCCAGACTTCACCTTTCAGCTGTAGTCTGTTACGTTTTTCTTTCTGTTTGTTTCCTTTTGTCCTTACTTTTAAACTCTTTTAAACGGTTCCAAGTGTTTTAATTAAACTGCCAGTAGCGTTGCTAGCATCTCACTGGACCTCCAGGCTAAACTGCGTCTTTTTATCCTCCTGTGGTTTTTTTGTAAATCTCTGTTTGTCAGGAATCCACAACTGTGCTCAGAACACTATTCCACATATGTACAGTGTCTCTGATGCTTTAAGTTCAGTTTGCAATTTTGAGGCTGTCTGCACATCATAATGCTGTGGTTAATAGAGGATTCAGTCCCATCCTGTCCCTTTCTCCCACAGAAAGACAAAGGCATAACAGTTTAAGAAATGTCCTGCTGGGGCTGATGGTCCATCTAGCTCAGTAGTCACAGGACATCAGGAGATGCTGCTTAGAGAGAGCATGCAAGTCTCGCCACTGTTGTGGTGTTTCTGTTGTGCTTGCTCAGCATCCGTAGTTGCTGTACATACATACTCCTTTTCCGTAGCCCTTTGTGGACTTACCCATGAATCTGCCTAATCCCATTCTGAAGCTGCTGGTACTGCAGCAACAGATTCCAGAAGTTCACTACCAGCTGGGTAGAGAAGTGTTGTATCTGTTTTAATCTGATCTCCTACTTGTCTTATCAAGTGCTCCCAGTTCTCATGCCAGGGAATTTAGTTAACAACAGTTCTGCATTCACTTTATCTGCCATCTTTGTAATTTTTGTAAACTATAGTCATCTTCCCCTACTCAGCCTTTTGTTCAAACTGAAGGGTCCCAGTATTTTTAATATCTGCTCACGTGGCAGCTGCTCCACCCCCTTGATCATTTTATTTACCCTTCTTTGGACTGTCTCTAGCTCTAATATGTCCTCCTTGCAGTACAGAGACCAGAACTGCAAATAACACTTAGGATGTGAGCACACCAAGGTTTTATGCAGTGGCAAAATGCCCCACTTTGACTTGCTCTCAGTATCCTTCCTAATGATGATCTATGTTTTGTTGGGTTTTGCTTTGTTTTGGGTTTGGTTTTTTTTTTTTCTGTTGCTGTTCACTAAGCTGATGATTCCAGAGGACCAGCGATGGTGATTCTAGGGTTTATTTCTGGAGTTGTAACTGCCAGTTCCAAGATCAACATACCATGCATGGCTCATATTTCTGCGCCCCCC
>VZTQ01014471.1:0-70547 GCA_013400755.1 Pelecanoides urinatrix
TGTGGGATGGGTCTGGCCGGCATTTGCACCAGTACTCATAGTGGATATAATTGAAAAGCTGGTTTAAAGTGGTTAATGTTACATTTTCATTTGAAATGACTGAGCAAAAGCCAGTTGTCTAAAAGCCAGAGGTGGATCAGTATTAGAGATTTTATGCATTGCTTGCAGAACTGCTCCAGAACTCTGAGCACTCAAAAAATATTAATGACATACCCATAAACCAGACAGTAAACACTTTTGGTGCATATGGAATTAGGGGGCTTAACTGCTGTTATCTTCATAATTGCCTAAATTATTAGCAGACCAGAGCATAACAGTATTTATGTTTTGAATAAAATACAATCCAACATAAAGATTAACATAAAAAATTAAAGTTGAAAAAAATTTTAGCTCCCTTTTGGAAAATAAAATATCAATAATATTGATACAGAAATTAATCAAATAATCTAATGTTGAATTGGACCAATAGATTGCATTTTCACCTTATGAAGGTTTTATGCACAATCCAGAAATGTATAGGCCTCTAACTCTTGCTCATATTGGCAAAAGTTTGATTTCTAAATATTTTTAAATTTTTGTCTGTATAAAAGTAAGAATATAACACCTGGACTAGTACGATGTGAATCAGGAACATTAAATTCTGCTGTCCAAGGAGTCTGTATCATTAGTCTTGAGGACATTATCATTTTCTTGGCTTTTGTTAACACATTAAATGTCTTCCAGAAACTCTTTTTAAAGAAGAATATTAGCACACTTAATTGTTCTTCCACAGCATCTAGACAAAATTGATGTGGCGCTATAATGTCTGTTCTGAAATACATCGAATATCACAATGCTTGAGCAGCAGCTCAAATTATGTAAAGAAATACACAGACCTCTGTTTTCTAGTTTTTATTTGTTTTTACTGTTGCAGTTTAAAAATACACTAAAATAAATTTAAATATACACTGAAATGTTAAATGCATTAAATGAGTCAACAACAGAAGATATTGTCCCAGCAGGACAATGATATTAGGGTCACGTTAGGCACCTCATCAGAGAAGACAAGACTTGCCCTCTGCTCTTGCATGTGGCAAATCCTGTAGAGGTAATGAGTGAGCTTCTGAGGGGGTAGCTGAGAGGGAGATAAGAACGGAAAAGGCTGCTGGTAAAACACAGCCAAAGCTCACGGGGGAACGACCACTATGCAGCAAGGTGCCCACCGACACCTGGAGGCTCACGCTGGGACAAATCCAGAAGTTGCCCCCAGAGGCTGCTGAAGGGCTGCAGTGTTAGGGTTGTGGTGGGAATCTGTTCTTGGGATGATGACCTCTTGGAGGCACATGGCTGCCCCTCTGCAAGGCCCAAAATAGCTGCCAAAGCTGATGAATGGACTGCAGACATGCTAAGTATACGTGCTTGCCAGGTATCCCCTTACAGGCCAATGCATCTAACAGATGTTTGCAGGAAAGGACTCCATTGTTGTGCTCTGCATCATGTACCTTCTGCTATGAATGGCATCTTTTTAATTTAGCTTATTGATCTCTTTAACAGAAAAAGATTTAGCTTCTATTTTACTATCTGGTGCCTTTTAAGCTTTGTCTTTTGGGAAATATTGTTCTCCAGATGGGTAAACTTCTCAATGCCCTCATATGCTTCCAATACTTCATTTTGTGGGCACAAAATAATAAAAATAGTCAAATGTGTAGTTATAGTAGGAATTCTTTAACTTAGACCTTATTCAAATTATCCTTGATTGTTCAGAGGATTTTTGCTGGTGAGGTGTTGTCAGATCTCTTTGGCTGGGCAAGCAAGGAGAAAGACAAATGCCAGCAGTTTTAGATCCACGCTTTTCCTCTTGCTTTTGTCTGCACTGGAGCAGTGAGCAGAGACTCTAGCAAAGATGGGGTCCCTATTTGTTAGAGCTGGTCTACACTGCAAGTCTTGCCAGGAAGATGATGCTTTTTTGTCTTGGGCTTTTTCTGGCTTGGGCTTGTAGACCAGCAAACATTTGGATGGTAAGATTTCCTGAGGGAGACAAGGCACAGGTATTGGCCAAGTGAAGGCCCATTTTCAGCCTTCAGAGCTTAGATCAAACATGAAATAACTTAAAAGCTAGGTCTGAAAAGGGCACAAGGGCCTCTCCCAGAGCTGTCCGTGGGAAACCCAGGGAGACATTCAGGCTATTCTCACCCGACTCCAGCCCAGGCACCTGGATCCCACATGTCTTCTAATGTTAGTAGTAAATGCCATAACTTCCACGAGGATTGGATTGAGTTTGTAGATGAAGTATGGAGGTCGTTTACCAAAGGGTAGCAAAAATTTCCCAAGGGAAACTAGAGCTCTGAAATGTTAAAAAGACCAAATCTTCCCAGGACAAACTCTTTGCACTTTGAAGAATGTTTCTTTCACTAGTGCTTCTGTGGGTAAAGATTTTGAAAAAAAAAAAAACAACTCTTTTTTACTTCATACCAAACAGTTAAACCAAGAAACAATTCAATTTCTGAAAAGAAATGGCAGGAAGAAATGGATTTCTGTATCAAGGGGAACTTCTACACAGAGGGTCTGTCCACTGCTACAGAAAACAGCCCAGGCTGTCTCTTTAAGCTCAGAGCCTGAGTGGCAGCAGAGCAAAAAGTTAGAGGCCAAACCGAACTTTCCTAAGTAAAATATAAATTACTTATGGCAAATAAAAGAGGGCATTAGTTTCATATGGATTATTTTTATTTCCTTGGAGACTGAGTGCAGTTCATGGCAGACATATAGTGATTTACTTCAGCTCAATTTTTCTGCTGGACTAGGAAGCTGCAAATGTGCTAAGTATATTCCTCCAGCTTGACCAGCCAATATCAGAGTTTTAACTTTTGGGTATATATTCCACTCCTTTGGTCTCCCAGTGTTTCCTGCACACAGTGGGCTAACTCTGTTTTAATCAACACCTTTTTTGGCTGGTGTGCTCCTGTCGACTTCTACACCGTTGGTCTAATAGCAACCGGCTAGCAACCGTACAATTAAGGGCTCTGCTACCTACAGCAGTGCAGCTGCAGCAGGCTGTGTCTCAGGCAAGCACAGATCTGCCAGAAATCCTATTTAAAGACTAAGCTGCTGAAGCCTGAGGTCTTACACTAACTAATTTCTCTCTGGTTAGTTTAGAGCTAGTTTAATGTTAGCTGGGAAATGGGTAGACTGCAGCCATAAGGAGAGCTGATAACTATGGAGGCAGATGCAGTGTCAATGAGACAAAAAAAGAAGAGCCAGGGCTATTCAAGTGCTGCCTCAAATGTTGTGGCGCAGGGGAACATGTCAAGACGGCCTGGTCCAACACTGTCTGGACTCAGTGATGGTCATTTCATGGCTTTACTGCAACAGATCCTTAGACACAAGTAATAGATGGAAAGTGCTTGAGAAACATTACTTTGACAAATAATAGTAATATTAATCCCTTCCTTTTCATAGCCAGCTTCCCCTTATGCAGTTGTAATTTCAGTGCAGAGTAAAGATGCCTGTGATTTTGCATCTCCTGTGCAAATAAATTAATGGGACCTTATTGGAAATACGTGCATGAGCTTTAGACATGCTCATACAAAGATGAAGCCTGAGCAAAAGCTAGGATTTGCAAAGCAATTTGAAATGAAAGGTGTTTGCAAATACAAATGCATATTGTTATGGTAATTTCTTTCCTGATTTTGCAAATTACTTTTTCTCATTAGAAAATTTGACTTTCGTCTTCACAAAAAGTCAGTAGATATTCCATTTCTTAGAATTTTCCAACAAAACAAACATACTCAGCTAATGCGGAAACCATGAAGACTTGCCACAGGAGAAAATCTTAACCATGTATTTAGTATTTAGTTTTAAGTATGTATTTTCTTACGTTTCTACACAGAAAAGGACTTTTTCTAAAACAGTGTAGAAGTTGCTGAGTATGACTTGGGCCACATTGGAAGGCTGATGGTCTTATCTGGCAAAAAAAAAAGTGATTCAGGAGACTCACGGGAAGGGTCTCGCAGTAATCTGAGCACCACAGAGCTGTTGACTTTGACAGTAAGAAAACATGTGTTGAATGTGCTAAAACAGACTGGCCGGGCAAAGCCAGCATGGGGTGAATGTGTGTGTGCAAATATGTATTACACATTCTGTCATTTGTCAATATCAGTTCCTTTTTCATGGGGAGCCGGTTTTGTATTGATTTTTTCCAGCATTTTTTATTTATGTGGCATTACTATCATTATGTGGTATTATTATTATTAATGTGGGATCATTATTATTAATATGATATCATTATTATTAATGTGGTATTGTTATTATTAATGTGGTATTTAGTATTAGTATCAGTATCAGTATCAGTATCAGTATTAGTATGACAGGGTATTATTCCAACATCTGATATTTAGTAAACCATATATGCATTTTTGGTTTAAGATGGGCACACATGCAGCTAATCCTTCCCAGAAATATGCTCCAGAGTGAGCTGGATTGCTGGTGTGCTCCCTGCAGACCTTCTACTCTAAGTTTTCTACTCCGAAGCCAAAACAGGGATTACCATTTGGTCCAAATGAAGATGCTCTTGACCTGATTCCTGATTTTGTTTAGATCACATATGCATTCCTTATTCATACATAAAAAAGGCAGGACAGAAGAAAGTCCTGTGCCTATGAGGTGGGAAAATGAAGTACCATTAGGCTATGAAGCTCAGCTTTACAGAAAATGAGCTTTGCACAAGTACAAACATATTTGTCAGACAGAATGTGCATTGACAAGCACCATTGCCCAATTTACCTTGCTTTAATCCTATCACATCATTTGCTAAGCTTATCTAGTGAGTGAAGCAAGTGGTTGACATAAAGTGTTGCCCGAGCAGAAAATGAACTTTGGTCAAATATCAGGGAACACAAGCAAGTTACTGGACTTGTTCATATCAGCTTAAAGTAAAATAAATTATCCAGCTTTTATGTCTTCTGTGAGGCCCTGACACAGTCACATCAAACTCAAATTAAGAGATAGGATTTTTTTTTTTTAAACCCACAAATCATTGCAAACCTGGATATAAATCAAGGAAAAAACCATAAACTTCAAACACATATTGCAGTGATTAAGCAATCTAGATTATGTCTTTTCTATATTTGAAAATGCAACAGAAGTGGTTGTTGGAAAGAGGGCAGCAGTGTGAATGAAACAGGACTGTATGGGCTTTTTTGAGCAGTACAAAGTTACAGGTCAGTTTGACTTTGTACCAGCAATAGTACTATCTTACTGAATTTAATTCCATTT
This sequence comes from Pelecanoides urinatrix, assembly GCA_013400755.1. Lineage (NCBI taxonomy): Eukaryota > Metazoa > Chordata > Aves > Procellariiformes > Procellariidae > Pelecanoides > Pelecanoides urinatrix. The sequence goes on from VZTQ01014471.1 coordinate 5,251, forward strand.
GATTTAGTTGGCTATGGTTCACTCTTCAGCTGTTCTCCCTTGAAAATGGATCCATTTGTAGAATTCAATATATGACTTGGGGGACCCATTACAACATGGAAATTTTTTTTAGTTTAGCTTGAATGTGAGTGTCTGCTTGCTTTATTTTAACCTGAGAGATTTAAAAGTCATCAGAAGAGGGGCTGAAAATCACCTGGACTTCTCTGGGGTTGGGTGATGGCCAGCCAGACTCCTACAGAAGTTAGGGAGGAACCCCACCTCCTTACATGCCATGGTAGTCGCGACTTAGACAGTCACTGTTCTGACTGTCCCAAGGTTATGAGACTCCTGGGTTTCTGTGCTCTCCCAAGAAAGCCTTAAGGTTTAATGTCCAGGATACATGCTGCAAAACTCAGGGATCAAAGTTATGCTGGGCCAGTTTTGCTTTCTGCTCTCTATGGGGTAGGTCTCACCCCACCAAAATGTAGATCAGACTCAGGACCTCTGTGCATTATGGCTGGTAGCAGGGCCATTCTGGAACAATTTCAGGATTTCTGGCACAAAAGGGTGCCTCAGTTCTGGCCCCTCTCTGTGAAATGGTCTCTGCAGGGAGCAAGAATGGTGAGGCAAAGGCAATGCCAGGGCTCTCTGTGCAAGAGATGCCACACTGCTGTTGTGAGATGGGTGACACTGCTGGACCAGGATGGAGCAGCCGGCTTACAACAGGTGGTACCTTACATGTATTTACATTTTTCATGCTAGATCTCTTATTGTGCATGAATCATTTTTCAACGATTTGGCCACATACTGTTGAAAAAACAGAGGTCCTCATTTTCCCCAGGGCAGCATGCCCATTAGCATTAGTACTGCTTTCACAGACTCCTGTTTGGTTTATATGACAATCTGTTCTCTTAAATGTTCAGAGGATGGAAGGTTTAGTAGATTCAAGAAGACCCCAGCAAAAAAAACTCCTTTCTTTTTCCTCAGTGTATACTCAAGAAGTAAACAGGACGCAGATTTGGTAAGAGAACTGATGTTACAGCCACCTGGCTTGTTTGGTGAGTCCACCTCCATTCAAGCAGTCCAGGTTAGTGCAGTTTGCCCCCCTGTAGACCCCTTCTGAAGCATTGCATTTCACTCTAGCATCAGTCCTGTGAACGTAAACAGATTATCTGCCTCTCTCTCATTTCATTTAACATCAGGTTTGTGCAAATGGAAATGGATGACTCACAAGGATTGTTCTGGGTACTGGCTCATTAGACGCTGGAGAAAATATCACAATGGCTTTTCCAGAGAGGACAAATGTGGTTCCCTGAATTAACACATTGTACTAACTGGTAAGCCCCCCTGGCATGCCTGGGCTTTAGTGCTCTGTGTGTGTATGTATCTTTCTGCCTGCCTCTGAACCAAGCTTATTTATGTAAAGGCTACTTGTGCAAATGAAAATGCTGTTGTTCCAAAGGACACATGCAAAGCAGTAAAAATGTGTACTGAGTTTCTAGTTGGCATAAAACCAAGGCCTCAGTGCTTTGCACGAAGAGTCCCCGACCTATAAGTAGCACGCACAATATGATGGAAAGCAGTGGCAGAGTCTGGCATCAAAAAGCTTTTGCATAGTTTGGAGTCACAATTACAAGAAACCCCCAAAATGGTGCATACACAGGTATATCTGTCTTTGTATTATGAATTTCTAGTGTCAATACTGTAAATAATTAACATTTGAAGACAAAGGTAAAAAGGACTAGTGCAGCAATGATAAACAGAGCAAAGCGGTGCCCTAAGTGTCGTGAGGTAACAGAGTGGGAAACATATGCAATGAAACATCGACAATGCTTGAAAACACCATATGTTGCTTTGCCAAGAACTCTAGCTGTGCCACTTAACTGTGCTGAGCATTAGTCATGAAGCAACTACTCTCCTGGGAGAGAATTGGAGTTAATGATCCTGCCTTTAAAAAGGCTTCCCAATGCAGGAACCCTCTCCAACCACAAGCCTGCATTCTTCTAATGCACCAGGAGCCATCATCCTTGTTAGGACTTCTTCTGCGGTATAACCAATAAAAATAAAGTTTGCAAGCCTAATTACGAGTGGCTTCTAATGCATTTTCCAGGATATTACTAGCCCGCGAGCCGTTCCAAGGCTTGATGCCTTTTGGAAACAAGAGACCTGCCCTAGTGGGTGGTAGGTCCCTCCCAGCTCACTTTCCTACATCATGGGCAAGAACACATCTGGGAATCCAGCTAGGAAGCTTTGCTAGAGCCTTTTGCTACAATGGCTTGATTCATGCTGGCCTTTGCCCCCATTAGGCAGATGTTGCCGTTGCAAAGTGGCTCCAAATCTGTCAGATTGTATCCCATGGAATATTCCCCCAGTGTCAGTGAAGCCACGTGGCTTAAGGGACATGCAGGTGTCAGTGGTGGACTCTCAGTGAAAACGTTGACACCAATCATCAACCATCACTGATGTGAAAGAGGAGCTAAGATATACCTCAGCACTTTAGTGAAATCCCGTGTCACTTGTAATGGCATTTTGCTTTCCCCATTCAGTGTCCAGTGCAGAGCCTTGGCATCCCTCTGCTCACACATGTTCCCTTCCCTCTGAAGGAAGCTGGAAATGCAAAGAGGTGGAGAGAAAGCTTTGTGCATCTGAACTAGCAGTTGGAAGAGAAAACAAAAGCTTTCAGAGAACAGCACAAAATATTCAGTGCCTTGATGGGATTTGAAAGTAAATAATGACATTCTGCTGTATTCTGCCTAAAATTCTCTTTACGGTTTCTCTCAGACAAGGTTTAAATACCTAATTCGTCACATTAATTTAGAGACTGAAGTGAGGTTGTTAAATTAGGAACATGTGTTTCCTCTTTTTTGGCAACAGGAAAAGGAAAGGCTTGTAGAAGGTGAGGTGCATCCAACTCAGTTCTCAGCAGTAGTCAGAAAAGCGAAGGAAGATCTGAGTTGTTCAGAAAATGGTAAAAGACTAAACAGGGAATGCCACCATGCCACTGTATGTATATCTATGATATATGTGCATCTTGGACACTGCATTTGGTTTGAAATGGCTGAGAAAAAGTAAAATAATTGAGAAGTTACAGAGAAGAATGGCAAGATTTGTAAAGCTAGAGAACAGCTTTCCTGTGGTAAAAATTGAAACAATTTAAGACACTTCAGGCTGGAAAGGAGCAGAACTCAAGGGTCTGTAAAATCTTGAGTGACTTGAAGGAGTTGACCATTTTTCATGGGCTCTTCCAAGACATTGACTGAAATAAACATAGGTAGGTTCCAAATAAGCATACGGAGGTGGCTTTTCACAAAACACACAATTAACTTGTATCACTCCTTGCTGCAAGACATTGTAAATCATAAAAGTTGTTTGAGTTTCAAAATAACAAATTCATGGGAAAAGTCCATCTAGGTTTACTAAACACGAAGAAACCATCACCTAAGGATGGAAACTTTGGAACTTTGGAAAGTACTTACAGGTTTTTCCAGGTCTTCTCTGCCCTTTCATCCAGACTAAACAAGTCTCATTAAAGGTTATCTGGTGAAATTTTGTAAGATTGTTTAAACCAGCTTTATTGTTATTATTATCAACTAACTTGGAATTAGTCAGTAATCTGTCCATTTTTGGGAAAATTTATGACTTGCAAAAAACTTAGAAAATGCTGGGCAAATATTCAGAGATTGAATAATCTCACGACTGAATGGAAAGAGTGAATTTGTCTGTAAACTGGTTCATAAGATTAGTAAATCGTTGTGCACACCTAAGTGGAGCTTTCAGGATGGAGCTTCTGTTTTTTATCACACAATTATGATTGTGCAAGGGCTTATGAAAACTGGTTTGAAAATGCACTGGACTGGCCTTTAGTCCAAACTATGCACATGGTCTTATTCATTATATTTGAGCTGTCAGTCAGGTGGATGCCAAAAGCAAAAACAATTGCAGCTTCAGAATGGTGAAGGAAAGAGAATATTCCCATGCAAGCCTTAACTGCTTAGAAAAGCAAGGGAGAGCACCACTGAGAAGCCTATGCAGATGATGAACTTTCTGCTTTCCCTGTCCACTTCTATCTGACCCTGTCTAGGAGGTTCCTGCTTGAGGTTACACCTGCACTCTTGTTCATGCCTTAACAATTTCTGAGGATTTTTCATTCATTTTCCAGGTGCTGTAATGGAATAGAAAATGTATGTGTGGCTGAACTGTGGCATGAAATCTCTAGTATCCAAGGAAACAGAGAACACACATGGACAACTCATCTTGTAAAAAGCTAAACCAAATTATCCGTATCATTTTACTTGTTCAAGAGACTTATTTTCTCACTCAGATAAGCCAGTGTAAGAATATTTAACATGTCAAAATGGAACCCACACCGCAAAATATAGATCCTCGTCTCAAGCACCCTAGTTCTTAACAGGGTTTTCATCTGCTGGTGTAATTTTGGCCTATTAAAATCACAGGGATGAATCACAGACCCATTATTTGTATCCAAAAACCTGGATCATCTCTCAAGATGAGATATTGATTGCAAACAGCTTGAGACTGGACATATTTTATTGCAGGTTGCTAGTTCATGCCTGCCATTAATAAGAAGGAAATTGTAATTAGGTGGTTAGGCAAAAAATTAGATGTACTGGAGGGAAAATACTGAAATCCTATCCAGTAATCTCAAAAGAACCACAAAAGGAAAATATCCCCTCATGTTTTTATTACATTTCCCTGCTGCCACCTGGAAATGAGAACTGCTGAAGTGCTAGGAAAAATGTTTCTGTTTGGAGCTTTCCATTGCAGCAGGGCGTTATGAGTAAAAATGGGAAGAACCTTTTAGGCAAATGGTATGGATAACTGGCTCGTTTTTATCTGTTTTGTGTAGCCAAGTAAAACCTGTGTAATGCTTTTTTTCCCTGTTGCTTGCTTTATATATATATACACATATATATCTCTTTATATATAAAGCCAGTATCATTATCCAGAGTTGCTATTTCACTGAATAACCAAGTGCAGACGAATCCTTAGGGATAGTGGAAAGGGGCCAAAATGGGGCCCAGAAGCTGTGTATTAGTCTCCATGGCTTATTTTTAGAGTTAGGAAAGAAAGGAAACAAGAACAAATGTAAAATCTTAATGATAATCAGTGTAAGAGAGAGGTGTATTCCTTGTTTTAAAGTGTTGTGCTTTGGTATTGCCCCACAGCGTTCACTCGCTGTACACGTAGGACTGCATACACACACTCAGGAGCTCTGCGGGGTGCCTGAGATTGACCTAGACAGTTCAAATTTGCCACAGATAGATTTTCAGGTCCAGGGGAGAGATTATAGTCTAATGAGAGCCCAGGTTGCCCAAGTACATCATGACTTTTTGTGGTGTCACCTGTTGGGCAAGAAGCAGACAGGGCTAGAGCTTCCTAACCTTGCGTCTAGACAGACCCAGCAAGTTTAAACACATACATATATATACCTGTGTATATGCCCATATATGCATACACCTCTCTCAAGCAGAGAGCAGAAGATAAGGCTAAACAGATCTGAATATAAATGTAGTATCTATATAGGCTTCAGTGGGAGGAGAGTCAGTATCCCCTAACACTGGAGCTGGAGCAGTGCACCTCTGTGCACAGTCTGTCCAGACTGTGAGGAGTCATGCAGACCCCTAGGAAGGCTGCAGCCTTAAGACAAACCGTGCCTGGTGACAAGGTGGCTGTCTTACTCACTGCTTGCAAGCTAAGGCAATTAATTGCTAGACCTCCCCAGTGTGAAGGAAACCTGAGCATTTATTGAGGTGTGGGAATTTACGAGGAGATAGAATACACCTTTGCAATTTTTATGACTTTAAAGTGAATCCCATTATTCTGGGAGGGGGAGATGTCTAATCAATGATTTTTGCTGATCTGGGCTAGGTTCTACTTTATTTACAGAAGAATAAAACAGAGGTCCACACTGCCCAGCCAGGACTTCCTTGGTCAGCACTCAGTCCAGTGACCAGCTCCAGCAGCTGCAGTGAACACTGACACCTAAAAGTTACACCAAAATGCTAAATTAAACAAAAGCAATTAACAGTTACCCCAGAGAATTTGCTTGGCTTAGCCACTGTATGACTTAGGGTCAAAAAATGACCCATTGCGAAGATCCACTTTGACAGCCTGTGCTGCGACCAAGTCTGCTCCTAGGTGCGTAGTGCTCAGTGACAGAAACTGCCAAGCTCTACATTTAAAACAATAATACCTAAGGAATGGTATGACTGAGAAACTCCTGTTAATATTTACTGTCTTGCAGAGAAGAAATCGTTCATTTCTGAGAAAAGCACCAGATTCACCTGGAGGTGGCTGACAAGAGTTCATTTGAGACCAGACCATTCTGGCACTCCTCTCTAGGTGAGTGGTTTCAAGACCTGGGGGATGACTTTCTGTGTCCCAGAACACTTCTAATAATATGGCAGGAGGCCTCACTTCCATTCAAGAAGATTTCCCTCATTTTCAGGGTGTTTCCAACCATTTCTTGTCATCATTCAGCCCTTTCTCTCACTTCTGCTGCCAGGAGAAATGACAAATGGCCCTGAAGTAAGGGTGGTCTCAACTATGTCATCATTTATCCATTTCTACAGTCCACCACATCTGATGGTACAGTCTAAGGTGTGTGGTGAGACCCTGGTGTGAAGTGCAGCCCGTCAGCCCCCGAAGTACTTGTCTGTCAGCTGCCGACCATCGGAACGAAGAAGAAAACCAAGCAGAAATGCCTCTGAGGATGCTGGCCAGAACTGCAGCACCTTTGCGCTGTTGTGAAAAGACACAGTATTGGTACTGCTTCAAGGTGGCGTTCCTATAGCAGCAGAAGAGATGAAGCCAAGACTCCTGTGCTATCCTTCTTGCCACATCTCTCCTCACCTGGTGCCCCAAGAAGCGCGAGCAGAGCCAGAGGCTGCACGTGAACCGAGTTACCTCGCTTTCCGCTCTGACGTGAGCATCTTCGCAGAAGCTGACAAAGCGCAAAGGAGGGTGATGAGCGGTAGCATAGCCTTGTAACTGGTGCAAATGAGCACTGCTGATCCCAGATGTTTGAAATTTGCAGGACCCAGCAGAATAATACAATTAGCTAGAAAAATATCAGGAGATTAAAATAAAGCTTGGGCTCTTTTTAGTTGCTGTCTCATTTTTTGACCTTTAGAGCAACACTGAAGTTTTATTTTTTAGCTTTTCTTCACACCTGTGACAAGTAGAAAAGACAAGTTTTTTAAAAAAACAAAGAAAACTACACTGTCATTATTTAGACCCCTGCCTCATCATGAATAAGGTGAGATTCAGGATAGAATTCTGAGAGGGGTAGGAAATGCCCTTCTCACTTGTCATGCCTGCAGGCCACCCTTGCAGCAGAGCCCTGTCACCTGTGCTTTCACACTCTTCTTATAGTTCCTTGCCTTTCCAGGTAAAAAGCCAAGCACCTGTACTGTGGCCTTATGAACTGAGATGATGGGCAATCCACAAAACAGAAGAGAAACATTCCCCATCTCATGTTTTATGATGCAGAGGTTTATTCCTTTGTCTCTCCCACCTCCTCACTGACTGCTCCTTTGAGATTCTGCAGCATCCAGCTGGGCTTTCACAGCTGGAAAGAAGTGTGGGCTGCAGGCAAAACCACCATGCTGTCCAAAATGACTTTACTGCTTCTTGCACGAGCAATGCATTGATTTTGTTTCAAAGGTTTCTTTCTAATAAAATGAATGTCAATAACTATAAATGCTCTGACAAAATGTGACATATTCAGCATCATAGGAGCAAGCTCAATTAAGCAAGAGGGAGGCTGTTTTGCTCTTATTTGAGAACAGCAGGAAGAGAACAGGAGGTGGAGAGCCGTAACATGCTCCTGTCTGGGGATGATCGGTGCACAGCATGGGGAAGAGGGAAGCTAAAGGACTGGGATTATGATGTGTGAATTTTGTGAGCTGTGCAGTTATTTGCTGACCTTTCCCACCAAAGCTTCACTGTCATTAAAGGACACCCAATTAGGATGTGTGGTGTAGAGAGGCACATGTATTCTCAGACTTAGAGGACTGTACTTGCTTATGAGCATCATCCGTATATTCTGCTCAATATATTTAAAGCAGCGGTGATTAAAGCCACCAAAAATAAAGCTGCCACACATTCCACTATATGATGTTATCTATCCTCAAGTTTGCAGGCCATACTGAGACGTTTCAAACACACCAGAAATTATATATGTAGGGAAGTCCTATAGGATTTCACTGAAGTTCATGTTTTTATAGGCTTTTGAACCGCTCTGTAGAATTTAGTAGGGACCCTCCTCTGCAGAGTGGGGCAGTGGAGGTGGCATTGAGATGACATACTGCAGCTGTCTCAGGGAGAGAAATGCTGGTTTTACTGGCATTACTGGCATTGCAGGCTGGCATTGCTGAATCTGCCAGAGATGTTTCTGGACCCAAGAAAAATGTATGTGTCTTCTTCCTGCTTGAAGGCGTGCTGTGCTGAAAGTTTCAGGGCAGCGATGGTTGCAACCAAAAGTGTCACAGAATGGGGGCTTACAGAGGTGCTCAGCCAGAGGCAGGGTTTGGTGCAGATGGGAGCTGGCTAAGCAAGAGGGGCTCCCAAAGCTGTGGTAACATCTGTGGGTACAGGAATAGCTGTTTTCAGATGACAAGAAAACTTGTCAAGGCAGCTTCAGCAACAGAGGATTTACAGGATGGAGGAAGTCTTGGTGCTGCTGAGGACCAGGCTGTACCCACAATGAGGACAGGAGGAGGATGTATTCAGCATGATGGAAATAAAAAGGAACAGGCCATTGCTTAAACATGCTCATTTTGTCCCGGGCAGGTGTGCCAACTGAGTGGCACTGGGTGCTAGCTCAGCTGGTAGCCCACAGAGCAGGGCAGAGCTTCGGGGGATGATGCCAGAGACCCTCCATGGGGTGGAGAATGGACTGTCCTCATGTCCAGGCCCAGGTCCAAGCCCAGAAAGCAGTTCAGCCCTGCCTAAGTGTTATAAGGAAGGGAGTGCAGCTCCTTTATTGTAGCACGATTTTGGGTAAGAAACAGAAAAAACCTTACTTTTTCTTTGGCTCTGGAAAGCAGGCTGCCCATGTGAAAGGAGAGTGGGCTGGGGGTCTCGCTTAGGGTCTCTTCTGTGGGCACAAGCACTGCCAGGGTGCAGGTAGTCCCAAGTACGTTAGCTCAGCAGCACTGGGGAAAGAAGCCCACAGTGGGAAGCAGCAAAAATGATCATGAAGGCCAATAATTCTTGATTTTGTTACAAGAGGATGCTGCTTCTCAGCCAACTTTCCCCCATTCAGTGAAACAGCCTGCGTTACCCTACTGAGTGTAAACAATATCAAGAATACAGCGGCTGCATGTTTTTCATCTTTAGAGCCATTGCACTGAATTTGCTCATTATAATTTTGTAAAGAGTGTGGAAGAAAAGTACTGCATAAAGTTGAAATTCATTCCTGGTAGTGCAGTGGATGCAGAAAGGTCTGTACTGGCAAGCCATGGGTGGCTCTTCATTTTTTCCACATGCCAAGTGAAAATAAGTCCTATTACTTTGCACAGGACTGTGGGAAAATTAAGAAAGAGGAACAATTAAATGGCTAGCTCCTGAACCTGCAACATCTCCTTCAAATGTCCAGAAGCTTCCTCAGTGGAAAAACAAGTAGCCAAAGAGGCAGCAACCCAGGGACACAGTCCTAATCAGCCTTACTGATATGGGTGCTTTTTGCCCAGGCAAATAAACATTACTGGAGTTAGCATGACACCTCTCAGGAATAAACTTTGCCCTCATACAGGAAGACACTGGCAGGTAAAGTTAGATTTTAGATAATCTTTTGCTACTTCCCATTCATTAAAACAATTTTCATACTAAAAGGAGAGGGAGATGAGACGCCGTATTGTGTGCTCATGAAATATACAAAACAGGCTCCTATTTATGATGCTAAATTGCAGTAATTTGCTACACTGGATGCCTTTGACAAAATTTTAAAATCTGAAGGATTAAATCCAAGGCAAACTTTCTGACAGCTGCTGCTATCTAAAGGCTGAGTCAGCCACTAGCAGCGTGTGGTGCTTTTGTGAGAGGGTAACTTTAACCTGCACTGAAAAACAAATCTCCAGAATCGAGGGGAAAAAAAAGCAGCCCTTACTGATTTTTCACGCTGCCACAGCATGTGAATAATTCTGCTGAATAAAACTAGCGGATGCGGTGGGAAGGAGTTCATACCTGCTGCAGAAAGGAACAGAAATTCATACCCAGTGCTCAGCTTATCCAAAGTGCTGAGTGGGTTCAAGTCAATAATAATTACCACTACGCACCGACGAAATGATTGCCCCTGTTAGCACATGGTTTAGGAGGCTTTTCACTTTTATACTGTGAAGGATATGATGTGAAAGGTACTTTTTAGGCAGAGCTTTGACGAGGGGTTGGGAGAATCCTGAAGAATCCCAAAATAACAGGAGGATTAGAAGAAGGCTGGAGGAGCGAGGAAGGAGCAGGGTGTTTTCAGACCCACTGCAGCTCTCCGTCAATGTGCTCTGCTCCGGTCCACAATTATGCACAGTAGTGCAATTCTGTCACCCACCACTTTCCCATTGCCCAGTGTGTATAGCATACCAATTATCTCTTGTGGTGACAGCAATAATAAATTTACTGTCACTTTAAAAAAAAATGCATCAGAAAAAGGTTGTCAGTAAAAGTCCGTGAAAAAGGTCTCCTTCTTCCCTCCCCAGCCCCATCACTTTCTAGACATAGATACACATATTTAAAAATACGCACACTTTTTTCTGTCTGTTATCAGACATTTCAACAACACTGTTAACAATGTCAGCCCTGCAGGGCTCAATTGGATGAGACAATGAGAGAATCGGTTGACTGGTACAAACTGGCACAGTTCTGTTGAAATCAATGGACCTGTTTCAATTCACACCTGCTGAGCCTTTCTTTCCTCTAGAAGTGACGGTCTCATTTCATACCTCCCAAAGCGAGCAAAAGCGAGCAGGGGTTTTCTGGCCTGCCCTGGGAAGCCCTGCAAGCAGAGGCACAATAAAAGAGATGGCTCCCACTGTTAACGAATAACTGGTGAGCCCATTGCTTTTGGTGTTGGTGTCACTGCCTGCTTGTGCAATAGGGGCCCCGAGGCTGTTGCTCCTGAGGAGCTCATGCAGCTTAATGACTTCATATTTGCATTTTGGCGGCAGTAACAAACAGGCCAGGAGGGCTCAGTCCCCTAGGTGCTGCACAAACATGGTCTGAGGACTCGAGTTGCTGAATACCTTCTCTGTCATACCCACAGCTCTGTAAAAATTATCCAGTCTTCACTGACAAGCAATCCTCTTAGCTGTCAAACTCTGCCTCACTTGTTCAGCACTCAAAATTAAAAATCTTAAATAAAAGGAGTATTTTAGGAAGCTAAATGTATTCTAGAGAGGAGAAAAGCTATTTTTACGTATTTAATTAGTCACACTTGATAGTAATAATAGCATTACTGGGATTATGCTATGTTATTAATATTATGCAAGATACTAGATATCAGTTGTGACATTATCTTTTCTTTTTTATTGCTAGACCAGAATTTCACCAAACAATAATTTGTCACATAAAACTCTTTTTTTCCAATTTTCTTTTTTTTTTAATTTTACCTCTCTTAATTAAAGGCATAAGTGTACCCATTTTAAAGGAGTAGAAAGGAGCAGAAATCCTGGCAGGAATCGACATGCCGGGCGAGGACCCCACGCTGGCTGGAGAACACCAAGCATGGCAGCTGGTGTTTTCTCAAAGGTGTTAATTTGCAAATACCATTGCTGACGCCCCAAAAAGGGCAATGCATGCACTAGCTGTCACTTTCATTATTAAGGACTCGAGCAGTTTAGCTGCAGAGAGGGTCGTAGCGGTGCCCTGGAGACCTGCTGCGCTGGGAGAAGAGTGCCAGCCGACACAGCAGGCAGCTCCTGGGGCGCGCTGGCTTGCTCAGCGTGCACGAGCCACCGCCTTGCTGCAGCGTGCTGGAGCTGCCGGAGTCACCAGCGAGTCCCTGGGTGGGCTGGGTGCCAGCGCCCTTCGTCGAAAAGCAGAGAGGCTGTTTGGAGCCATCACACGAGCAGAGGTTTTATTCCTTGCCTGTTGAGTTGCCTTAGGCTAAGGGCTGAGGCTGTAGGACACAGGTGCTATCATGCAAACATACCCCATGGGGGGTTCATCCATTTACCTGCTCCCATTTTTGGGGGCAAGTTGGAAGTCCTCGGTGCAGGACGCATGCAATGGAGGAGAAGGACGCAGAGACAAACTCTTTGTTTGGCACCTGTGGCTCAGGTGGTGAGATGTCCTATGCCTGGGGAGAAGGTGCCTGCCCCAGGCAGGGGTCTCCCCATCCCGTGGGCACCCACCAGGGGTGGTACCAGGGGCTGCGTGTGCAAACATCTGAATGGGAACCAGGGACATTTCCTCTGATCCCCAGACTCCAGCCTTTGAAACACCAGGTCACATCAGATCTCCATGTCACACCACAGTGTATATGTGCCAGCACTGTCTGGGGAGCTTCCACCAGAATTAATAACAGTGGACTTTGGTTTTCATGGTGGTTAGTTTAGCATTCAGCCTTCTGTTCTGCAAAAAATCTCTCTCTTCTTTCTCAGAAATAATACTTGTTAGTTTACATAGATCTTTATGCCTTTGACCTAAGATTTTAGTTGTATTTTTTTTCTCCTTACTAAGGCAGCCATCCTCCCTGCAAAGATACATTTGCCCCACTTAGTGGGGTGGATCCCATCTCTCCCAGGTAGACGCTGATCTCCACACAGGGTCCTGTGGTCCAAAACCAAACCCTGTTGCTGACAACCAGATGTTGGCAGGCAGTACCAATGCCCTCCTCCTCCTCCTCCTCCTCACACCGTCTATCCTTTCTGACAGGACTGAGAACATCACCTGGGTCCCCATTTCCCTGACGGTCACCCCCAGAGCTCTGTGGTCATTTCTGCTACTCTCCAGGTTGCCCCAGCAGTATCATTGGTGTCCACATGTAAGAACATCATGGAGTACTAGTCAGAGGGTCAAGCAAACCTCAGTGGTCTCCCCACAACATCCCAGATCCGCGCCCCCAGCAAGCAGCGAACTTCTGTAGACAACAGGTCAGGTTGGCAGGTGGGTGCCTTTGTCCCCCGCAGCGGGGAGTCACCCACTATTGTCACTCACTGCTTCCTCATGGTGGTCTTGCATGGTTCAGGGTCAGTTGGCCCAGATGCTTCTCTTGAAAGCATACCCAACTCCTCCTCAGCCTTGAGGGCAGTGAACCTATGCTGTAGGTACAGGCCTTCAGATAGAGCCGGAGCTTTCCTCTCAGTGCCAGAAATCAGCAGCTTCCATCCATTGCTTTCCCCAGAGGTTGCACTTGCTGTTCTGCTGGGGACAGACTCTGCCTGCATCTCCACTGCAGCTGGGGTCTGAGGCTCTTGAAGCTGTTGCGTGTCTGAGAAGATCCTGTCTATCTCTCTCAGTTCTGCTACGTATTTGTTTTCTTTTTTTATTTTTTTTAATATGTGGGAGATGTTCTTGTCTTCTGCTGTGATTTCTTTATTAGAAAGAGAGTGACGAGGCAATTACCTTGGGTTCCTGCATAGTAGGAGAGCTTGCATACGCAGAAATCCCTCATTCAGCTTAATCTTCTATCAACCTGAGCAAAAGGCATTGGAAGCGTATTGGAATGAAGTTGTCTTTGTCTAGGAGACAAAGAAGTTTTAGGAGAAAACTTATTTTCCTACAGGGAAAACAAAAGGTCAACATACCATTTAGAGTTGTTTGAAACCATGTTTAAGTTCAAGATAGGGCTAGTAGTTTCAGTGGAAAAAATGTAGCTGAAAAAAGCATCTTCATCAAACAAACTAAATGTTCCCATTTGGCCTGAGTGTCCTTTTGGTGTGAAGCAGAGGAAAGGGAGGGGAGAGGTGGTACATGATAAGAGATAAAATTTTACTAGGACTTTGTAAACTAAGGCAGAACGGGAGGATGGAGGACACACAACACATTTTCTGCGAGGTATTTGGGAGTATTCCTAATGTGAAATGTTCAACTCTGACAAAAAAAAGTTATTTACATGACTGTTGAAGCCAAATATTTTCTAATCAGCATTAATGCCCAACCCTGCACTAACTCTCTGTGGAAAGTGTATCCCAAACATGCACAGGAAACTCTCCCTGGGTCTCCTACCAGGGCTGAAAGACTGATCTTGATAACCTGTGTCTCACCATGGCTCACAGAGAGCATGGAAGCAAAGCATGATTGTATTATTTCCTTTACATGACAGCACAGGGACTCCAACAGATTTTTGGCTCTTCAAAAACAGGACCTAAAATAAATTTGTGGACTGATTGAAATTACAGTTTGGGCAGGGTGAAGGAGACACAAGGCAGGAGCAGAGTTGCCGGGCCCTGTATCAGTGTTGCTCTGCGTGGATGAACTACATTGGGTATGTTTGTTAGTTGCACAAGAAGGTCATAGCTTTGCTCCTTTTCAAAAGACAAGGAATGACATAGAGCTGACATACTTAACTCTGTGGGACTGATCCTGCTACCTGAAAAAGTTCGACCAGTTGTGCCTAAGAATTAATTGAACAAAATCAGATTAACTGGAAAGCATGCAAATGGTTTATAGCAAAGGGAGAAAAGTATCTGGACTCTCTTGGTTATCATTTCAGGCACTGCCTATTCAGAAATACATTACAGCTAGCCACTGGGCCAGCAGAATAGCTGGGTAGCCTCAGATAACTCTGCAGGGCTTACCAGCCCATGGGTGGAAGAGAGCTCAACCCTGCTTAAATGTCCGTAGGGTCCTTGTTGTCTTGGGTCGTGCCCAGGCAGCTAATGAAGTTCCGCACATGGTGTGGCTGCGAACCTGCAGGGCTCCAGCATGGCCTCACCCCTGGTGCTGTGCAACGGTGGAGCGGGACGTCCGAGCCGGTGCTGCCTTGCCCCCAGTACGACTCCGGCTTCACTCAGCGTTATTTGTGTGTGCCATTTGATGTCTGTCTGACCGGCCGAGCGGTACGCACTACGACCGGCCTGCGAGGGCTGGAGCTGGCAGCTCTGCTGGGGTCCCATCCACCAGGTGAGAGAAGAGACCCTGGGGTACTCCTGCAATATGTGCAGTTTTCCTGTGTTTCTGCTGGATGCTGAGAATGGACCGTCGTACCCGAACATTGGTGCAAGGTGTACAACACTTTCTACATCTAAAATGTTTCATAGAATCATAGAATCATAGAATCNTTCCTTTCATCGTGTCCAGACTTAGTCTGCCAGCAAGCCTGTCCGTGTCTCAATCCCAGCCAGTAGTACTCATGTAAAGATTTACCACCTCCTTACTAGTCTTGCACAGCGACAGTGCCGAGTCCTGCCAGTGTGAGGGACTAGTTCTGGAGCAGCAAGGGATGAAACCATGGCATGTATTTTCCCCACGGGACTGCTGGAGTCTCACTACAGACCCCACACCTCTGCCTTGGGATGCCTTGCTTGTGCAACACAGGCTTTGGGCAGTAGTTTGAGTTGGAGCTCCCTTGTTTTGGGGACAGAACTGGAGAGCTGCATGGTTAAAGGGATATTTGTAAGAGACTGTAACCCCCCAAGTGATCACAATGGGCTATCCACAGAAAGACATTGTCTATGTCCTCCACAGCCTAATCCCAAGGTTTCACCACAGACGACACAGTCCTTTCCTTTTCCACTCAGTTCTAGGCAGAGAGCTCACAGGTAAATAAAATGCCAGAGTCATGATCCTTCAGTGACAACTTTGCCTGGAATTCACAGAAGGCTAGACTATAAAAGAAGTATTTCAAAGACTTTGCCTGCATAAGGTGCCAAGGGAGCCTGACAGAATTAGTGAGGCTGACACCACTTCTCTTTCTACCTTGGCACGGATTTTAGAAGATCCTTAGCACTAATTTTGTCCACCCAAGGTTGGCATACCATCCAAAAATCACACATACTTGTGAAGACACAATGCTTTCCATAAGGAGGAGGTCTGTTCAAGGAACAAACCTCTCTGAGCTCTGTTCTACAGCCTCCCAGGACTCAGTCACAACTGAGAATGAAAAAATAACCAATTACAAAAAGTAATCTTGTAATCCTCTTACCCTTGAAACTTCTATTACTTTATGTTCCCTTGTTCTGATCTTCATCGCCAACTTGTTACTACATCAGTACGGGCAGTGCCTGCTTTGCAAAACTGGCACGAAGGCTTCAAGATTGCTGCCCATCCATCCTGACAGCTACGTTTGTGGTTTTGCCTGACCGGCACAGCAAGCACCCCTGCCATCCCACTGATAGGTACGACGACCTGAACTTTTATCACGCCAGGGACAGAGAACTGCTCATCTTAAGCAACCAGTTTGCTCTGCCCACTGCTGAAAGGAGCGATGTGCCTCAGAGGGCAGGAACGTGTTGGGCTAGTGTGAATCCACACCTGTCATGGTGTTCTCTCTGTTCCTCTTCATTGATCCACTGCTGTCGCTTCTTGTGATAGCTGGAAATTCTATCTCCTGTCATTTTTAATACAGGTTCTTTTGCTCTTCCACGAGAGGATCAACAAGAGGACATCTCAAATAAAGGGCGTGGGATCTGCCTGTCTCCTAAGAAACAGATTCCAGCACTGGGTAAAAACTTGGAAATTAAACATTTCCTTTCAGCTGCAATAACGTGGGCAGGTTTGTCTTTGTCCACAATGATTTCCTTGCTGAAGGTGTCACATGAAGCACAATTTGTTGAGTGCGTTAATTTTATTTTGCTTGATGGTATCTCTCTTTCTTGTTAAAATTACAGGATACATCCTCTGCTCCTCCTCCACCTGAAATGCCATGATGTAACGTTTTCTGTTGTCATCCTAGTGACTAAAATACTTGGTCATCTCTTGCCACTGCTCCAGGGAGTATGCCTGGAGTAGAGGAGAAGGGCAGGTGGCATCGGCTGGTGCTTTCACAGCACATGCTTGCGTCTTCAAAGCACAGGAATACACCAATGCCAGGTATTAAAATGCTGGTAAGATTAACATTTTGTTGCCTGACCGCCAGAGGTGTTGAGTCCCTGCCGCATCAGTAGGATATGGAGGTTCTTTGAAACTTG
This sequence comes from Pelecanoides urinatrix, assembly GCA_013400755.1. Lineage (NCBI taxonomy): Eukaryota > Metazoa > Chordata > Aves > Procellariiformes > Procellariidae > Pelecanoides > Pelecanoides urinatrix. Next base: position 22,317 of record VZTQ01014471.1, read on the forward strand.
TTCACAGATTATGTTCCTAAATTTGATTAAAAAAGCAACACTCTTCTAATAATGGCTGGAATCATTGTGGTAATTGTACTTTTCTGTAGGTCCTTCAAATTTGTTAAACATGACTTTTAAATGGATTTGTGGAAAACTCTAAGAAAGACCTGTCTTGATGCCCGTCTGGATTGATAGTCTCACTTGGCATGTGCCATCCAAAGCCAGGACCATGTTTGCGTCGTTAAGCATGTGTACTTTAAAAACAGTACTGGAGGTGTGGCAAATTGCATATTTCCTTCCCATCCATTCCTGGCTCTGCGCCCACCACATAACTCTGCAGCATGGGCATTGACCTGAGAGGTGGTATGGGAGGTGGTGGCCACTTCACTATCCCTTGAGACTTTCTATGAAGACAGAGAATGAACCATCACTTTTACCTGTAATCCCAAACTGAATGATTGCATTCTGCCTGCCTAAATCCCGTCCTCCTCAGCTTTAATTAGATATGATTCCATCGTCCTGTCCCACAGTTAAGCTAGGTTTACTGTCCACAGCGACACAGTTGCAGTGTTTCACAGGTATTGTGGCAGGCACAGCAGCTCCTCTGAGGTACTCACTGGCACATGTGTGTATGCTTGCTGCCCACTTAAGTGTATGGCATCACAGTACGCTCGTGCTTATAGAGGCAGAGCTTCACCTCCGCTCTGGTGCAGAAGAGTAATATATATATGCCTAGCTGAATTCTGGAGGCCGTCTTTTATCCTAATCAGATCTCATAAATCTAACATAATTTCTGCTCTGCCATCACAAAGGTGACTGTTTTCCTGGGTCTTCAACATGATGGCCTTTGTGTTTGCATTCCCAATATTATAATTAACACACCTATAGTCACACACAGGCTGTACTTGGCGTCTTGCACTTCACAGTTACCAAGAGCTATTTCCTTTACTGTAGCGTAGCTTTTTAGGAGGTTACATTGGTTCTTAGCTAGGGAATTAACATGGGGCTGCCTAAAATTGTACTGATGTCAAGGAAGTCTCTTGCTGTCTTTGAACATCTTCAGACACACCTTTTAACTTACTCGCAAGCACAGTGGTTGCTTTCCCCATTATGCCGTGAGGAGCGTGTTTCTTTAGGAGCTGGAGAACAGCAAAGACTGCTAGGAGGAGGCTGTCAGGGTGTAGACATTTTTAAATGCAGCTTGCTGTTGGGATGATACAGGTGGGAAGTTACTGATAGAATCCTCCATTTTAGTGTTTCATTTACTGCCCAAAGAGCAGTGGTTTCATGCAACTATTTACTACACCAGAGAACCAAGTAGATTAAATCAACACCTTACATCAACAAAGGACTAACTTTCCTTACCCTGAAGAATTTTATTCTCATGTATTTCCTTTTTACTATTGATCATTAGAAGCTCACAGAAGCTCTTTTCTGCCAAAAGAGGGAGGATAGATCTTTTTTTATGAAGAGGCTGCAGTTCATTATTTCATTGAGGGTACAGACCTCCCGTTATTCAAAGGAAAAGCACTCATCAATAATCAAAATTTATTTTTTCTGTGAATATACTTACTGGTGCTGGCAGAAAGCCAGTCTCCTCCAAGTCAACTTGAAGTCAGCTCCTTCATGTGGAGAAGTGATACTTTACTGTGTGACTAATTAATTTCCTAATTAGCAGCTGGCAATCTATTATTATTTTTAATTAACTGATTCACCTAGGCTCATCCTAAAACAAGCAACTGTTTATCATTAATATAAAAGTTAGATCCCCATACTTATACGTTAAGCCCAGCTCACATAGAAGGTGAGCCCTACAAGAGCTGTGCAAAGCCTGTGCATGACTGACTTATGTTTGCATGCAAGTGTTTGTGTGCGAATGACTTCATACTGATACAACTCTGACCTGCACACACCCCTGATTCCAACATGCATTTTTCAGTATGGATTTCAGCTCATGTCTTTTCTGAATGTTTCTTGCAGGTGGTTCAAAATCTATGTAGGTATAAATCAAGCTATGGGTTAGTTTTGCTCAGGAATGCCTGTATGTTCTCCTTATCTGTTTATTAAATGTAAAACACTCTAAGGTAAGTTTTGCTTTATGGCATGTGAACAATTGTGTAAACAAGTATTTGCTGATTTGAAAGCAGACTGAGGAGCTCAGCTGAATTCAATCAGTTGATCCCAACAGACTCTGTTTATGCAGCTGTGGCTTTTTACAAACCTGCTGCGTCATATAAGTACCATATAAATATAACTTACTGAGAAGTACGAGGGGCTATAAGTCCTGGAGCAACTGAAGAGATATTAATAGAAAAGTGGTCTACAGCAGCCCAAGCTATATTAGACCTCGTTCGTGTTCGCCAGAAGCCTGGCAAGTGGAAACTTTCTGAAAGATTTATTCCTATGGGGGAAAGGGCAGTGGGAGGAGGGGCAGGACTGGGTCCCTTATCAGAAAGAAAATAAATTTTTGAGAAGCAGACATGGGAGATGGAAAACTAGACCCACACACCAGCCCTGTCCAGTGTTTGCTTTTGTTTCCTTTGGCCTTTTGCAGTGCGGATGCCTCCGGAAGCTGGGGGGACTTGGTCTGTACTACCGCGGGAGGGAAGAACCCGTCACCCGCAGAGAATCCAGTGGGGCCAGGAAACCGGGCGGTCTCCTCCAGAGCCCAGGGACCGGCCAGAGGAGAGGGATGGCAGGTGACAAATGGAGACATCTCCTTTTCCGCTAAACTCTGCCTGCCTGCCCACCCTCATCCATCCCCCTCCTGCTCGCCCCATCTGGCACACAGACCCCAGTCCGCTGGCCAGGCAGCTGTCCTGGTTTCGGCTGGGATAGGGTTAAATTTCTTCCTAGTGCTGTGTTTTGGATTTAGTATGAGAAGAATGCTGATAACACACTGATGTTTTCAGTTGTTGCTAAGTACCCTGTTAGTCAAGGACATTCAGCTCAAGAAAACAAAACAAGCGTTGGGAGGGAGCACAGCCAGGACAGCCAGCCCGGCTGGCTAATGGGGTATTGCATACCATGTGACGTCATGCTCAGTATATGAATGGTAGGCGTGTTCCAGGCAGTAGCGATCGCTACTTGGTTATCGGTCAGCGCGGGTGGTGAGCAATTGCATTGTGCATCACTCATTTTGTATATTCTATCATCATTATTATTATTTTCCCTTTTCTGTTCTATTAAACTGTCTTTATCTCAACCCACGAGTTTTTCTCACTTTTACCCTTCCGATTCTCTCCCCCTCCCACTGCGGGGGTGGGGGGAGTGAGCGAGCGGCTGCGTGGTGTTTGGCTGCCTGCCAGGTTAAACGACGACAGCAGCATGCCACTGCTTATTCGGTTGAGTCCCAACTGGGCCCTGAAAAGGTGTGGGGCTTTCCAGTGCCAGTGGGGTGTAAAGCAGCCTCAAAAACTTACAAAAGCAGCTAATGCTATCTTGGGGAGCGGGATGCAGCGGTAATTAATTGTGGGCTAAAACTTGCAGTTTTTAGAGTTTTTTATCCTGAGGAGTTGCAGGTGGAGGGCCTGGAGCCACCTCAAGCAAGGTCTGGTTGGGAAGGTCACCATGAGCAGTGGTTGGAGCTCACCATATATGGATCTAGCTCCAAGCTGAGCCATATGGACGGCCTGTCCTAAACCTCTGGATGCTTTCCATCTGCATCAGATGGGCAGCGTGCTGGGCAATGCCAGGGCACTGCTCTCCAGCATGGAAAGGTCAGACTTCAGTAACGCCAGGCTGAGATTTCTGCAGGGACAGCTTCACAGGAGGAAATAATTAACCTTGGTGGTACTGGTGGTCTTCTTACCAGCTAATGGCACAGCTGAACCCCTGCGCCAGGCGCCCGTGCCACCATGCTCACCGTCCCCGCGTGGGGAAAGAGCTTTTCTTGCCCCTCCCGCCTCCCTGGGAAATGCTGCATAAGGGGTTTTACGTCTACCCCAAGTGCTTCACGAGATGTGAGCAGCTCATTATTTTTAATGGCTCTGACATCATTATCAGGCAGGAATTTACCGAGAGCATAATGGGCTGTTGTTTGCCACAGCCTTTACCACTAACCCCGTGGTGTGTGCACACCCAGTCACACAACACAAGCGATTGCACGGCCTCCATCTTCACCTTAGGGCTACGGTCCACATTTTTTAAACCACCCACTCCTTTAGTGTCTGGAACTTGTACTGGAAACATCACTTGCTTTCCAAGCATCTTCTTCTCAGTGGGTGTTATGGAAATACCGGATTCTTTAGTGGCTGAGAAAAGAGAATTTTCTTCTTTCTCATACCAGAAATACCAGAAGACATTGAAATTTTCAGTGTATCAGTAGACACAAAATTTTTTTTTCTGTTTTTTTGTTTGTTTTTAAACTAATGTCCCTAATCTGCCAGCCTAAACCAATTTTCTACCTATTTAATTTTTTTATTAATACAATAAAATATTCCCAAGTCTATTTACTGTAATCAAAATCAGAATACACGTTGGCATTTGGGTGGTACTTTTAATCTGTTTTTCTCCTTATATAATGACACATATCCTTGTTCAATTAGGTGACTCATCATACACTTCATCAGCAATGCACTCTGAAAAACAGAGCGAAATGCATTCCTAACAATTAAATACTTCTTTAAAAAGTTATAATCAATCAAGATTGATAGAAAGAAACAAGGTTAAGCCCCATTTATGTCATTTAAAATGATAGCGTGGTCTATTTCACTGCAGCACTCATTTTAAAAATGGCAGCATGGTTTGTGATTCATACCCATACCCCCCTGTCACATAATCACATGTTTAATTCCATTTAGCCACCTACATACATCGGCTTGCTTTTCACCTTTATTGTTTGCTCTTTCGTGCTTCACCCAGGCTAACGTGGTCCCAGAGCTCTTCTAAGGTAGCAACAAAGACATGTCTGATCTATTTATTTATTTGTAGGCTGCATTTATAGGCTGCCAGTTGTTTCTGAAGTTTGATGCACGGTTAGCCTGCTAATACATAGCCAGAAAAATCTGCCTCTGCCGAAAGCACAGCAGACATCTCTAAGAGGAGGGATGCGTTTCACAGGCGCCGCACGGGAAGGGAAGTGGCGCAGGGAGGGGGTTTGGACGCACTCGCTTTTCAGTCCTCTCCCATTTCACGGGGACCTGCAGCCACAGCCAGGTCGTACACGTGGCAAATCCCAAGACAGCAACTCCAACTCACAACCAGCCAAGCTACCATCAGGCTGCTCAGTTAGTTTGGCTCTCCTGTGCAAGTGGGTTCAGAAGGGGAATCCCTTCCACGAAAGAATAAGGCCTGCCTGCAGACCTGGAGAAGGTTGTGACCTCAGCCCAGGAGATCAGATATTGTCATTATCAATTTCAGCCCCTCCAACACCTCAAGCCAAACCATGTAGGCCTTGGAAATCTAGACTTGGGCTTTAGTTTTAAACAGCATGAGAAATCAGAGCACTGGGCTGATGTTCCCGTGTTGCTCCCAACAGCTGAAATGGGAGGGTGCTGCACAGTGCACCATCCAGCGACCGTGGGTTCACTGCCAGGTGCAAGGCATTGCCAGCATCGACCCACGGGACACAAAAGCATGGACCTCTGTGGCGTAGCTGTGTATCTAGTGGAAAGGGAGGCAGCTTTTAGTTTGCTGTAATGTGAAAAGAGGTGCTTCTGCAACTTTCAGATTTATGTATCCAGTGTAAGGAATTGAGAGGGACGATGTGTGATGTCAGTTAGAGATTTGCCCAAAGAAAGCCAGAATAAAAGTCAGATCTAGCCATAAGGATTTGATCTACAGGATGAAAAGTATTGCAGAGCCGTGACAAGTTCAACAGGTGATTCCTGGATATAATTAAGATATTTATTTAAATGTAATAGCTCATCCTTATTTTTAAGCAGTCAATGAAGAAACAATCATTCAATACTGTGAAGAATTCAGAGGATGAATAATGTTAGGGTAAATCTTGTGTGGAGGTAGGTGCCAAAATGTTAACAAATATAAAAATTACAGATATCAGAGCAACTCAGGAGATCTGCAGAATGGATTTCAGCAATCCTGTCTGGACTGATCTGCCGCAGAAATAATGCTGGAGATTTCTCCCCACTAATAGACAGATCCTATTTGAGCGACTTACTTGTTCATGCCTTGTCTAATGAATTGACATGTTATTCAGATTCAAGATTTAGGAATTAATTGTATCCTTCTCTGCACATTCATTGAAGCTCATTTAACCTGTGGGTTGCTCTTGAGTAGTGTCTTTGGTTTGTTGCTCTCCCTTTTCCTGTGGCATTGCTTCCCTGCTCGCTGCGGCTCGTGGTCAGCTTGAAACCCATACAGTGGGGGAGGAGTGAGTGGCAGTGAGCCGACAGCACCAGTCGAGCATCATGCTGCAGATGAACAATTGCACAGAGTTCCCAAACTTTCTCTGATGCACAAATTTTCATGTTTGGAAGAAAGGATTGTCAAAAAGCAAATAATAGGGGTTCAAGTTAGTGAAGCCGATAAACTCATCACACTTACTTACAAAGCGTTAGTGACTTACTGTGTTGTCACATGCTAGAGGTTTGTGCAGCCATCTATTAATAAGGATTATTAGAGATAGAGCTGAACCTCCAGTTATCATTCATACCCAAATTCTCAGAGTAGAAATATCACAGCACTAAAGTGCTCCCTAATCTCTGGAGCTTTATTCTAATTTGTCAAGTGTTAACCTCATCTCTAACTTACTCTTTTTTGGCTACACCATTTAACATAGATTAAACTTACTTAGTTAAAGTCTAAATATGTCTTTTCCTATGAACCACAGAAAATTAAATCAAAACATTCAGTTATAACATTCTTAACATTTATATTTTCCGTAACAGGAGGAGAAATAATATGAACCTCAGCAAACATATCTAGTAACTCAAACTCATAGAGCTTCTTGGGGGAGTAACTTTTAACAAACAAGAGTAGCTGACAAATTTTCCCCAAACTGGCTGCAGTGAGGTTTATTCCTGTTAAAATACATCAAGCGAAACTGATCAAATCAGGCTGTTTGCTAGAAGGCTGTTTGCTAGACTCATGACTGATGGAAAGGTTTTCTGTTCTTACCCAGAGTAATTCTGCTAATTTCACTATGAGTGAAACTAAATTGTGCATCAGTGGAGGCGGTAGGAAAGCTAAAGGTCAGTGTTTAAATTCAGCAGCTCCCTAATCTATGGTGCATCTAGAAATCAGCCCACCTTGCAAGAGAAATGTGTCACCAGGCAAAAGGAAACAAAACTGCACGAAGCAGAACATCTGCATTAAAAGACCACTTGAGAAGTGCTTAGCATGAGCATCACAGCTGGGCTGAACCACAGCCTGACAGCTGGAGAGGGAGTCATTCCAGGTGGAAGGGCTCTTCCCCTGATTTCATCCCATTTCTTGCAAGTCATCACTGTGCTCAGGGGAGGATCTGTGTAACAACAGGCAACTTCCAGATCTTAATGGATGCTTTTATGTTAGTGCTGTTTGGGTGAAACTCTGCATACTGGTGCAAACTGTGCAAAGTCGGTAAAGGACTGCAATATTTTGCCCGAGATACAGAGGGAGATGTTTACTCACTGGAGTTTCATTACAAAACTAGACTAAGGGAATAGCACAGAAGGTTGGAGGGTGCTGGCACAGTTAGTCATCAGACGCAGTTTTGAGCGTGAGAGTGGATGGTGGGACAGGAAGCATTACCTCTTGCTTTCTGCAGAGTATGCCTTTGGTGGTGCAGAGGGTAGTGAAATCACTGATCAGAAAAAGAGGGAGGAATGCTGAAGTTAACATAGATACAATGAGCAGAAATATTACTCTAATTAACTCATTTAAAACAAGAAACAACTACTTCAAAAGGAAAGAACTAAGAGATTTCCATTGTATGAGCTTTAGGACATGTTTTGATGCCACAGTGATAGGAGGATCAATTTAATAAACTCAGTGCGATGGGATAAGGACAACAGAGATGTTTAAAACTCAAACAGTAAGTGTCACAACTGAGAAGAATGTGAGAGCTGGAAGAGCTTTCATTGCTGCACTGCCATGCTTGACAATATTAACAACCAACCAATCAACCAAAGAGATTGAACAAGAATAGAGCTGAAGTACCAAAACAGTGAGAGAAAGGTGCTAGAGCTTCTGAGAGAAGAAACCCCATGGGGATGCTCTGTGGAGGACTCTGTAGCAGAGAGGAGTGCCACGTCACAAAAGAAAAATCATACAGAAATTAGAGGAACTGAGGAGAATCAGAGAAGAATAAATCTACGCTATGTACAAGTCAGAGAAGCTGGTAAGTAGCTGAGAGAAATTAAGAAAAGTTTGAGCATTGCAATTCTAACAGCGTGATATAGTTAAGAAAGGCCAACTATTTAAAAGAGAAATGGAAATGCACCATCCAGAAGTATGTGTTGTGGTTTAACCCCAGCTGGCAACTAAGCATCACGCAGCTGCTCGCTCACTCCCCCCCAGTGGGATGGGGGAGAGAATCAGAAGGGTAAAAGTGAGAAAACTCACAGGTTGAGAGAAAGACAGTTTAATAGGTAAAGCAAAAGCCGTGCACACAAGTAAAGCAAAACAAGGAATTCATTCACTCCTTCCCATCGGCAGGCAGGTGTTCAGCCACCTCCAGGAGAGCAGGGCTCCATCACACATAGCAGTTACTTGGGAAGACAAATGCCATCACTCTGAAATTCCCCCCCTTTCTTCTTCTTCCCCCAGCTTTATATGCTGAGCGTGACGTCATATGGTATGGGATATCCCTGTGGTCAGTTGGGGTCAGCTGTCCCAGCTGTGTCCCCTCCCAACTCCTTGTGCACCCCCAGCCTGCTCGATGCTGGGGTGGGGTGAGAAGCAGAAAAGGCCTTGACTCTGTGTGAGCACTGCTCAGCAGTAACAAAAACATCCCTGTGTCATCAACACTTTTTCAGCACAAATGCAAAACATAGCCTACTATGGAAAAATTTAACTCTATCTCAACTAAAAGTAGCACAAGATGGAAACACCTACCTCTGCTCAGACCTCCTCCTCTCTGTCCAGCAGGGACCCTTTCAGGACACAGAGACACGCCAGGGCTTCAGGTGTCAAGTGGCGCATCATGACACACCAGATTTTCACGTTTCATGTGAACTCACTGGTTGTCCCTCGGTTTTGGTGAGACACCTCCTGACTGGAGATTTTAGGTGAGCTCTACATGGTGTTCCTGCTCATACCATGATACTCAGCAAAATCTCTAGGTTTCTGCTCATTTATTATTTACTTCTGATGTTCTTGTCATTACTGGCTGCAGTACTAGTACCAGCTGGGTTTCATGAGGTCTTGCATGCCAGCTGGAAAAGGCTTCACTAAAAAAGAACTCTCCCACCTATCAGATGAGCTCTGCTATGGTGCTGAACTATGGTAATCATGTTAGAAAACTGCATAGCCTAGACACTGTATGTGGCAGGCAACTGTCAAAAGCACCCAGGAGGCAACCTGGCAATCAGCTAGAAATCACCCCCAGTTATGAGAGCATGTAATGGAAGTGCCTGAAGCTTTTGACCCTTGGGCTACCCAAGGACTTGGAGCCCTGTTCACCATGAGAACATATCTACAGAGACATTAGCAGTGAACTGCTCCGTGTGTGTAACTAGGGTGTGCATCTGTTTGGTATGAAACGGGCAGGGTAGCATCCTCTGCCAGTAAGAGCCATTTGTTTGCCTTCAGGAAGTTCTGGCCTTGACCTTCTTTGCTATGTGGCAAAAGTGAGAGTGTATGGTGGATCAAAGAAGCCCTAAAATAATTTCCAAGAGGCATCAGTTCTGATTTTACCTCATCATTACAGTATGATCCACTGCTATAGGAGGTAAATGCCCAGTTGATGTAATTTTAGGGTACCACCTTGTTACCTTGCAGGTGCCTGTAAGCCACACAATATTATTCCACCAACCAGGTGGCAGAATAAGACAGAAGATGACAGATTTTTTTCTCTCCCCAAAGTCCAACTTTTCATTGTGATTTCTGCAGCTTTTTCAGCTCCCTCTGTAGAGGGAAGATTCTGAGTGAAATAATTACAGACCTGCTCTGAGCACTCTGACCTCCTAGAGACAGAAAATACAACAGACCATTCACTGATTTATCTGTACAAAGAGAAGCAACTGAGAATACATTCAGGCAAACCCCTTCCTATTCCCCCCTCTATAGTAACTTGGAGGAAGTTTTTTTTCGTACTCTGTATTTTTCTGCCATTTGTGTTATCATTGCTAAATATATGGTGACCCAGTATTTACCTCAGTAAGTAGCTCTGAGACCTTTGCGACTTTTACAACTTCCCTGTAGGAATTTTATAGATCAAAGCAGGTTGTTCCAGCTCCAGTGGGCTTCTGTTACATCAGAGGCCCATTGCATTCCTCCATTGTGCTTGCAACCATTATTTTGGTTAACAAGAAATGCTCAGCCATAAAATAGCCTGAAGAGTAACATTGTGCTTTTGCAAAAGCAGGGACTTGTTTTGTGTAAAATAATTTCCCAATCAACAGCTTTAGTAAGAAAAAAACCCCACAATTATCAGTTCCTCTTATACCCTTCTGAAAAGAACGTTGGTATATGCCTATGTAAAATTCTCAAAATTAGCTGATGACTCTTTGCACACCTTGTGTGACAGGTATATGTACAGGTGGCTGTCCAACTAAGCAGTGTGTGGGAGCTTTAGCCTCTGCGCAGCCCCCAAGTTTACCACACCAGTTTGCGCTAGATATGCTCTATGCAAGTAAGAAATACCGAACTCGGTGCAAGGGTGACTGGGTGTAATTCCTGAACCTGAGTTACACAGAGGTTGTGTGGGGTGACCAAACATGCGCTCTGACTTTGAGCTCTGGTGGACCTGTGTACTGGGCAGTAGACATAGATGGTGTTTCCAAACTGGAATGTACAAACGTGTTGGCTAGCAAGCTGTTAGTGGTGATCAGCAAATTTAGGAGCCCTACCTACGTCACCTAAGGAAAGTTTATACCTTTCGTCTGGTCCACAGAGAAAAAAATTCAGTGTTTCTAAGGTGGTGTGTAGGAATAGCGAGTTAGCCCTTTTAGCACAGGTGGAGCCACAATCTCTAAAAACCCCATATTTTAGTAGATCTGAGTAGGTTCTCAGCTTCCCTAGACACCTTTCCATCATGGCCAAAAAGGACGTGTTTTTCCAGCCACATTAGCTCTGTGAAGTTATGGCAGAAGCAGTCCTAATCCTTATTAACAAGCTTGTTATGAAGCTAGGACACTTGACACCAGGTTAACTGGCCATAAAGGGCATAGGTTTCCCCAGATGCTTTACCTTGGCTAGCTAAGCATATCTTAAATCAGAGTGCCTGTACACATCGGAGTCTCCAGACAAGCACAGAAACTTATACCCACCAGCCCTCTATCCCAGCATGGTCAGGGCTGCTTCCCTGAAGGAAAAAGTACATAGAGGATGTGGTTACGTGGTGATTGAAATATAACATGCAATTATATGGCAGTTTTAGAGCTCTGTTGGACACTGGTTCAATAACAAGATCATGTTGACGAAAACATAATTTTGCTGCCTTCCTGTCCTGGAAGGGCAGTAGTTGGGCTTGAAGTCAGAGCTTTCCTGGTTGAGAGCATTGCTGGGGATAAAGGCATCAGTGGCTTTGTGCCAGCATCCAGATCCTGATGGAAAAGCATGTAGTATTGCTGGGATTTGCAAAGCACCCGAGCTGCAGGAAGGGGAGATGCCGCAGCCACTGGGCCCTGCCGCAGCGGTCCTGGATTTCAGCCCTGGAAGCCATGCACGCCGTTTGCCAAACCTGCATTGTGGCATGTGAAAACATGAAAAAACCCATCAGCCTCACAGACATAGCTGCATGTGAAAAGACTTGCAGGCAAAGGGCTTTTGATGCAGAGGATTTTAAGTTGTCATTAATTACAGAGATGTTTTTTCGGTCTCCATTATATCCAGAGCTCATATTACAAGAGATAAATGCTTCTGAAGTGCATTTAGGCTGTAAAATTGTTATACTGAAAAGCGCAATGAACTAATAAAATGTTTATTCTGGTACTCTGTACATTAATGCCTTTTTGTAATTTGGAAGTGCTCTGTGCTCAGTGCTATTGTATATAACTTTTTTAGAAAAGGACTTAGTAACTGGTTCCTAAGGAGCTATGATCATTTTCTGTTGTTTGCTGTGACCTTTCTGTCATTCCACCAGTTGAATCTTCTCGCAACAGTGTGACTATATTGTGTCCAAGCTGCACTGCAGGAAAATGGTAAGTAGTTGCTCTGGTTAATAACAACTTCTTATCTTTTTCCAGGCAAAAAAACCTCCTTAGGAACATGACTTATCCTGCGGGCAAGAAGGAGTGATTTATGGCCAGTAGCTCCCCACCTTTTACAGTGTTGTCCATTGTGGAACAAAGGAGAAACACGAAATCGTCGCTCCCAGTTTCTCAGAACATTGCAAATGTGGCTTTAGGTCGCAGTTGAGCCCTCAGTGGTACTTGGGCCTCAAATCCAGCAATGCATAAAAATAAATGTCACTTAAGCTGGGAAAGTAGGAGAAGGAGAAGGAGGAGAAGGAGAAGGAGGAGAAGAAAGAACTATTTGTGTAGCCATTAAGGAATGTTACTATGATACAATTAATCAGATGTACCTCTCTGCACTTCAGCTGGAGGAGTATTTTAAAAGGAACTAAAAAATGCTGTGGAAGATACGGGGAGTAGGAAACATGCTGCATATTTGATAAGAACAAGGAGTGTACTCAACATAAAAACCCATAAAAATCTTCCATTTTCCCTGAACAAGAACTAAAGCAGGCACTATTATTTTAATTGCTTTTTTTGAACTCTTGTTAGCACTGAATAAATATGTGTTTCTAAAGACTGTGAAGTAACTATACAACTGGCATCTTCTATGAGGAATGACTTCAGTGTGCAAGCACAGCCTCTTCTACCTCTCCTTCTCCTGCTGCTGCTCCATGCTAACCCCAGCCCTGCCACCCTCAGCATGTGTTGCGCACACCTTCTTTCTTATGCCAAAACACAGCATCACATTGAGATATTAGCACAGACCGAGCCAGAAAAAGGATTTTTCTGGACAGGCAGGTGATTAGCTCCAGCTAAACTGCCTAAGTTTGGAGTGTCCTGGCCATGCCTTCGGCTGTCGCAGTCCTGTGCAGACCATTGCACACCGTTAACCTCAGTGCGGCCAGTGAGTGCCCGGCATCCCCTGGCTCCTGGCCCCATTGCAGTTTTAGGGGCTGGTGTTTTCTTGTGTCAACTATGCCGGAGTTCCCAGACTGCTTACCATGCTGCTATTTATTTTCCAGAGCTGGAATAATTGCAGTCCCAGCTGGCCCAAAAGCTTCACTGGAAACGTCTCTCCTCCAGCTTCGCCCTCAGTGGAGAACATGTGCAACAGGTAGAATTTCATAAGCAAGCGACGTGAAGCTCCCACAGAAACCACAGGTACTTTCTGGGATACATTGTGGAGTCTGCTCAGTGAGGAAACCAGTGCTAAATATAACAACAAATTGCTGCTTAATGAGTAAGACTTCATTCGGCAGAAAGGATTCCTCCACCGACTTCATTGGCATAAACACTCAAGGTGTAGGAAGCCTTGTAATGGAGAGGGTGAGGATGGTGGGGCAGCAGGGTGGGGCTGGGGGTGGGGGGCGGTCTGGAAGTAAATAGTCTTAATTTAGTGTCAAGCAGATCCTTCAATATTTTTAGAACCTGAACAAGATCATGCATTTTCACACAAAGACAGGAAAATGCCTAAGTCTGAGACAGTCTTTTCAATGTGGCAAATGCAGCGGATGGAATGTGTTTATTGCAAATGATTCCTATAGGAAATAAATGCATTTCTATAAGAATGAAACGATATTGCAAATAATTGCTACAGGAAGACATATATAGAGCAACTGATTATGAATGGCATGACTTACCAAAGGAAAAAAAAATAAAGAGGAAGAAGTTTCCAGGAGATTTTGTGTGAGAAAGACTGAGTATCTTCTTGCATTTGGAAAATAAATGCTGCAGATGGTAAAGATGAGACAAAACCACTGCTGCTGGTATTCATTGGTTGGCTAATGGGTTGGGAAATCTCAATTCTTGCAGGTTAAAGCAGAACTGGGGGTCCAATTTTCTCTTCAGTGGGGAAGTCTGCGCAGGGAAGGTGAAGTTACGAGTCTGTGCTGCCCGGCAGTGCCTGATGTCCTTGCAGACATCCATGTCCTCCCCTGCTCTCTCAGGGAGTTTGCTCTGTTTGCCTTCGGTTGGTATGTGATGCAAATTGGCAGCGCTCGTTCCTGGTCTGTGTGTAGTTGCAGGCTGAAATAATAGCATACAGGCCTGAAAAACAGGAATCCTAATTATTGGAATGTTGCAATTAAATAGGGTGATTGAGAGTGCAACTGGTAAACAACTAGATAATGGGCCAATGAGGAGGATGTCTGGAGTCCATCAAAGGACTATCTGAGGCCTCCACAAGACACCTGTGGTATTTTATGACAACGACATCCAAATATAGTACTCAAAGACATACGGTATGAGCTGAACACATGGTGTTAATGACGGGTACTGGAGTACATGCTTAGCATAAGGATAAAATAATTACCCAGTTAAAAACGCATGCTAAATGCATGATAGGCTGTAGCAACAAAAGGCATGATGCAAAGTATAAACGTAAATCCTGGGGAGGTGGTGATGTGGACTGCCTCTGTGGCTTTCACATCATTTACCAACAGCCGGGTGCCGCAGTGAGCTCGGACACCACTGGCCATCAATGCCCGGCGCATGAGTAGCTGGCTCCCAGCATCTCCGGTAGGCATGCATGAGCCCAGCCAAAAAACCTCAAGAAAACTGCATCTTTGAGTGCCTCCCCCAGAAAGCGCCTGGGGAGGGGAGGGAGCTGCCGTCCTGCCACTGAGCTGACACAATTAGTCACTGCCGCGACAGCTCATCTCTGCCGGTGGGTGTGAGAGGGAGAAAAGACGAGAGCTTGAGAGGAGGCAGGGGAGGAGCAGATTGGGAAAACACATGAAGGCAGAGCTGTACACCGCCAGAGAGGGTTAATCTCAGCGGGGTTTACACTTCTTCTTCCTCCTGCACCCCCAGAAAATTCAGAAAACTCACACTGACTATGTAAATGGACACGCACAATGAAGAGTTATTTATGCAGGTGCAGCGGGAGGGAGTTTTCGCACTGACACGAGTGCTGCTGTCAGAGCAAGAGCTGCTGGGACACGTCCGTGCCATGTCTGTGGGGGCTGCAGCCTGCCCATGGGGTTTTTGCTGAAAACACAGGCTCAGGGTGCACTAAAGCAGCATGGCATTTTCTGCCAAGGAAGTCGCTTTCTCTTTTTAAAAAAGAAAAGATAAATGAAGGTATAGCTTGATTAACCCCAAAGCTGTCCGGGTGAAGAGGCTTGCCCCGACTCTAGCAGACAGACCACCGGCCTTGGGGGCTAAGGGTCCAAATCCTTGCTCTGAGCATGTTAGGCTATCACTTTCTTTCCTCCTGAAGATGCTCCTCACTGCATGGATGATTCAGTACCAGCCGGATGGCAGCGTGGCAGGGGCTCGGGGCTTCACCTGAGGCACGAGCATCAAGTTCAAACCTGCGCTCCGGTTAACAGGTGCCAACACAGACTGAAATTGCTCCGATCCAGAGGCTGAGGGTGAAGCTCAGGTCCCTCACCCCACAGCTGGGGCAGAGGCGGGCTCTGCACCGTGATCCGCTCGCCCTTCCCTCCCTTTTCCCTGCAAAGCTTTAACATTTCAATGGTTCATCCTCCTGCGGAGTGGGAGGACGACCGGAAAGCTGGAAGAAATACACAGAATGTGAACAGCACGTATTACAGACGATTTATGTTCCAGTGGGGAAAACTAAGATGAGATACGAAAGTCTCAGTAAATTGCATTTCATAAAAAGAAGACAGTCGCCTTAAAATGCTTTTCAGGATCAGTAAAATTAAGTAAGAAGAAAGAATTTGAGAAGCAATGCTTAATTTTAAAAAACATTACATTACACTTAGTCTGTCACCAGCCTTTCTCACTGAAGGGTTAAAACACCTTTTATGAGAGGAAGAAGGTTAACATAATTTATATTAGAAATTATTATTATTACAGCAGAGAAATCGGGGCAAGTATTTTTATTCATGCCCACATTCTGGCAATGCCAATTTATTTTTCTAATGCCTGTGGGACCCTGCTGAAGAGCTGTAAATGATATTAGCAGCCATGCCTCAGCAAATCAGTACTGTGCACACACAAGTGGCATGCTGGCAGGGCCGCAGTAGAAAGAGAGACCGAGCAGGATAGCAGGAAGAGCCACTTTACATCCTACAGCATTGTGCATTGCTTTTCCACCTGCAGGGTAGTTGTCAGCATGCTAAAGCCAGTGGGGTTACATCAAGGATTAATTTAGCTGTTATCTGTAGAACTTTTCAATAGCTATGTTGTTGCTATCACTGTATTGCCACTTGAAGACATTCATGGCACATGGGATGTACTGAACACACAAATCCTTCAATTACTCACCAAATGCTGTGAAACTTGTAGGTGGCTCGGTACTCAAGCAAACAGCACTTGCAGCTCCCAATTACTAGCAGGATGCCATGTACGAGCCCACAGCGTACTTGAGAAATTAGTAGATAATTAGCGTGGATCGGGAGAACAGAAACATTTCAGGTTTTTCCATAGGTCTATCACTAACAGATCTGAATGTGTAGTTCTGAGCATGTTTATAATACCAGGCCTTCTGCTCTTTAATGCAGAGCCCATCTTTTAGCATGGGCGTCGATAGATCCCAACCAAAGCAAGCTCCCGACACATACGGGCTCCCAAAAGTCTAGCTATTGTAATGGACATAAATTCATTCATGAAACATGAGGTTGTCTTGTCAGAGGACGCTTCGTATAGAAATATTAACCTCTGAATAAATAGTATGTTATATTGATTAAAAAATGTCTAAGCAGAAGATTTCAAGTTGACAATTCACCTTTGGTAGTATATATGAAGAGGAATATGATGTATGATAGAACCCATGTCAAAGAATTATTTAGCAAGTCCTGAGGGGAAAAGAGATCATATGAGCAACTGGGAAAGTGTCATAGAAAAGCAAAGGGAATATCCTGCAATATAGGTTATGACAGCTGGGACTGAGTGTTATTTCAGATCTACTTAAATTGGCTCAAGATAGCTTTGCCTCAGACTGTACTAGAAAAATAAATTGGGAAGGAGCTGCTTCCCCAGCTCTGAAGAGGGTGGGGAAAGCCAGGTGGCTTGGGATGTGCAGAAGGTATTTTGGGGGTTATGGATTAAAAGAAGACAGAATTGCTACTGTGTCATATTGCAGGGACAGTTGCCATAGCACCATTTGCTGCTAAGAATAGATTTCTGTAGCCCAGCAGCAGGTCAAAATATTTATAAGAGCTGGGATTTTTTTCAGGGCCAATTCAAACAAAATGCAGGACCCTGTACACAATTGCTGAAAAGCACAAGATGTAACTCACACGTCACAGCCCCAAACTAGAATGAGGTGGTGTAATTTGGACACAGGCATTTGGTGTTTGACATGAGCCTCCACAAAAATCAAAATAGTCTGTGACACTTGGTCCATCTTGCCTGAACCTTGTATCTGGAGACAAAGAAACAGAGCTTGGATTATGAGGCATCCCATTTTAAAGCAGAAGATTCTGTAAAACAGGGGGACGACTGAGACAGAACAATGATCTGAAATGATTTTTCCTCTCACCCATGGATTTTTCCTTCATAGGGGACCTGGCAGCTCTCTGCACTTCCTATGGTGAGATTTCCAAGTCCAAAGCAGGACTCTGTCCTCTCTGCAGTTGTCTCCAAAACGTGGCTGGCCATCCAGCTGTCTCAGCCAGAAGCAGGTCAAAGGCACCATGACACAGATGCCCCTTTCAGGCACAGAAATGACTTGCCCCAAAGCAGAGGTTTGGAGGCAGTAGCTGGAAGTAGGTTGCATAATTGAGCTTGCATTGTGCATTTGTGCAGCATGGGAACTGTTCTTGCTCCCCCAGCAATTATCAGGTAGAGTTAGAGAGATGTTGAGCAGCACAAAACAATTCTCAACACTCTGGTGAACCAGAATCTGACCAAGGAAACATGCTGCTAATGTTTGACCCTCTGCAATGCAATGGATCCACCTTCCCTGCCTCACCTATATGTGGCTGCACACCTGGACCGGACCATCAGGGCAAATTCTGCACAAGCATCTCTCCTGACGTAGAGTGGGCTTGAAAGGTGGAATTCAGACTGTTCTTCAGGAAGAAAAATAAAAGGTGATGGCAGTCTCCATAAAAATGACCTCTTCTTGTCACTTAGGACACTTCTGACATAAGACAGTATTAATTTCTGACAATCGCAGTGTCACCCCTCATCACACATTTGATTAAATCCAACAGACTTACTACAGAGACAGGCAAGCTGTGGGCAGAGGATGCTGACTCCTTTTTTGCAGTTCTGGGGGATTATTGTGCTTTATGGAAATATCAAAGAATGGGAGAAAAGGGTGAGCAAGAAGGAAGAGGCAACCGTAAGAGTCTGTCATCTTTAGAGGATACAAATTAAGCCCACTGACTCTCTGGAAAAGTGGTGATACACTCTCTGCCTCTGAGCACTACTGCAGAACAAGTAGCTTGTTCTGTGCAGGGTATCTGCTAATTGCTTATCTACCACTCTCATCAGAAGATTATAATTTTGAAACCTGAGTGTATAAAATAAATGAGATGGACAGGGGCTTAATACTGCCAAAAAACCCCAGGCAGTTCTTAAAAGTCACCAATGCACTAATAGCTTCCTCTTATTCTTTTCTGACGTGCTTGAGCTACACACAGAGCTTCCCACAGCATTAGTGCATTGAAACCTTTTTTTGCTTCCTCACTGTGACATTCACAAGAAGACATTTGCTGACTGTACGCATTTGTTCCATGAACATCTGTATGGTGCCTTCTCTTTCTGTTTCACCCACACCTTTCTATAGCAGCTCATCTTTGATTCAATTAAATCTCATCATTTTAGAGATGGATATAAGCCGGACTGCAGCACAAGTCATCTATGTACATAAAGAATTTCCCATAAGGGCGTGTAAGAGAAGCCAAAGTGGGATATGGACACGTCCTTAAGTGTTTGTGTCTTAATGCTGGTCTTATTGGAGAGAACAGTTATCAGTCTACTTTCCTCTCAGGAGGAAACCAGAATATGCTATTGGCAAAACACACAGCACGCCTTCCTCTTAACCACAGCCTAACTTACCACTTCAATAAATGCATGACTCTGCTTGTGCTGACCTGTAGCTAGGATGATTTTGATAGCACAGCTCAAAAATAGAAGCCAGTCCATAGTCAATGTGGGGATTTCTTATTATTTGGAATGCCCCATAACAAGTTCATCGTTGAAGTCATGTGGGAGGAGTGTGAAGAAACGTGGATCCTCTCAGCATGTGAAGCTCTTTGAGACTGTGCACCCAGTACGAAGGTTTAGCAAGCTGGGAGCAAGCGTACAGGAAGTGGGTAGGAGTAGAAACCTAAAAAAAAAAAAAAAAAAGAAAAAAAATAGTAGAAATAGGATGAACCCAGTTGGGTCACTTCTCCCATCGTGTTGTATCTGGGCCAAAACCGCTGCGTTCTGTAGAGTACACACTTGTAGGAGGGAGGACTGCAGGCGGAGAGGAGACAACTGCTCGCTGGAAACAGGCATACAATTCCTAAGAGAAAAATGACTGCCTCAGCTGTGTGAGACAGGGTCGGGAACCTGGAAAGCCGCTTTGGCTGCTGTTACGCTGGGCTAGTTGCAGTACGTCCCGCGTATAGGTGTGCTAGGCGTCACGGGAGTACGGCGTGCTGCGCGGCGCTGCGAGGCTTCGGAGCGGAGGCAGGCGGCATCCCCTTACTGAGCTGGTAAATCTGAATTATGGGTTGCAGCCAGTCTGCACTAAGATACTTTTTAAGTGATTGCCCTGTCTTTCTAAGGGACATGAGACTTGCTGTATCACCTGGGAACATACCTGCTCGTGGTGCTGCGGTGGGGTGGGAGGTGTGGGGGCCCCAGCCCTGGCCCTGGCCCCTCCAACAGGGACATCCCAGCAGAGAGGTGGAGAGCCTCCCCTGCATCCTTTCGATCGGTGGGTTTATCTGTGGGCTTTTTGTTTCCCAGCTGGTAGCCCTACTCTAGATTAGAGGTAATTTTTATCTATATGACTAGGATTCTGTGAAATCTAATGCTTGCATTGCAGGAAACGTAGTCATGATGCTGCAAATTACCTATATATATATATTCAGAGTCATTGCCTCTATAGAAATGACAGGATTTGGGTTATAATAAGACAGAGAAACTTCTTTATCCCCTGACATCTGATATCAACTGAATGTATGCACTTGCAGAAAAAAAAGATATCTTCCAGATTAAGGAGACAACGCACCTCATCTCCGCTGCTGAGAAATGTGTGAAGTTAACAGCTCCATCCCTGCCATTTGTCACTGTTGCTTTTCCCAATCACCTGTCCCCGTTTCTGTGTACGCCTCACGTTGAGCTAGTGGCGAGGGGAGACACTAAGCTCGGAGGCAGCAGTGGGGAAGCAATTGAATTTGCAGCCATTGCCTTGGGAGACCAGACCTGTGTGATGCATGTTCTCAACACACATCGGGGCTGGCAATCAGAGGAGAGAAAAGCACCTATTATATTCCTTTCATGCTCTAGGCTCTCCCAGTGATATTTTTGCTCACTGTGTTTTTTCTGCCTCAAATTATGCAATTCACAGGAAGTCTCCTCATATAAGAGATTATTGAGAAAATAACTGTTTACACAAATCAGCTGCAGGCTTAAAGATGTTACACACTGGAAGAAACCAGCTGCATCTTCTTAACCATCTTCCTGTTGGTTAAATTATGTTAAGATGCTGGGACAGTGAGTCCACTGAAATCCTCATTGTTTTCTGTTTTAGCATTGCTGGAACATACCCGGTGGACAGAAGACTTATCCTGCAGTTTTGTAAAAGTAGCATTATTATTTACAAAACAACACTCACAGCAACAATCAAACATGGCCCATATGACAAGTTGACTAGTAACTATTTTTCTATACTAGGGCAAAAAGATAAAGCATTAATGGCAAATGACTTTTGCATGGTCTGTGTAAGGCAATTAAAAAAAAAAAATCCCAGAAGTCATGTCTGTGAAAGAGTACCTCATGCATTTCCTCTTCGAAGGACTCTCCACAAACTACTTATCTTTGTGAAATCTCAAACAGTGAACCACTGGAAATGTGAAAGCAAAGCACCAGGAAAATAAAAGTTTTATAGGCAGAAGCAACACTTACCAGCTCTGGATAGCATCGCATTTGGATCTGGTGACTACAGCTTAGCAAAACTGCTTAGTCAATTCTCAGCAAACATAGATTGGGAAATTCAAACAACCTGCAAATTTGGGAAGTCATTTTGTTCCCACTTTAAAAGAAGTGTTAGGACAGACGCTTCTTAAACAGAGAAATTTCATTTTAAAATGCAGTGTTTCCACATTTTTACACAGACAGAGGTTTTGATTTTTGTCCCAGTTTTGGCTGACCTAGCTTCCACCTCAGTGCCCGAGGTCCTTCTGGAGAAAGGGGATTAGGGCAGCTGCCCAAACCACAGGAGCCCAGCTTGGTAGAAACCAAGCCAGACAGGTAGGCAGGAGCTTGCCGTCCAGGTCAAACTCAATCTGGGTTAGCAAGTGTACTTCTCAAATCACACAAAGTGATGTTGGTTTTCCTCCTTTGCAAAAGGCACAGGAGGTCTGCCAGAGCATGGTACTAGAACTGTCTGCCAAGGCTGGCTTTTCAAGTCAAAAGCGTACCTCCTAAAGTTGCACTTGGGGAAAGACAAGAAAACACAAACGTGTGTTTCAGTTCAGTTTCAGCCTCTTCTGCTACCATAATGCGTGACTGAGTGGCATGAGAGCCATCGTCCTGGATCAGGCTGACACGGTACTTGCTTTTAATGTTGACAGACTTAAATACAAGGTTTCCAGGTTTTCACTGCAAAAAAAAAGGCATAATACAATAACAGAAAACCGCATAGAATATAACCAGTTCTTTGTAACTTCTGGAAATGCATATACTAACAAGTAGTGGAGGACTCAATCCTTAGAGTATTGTATAGCATGGTTTTGAAAGTACAAACAAGATGTCCTGTGAAGGCCCAGTGGAAACAGCATAGACACTGCCCTTATGTTTTTGCTCAGCAGGAGTATAAACCAAGGAAGATCTGCAGCACTTTCCACGGGATCCCTTTCCACATGTGCCCACCTGAGAGGCTCCGGGCACCCCAGGCAGATAGTCTGCCCCAAGCACCCCGGGAGTCACTGACAGTCGGACGTGGGCAGCTCTGTGAGCTGACATGGCCATCACGTGCTGAACAGCTGCTCATGCACAGCCTTGGGCGTTGCAGTCCCGTTTACTGAAGGATCTTGAAGGTCATCCTCTATGATTACAAACGTATCTAGAACTTTTTATATTTGTATTTAACTTTCCAGCTGGATCAGCACCAGCCGCTTCCATGTCATGTGTCACCCCAGTGACAGCACCACTGAGGAGGCCACCAAGACTTTTGCACGCATGATCCCGCCTTGGCTGGAAGCTCTGGCCATCCTTGATTTAGCCAGGACTGCTGGCAGAGAGGATGGCTACCACACCTGCATGAGTCCTCCTGGGACTTATCCTTTGGGGACGACGGGCAGATGTCCCTTTGGTGACCATCCGAAGAAGAAGCAACTGTCCAGTGCCTGCTTCTGCTTTGCAATGTGGTTGGGGAAGAACCATGTTTTTGGCTGCGGGGGTCCCCAGCACATGCATGGGCACTTGCCATAGATGGCAGCCATCACGGCAGCACTGAGTATAAACCTATTTGCAAGACAGGATTCGGCCATGCTGAAGTTCAGATGCTAAAGCTGTGCATGATCTCAGCTAGGATTTGCAGAAAGAAGGGCAGCCTTAATCTCCCTCAGGAACACAGCCGGAGTCATGCAGTTGGAAATAGCAGTGTGGATGCAGTAAACAAGCGCAGCATTAGCTGCCCCTCCTCTATGTGCCAGTGCTGCGTACCCAGCAGAAGGGGCATCTCAGGCCCCTGACACCCACCCGCACGAGCCCTCGGCTTCCCTGCTGAGCGCTGGTTTACTCTCTGTAAACGCAAGTTCACAAATGCTGACCCAAGGAGAGAAGAGTCAGCAAGTGCTGGGGCACTGCCGCAAACCAGAGCCCTGTGCGCTGCTGTCATGTCTTTGCTGCGTGCTTGCTGAATTTCCATGCAGAACATGATTTCTGCTATCACGGCTAGTGGAAAGCGTTGTAGCAGCATATGCTCCACACCGGCCGCTAGCAACCTGAGAAAGCTGAAATCATCCGCAGCAATCAGCCACTGTCCCAGGGAGGAGAACACACTGTCCTGAATCTGACCAGGAGTTCCGCTGAGCTCTTAATGGTCAACGCATTCTCACAGATGGTTCCGTGCTTAGTGAAATAACCATTACAACCTGTTCTTGCTGTCTTAGCATAGCAACTGAGTATCTTAAGAGAAGCTGCCTTTTTTGCTGATTTTTGCAAGGTAAATTTGTTTTTAATGCTTTAACTTGCACTAAGGAGCACCAAAGGAAAGGGATTATCATCAGCTGAGGTGGAGGATTGCTGCTGGCTGGGCTTTTGCACGGGCTGTACCAGACCAGACTTCCCCAGCCTGTCCTGTTAGTGCGATTTGCTCATGAGAGGTTGGTGCAGATCTGCTGCTGACCGTGAACAAGTCAGCATCAGCCTGAAGCAAAGCAGGGGTGGCTTCTGCGACTTGGGCAGGGGACCTCTGTAGCATCCACATAAGGGTGCTACATGCATCAGCAGAAGGAAGCTGCTGTGTGAGGCACCAGTGGGAGAAACGAACAAGTCAACTTATGCAACTCATACCCATGCATTGTATACAACCAAGGAGGCATTAGGACTTAGGGCAGTCTCCATCCTGAATCACAGAAGAACAGAATGGTTCAAGTTGGAAGAGACCTTTAAAGGTCATCTAGTCCAACCCCCCTGCCATAGGCGGGACATCTTTCACTAGATCAGGTTGCTCAGAGCCCCATCCAACCTGACCTTGAATGTTTCCAGGGATGGGGCATCCACAGCTTCTCTGGGCAACCTGTGCCAGGGTCTTGCCACCCTGATTGTAAGAAGTTTCTTCCTTATGTCCAATCTACACCTATCCTCTTTCAGTTTAAAACCATTGCCCCTTGTCCTGCCACTACAGGCCCTGGTAAAAGTCTGTCTCCATCTTTCTTATAAGCCCTCTTTAAGAATTGAAAGGCCACAATAAGGTCTCCCCAGAGCCTTCTCTTCTCCAGGCTGAATAACCCCAACTCTCTCAGCCTTTCTTCACAGGAGAGGTGTTCCATCCCCCTGATCATTTCCATGGCCCTCCTCTGGACCCGCTCCAACAGGTCCATGTCTTTCTTCTGCTGAGGGCTCCAGAGCT
The DNA here is from genome assembly GCA_013400755.1 of Pelecanoides urinatrix. Lineage (NCBI taxonomy): Eukaryota > Metazoa > Chordata > Aves > Procellariiformes > Procellariidae > Pelecanoides > Pelecanoides urinatrix. The sequence continues at coordinate 46,794 of VZTQ01014471.1, forward strand.
GGATGCAGCACTGCAGGTGGGGTCTCACCAGAGCAGAGCAGAGGGGCAGAATCACCTCCCTCGACCTGCTGGCCACGCTGCTGGTGATGCAGCCCAGGATACGGTTGGCCTTCTGGGCTGCGAGCGTACATTGCCGGCTCATGTTCAGTTTTTCATCCGCCAGGACGCCCAAGTCCTTCTCGGCAGGGCTGCTCTCAATCCCTTCATCCCCCAGCCTGTATTGATGCCGGGGGTTGCCCCGACCCAGGTGCAGGACCTTGCACTTGGCCTTGTTGAACTTCATGAGATTTGCATGTGCCCACTCCGAAAGCCTGTCAAGGTCCTTCTGGGTGATACTTTCTTGTTACCATTGGTGTGAATAGAGAGCTGGTTCTGCATTTGTTTCTGCACCAGTGAGGTTTTCAACCCCAACAGCTCACGGGAGAGAAGAGCCGGTCCTCAGAGCCAGCTCTGCAAGTCCGGCACCCCACTCTGTCCCAGGAGTCTGTCATCCTCTCTCCAGCTTCACAGACACTCTCTGGCACCCAGCTGCTGGTGACAGCTCCACGCAGACCGTGGCAGGCTCCCGGGAGGGGAACAGAGCCAGCTTTGTCTCCTCGCCCATCACCGATGGGCTGCGGCGGACGCCAGCCCTGCAGGACCAGCCGCTGCTGCCCTGCCACGTCCATACCTGGAGGAGATAGGCTGCCCGGCCAGGTGCTGCGGGAGAGGTGACTGCTCAGCAGTGGCTTGGAGAAGCAATGCCAGGAGCTCGCTGGAGGGGACTGTGACCTCCTGCTCCGTTACAGGAGGGGCAGACAGGAGCAATAATGCAGGAGGGCCAGTCCCCGCTCCTCCTAGCTCTGTGTAGAGCTGTGCTGATGGAGACCCTTTGAGCCTGGGTCGGTTCTCCTCTGCTCATCCAGCAGCCTTTTTGCTGAGGCCACCAGCCAATGGTGGCAGCTTGTGACATGAAATGCAAGTGCTCTGTTGGGGCTTAAATTGACCCACCATTAAATTATCCCTCATTGGCAACTAAGTGATTTCACTGAATTCCCTGGCTATCCTTTGAAAGGGAAAAAACACTGATTAATGTTAATCGTAGCAGGACTCAGATAGTGACCCAGAGGTGGAAGTCGTGGGCTGGCACTGCCACTGCCCCCGCATCCCCCACAGGTGACAGAGCCATTTCACGTTTATGCTCCCCACCACTGCTCTTTAATATCTGTTCATCAAAATACATCAAGTAATCCTGGGACAGCCGCAGTGCAAGTTACACTGATTCAGATATGGAGCCTATTACTGAAATTGTTCTCGGTTTTGATTATTTAGGGTTTTCACTATTTGGGATTTTGACACTGGCTCAGCCAATTAAAGAGAACAGAAAAGAAGCACGTTTGATGTTAGCTTAACAATGCCAGTCCCTTTTCTCCATCCTCCTATTATTCCACTGCTTTTTTCTCTCTAACGCATGCACAGTTCTCTTATTTGGGAGGCATTAATTTGTGAACAGAAATGCCACGTTTCATCAGTCATGCTGTGAGTTTTTTTTGTTGAAGTCCTTTACTGTTGCTTGCCATGAAAAACCTCTAGCTGTGCTATTATGTGAAACTACAGAACAAAATATGCACTTTTCTAGTGGTTTTTTTTGTCTCATTGCCTACAAACCCCTTTGTGGGAAATAAGTCTCTTCCTTGAGGTAAAACTCTCTGTGTGACAGTTTCACAGCAGTGTAAACAACCTTTCTGAGCTGCAGTTCCTAGCACAACTGGTGTTACACACAAAAGTAAGTTCACTTTTTGTATGTTTAGCGCCTTCCCTAAGGCTAAAGGTTTTTTTCTTTCATATAGATAACATGTTGCATGTACATATGTGTGCATGTGTATCTATCTGTCTAGATATGTTCTGTGTTATACCCAATATATATTCTCAATACAAGTGTACTACAGCTCAGATTTCCCACTCCATACATTTGAGATGATTGCCTTGTTCAGATCCTGAGCAAAAAAGCCATCTGCATGCACGCATCACTCGTATCCCATTATTCACATACACTAACACCTTGCTACTGCTTGAACACATCAGCTGTCTGCTGGCCATTAATTTCTCACCCAGGAAAAACTACTGAAACATATACAACCTAAGTTGACTTCAGATGATGAGAAACCAGAGGGAAAAGTCAACCATAAAGCAACAATAGGTATAGAATCCTTGAGGGGAGGGCAGGGAGGAAAGAAGATATACTTTCAGACTTGCATCCCTTGATTTTAAAGTTGGAGTTTAAAAGGGACAAGAGGACTTTTAAAGGGTTTTCTTGGGCATAGGATGACACGGCAACGTCATCGACTGTGGATGGAGAAAGTTTTGATCCTCACAGAGGGCCCAGACTCTTCTCTGCTAAGGGAGTACCACTGCTGCCATCGGTGCTTTACAGGTGACGGCACTGTCATGGTGACCACATCACCTCTCTGGCTGTAGTCCAGGAGTAATATCCCTTGGGAGGGCTCTTGTTAGCAGCTGAAGTACCACAACAAATACACAAAAATACATACTTTGAAGGAGAAAGGTGTGAGATTTCTCCAGCTGTTTTTTTATCTCTGGTTAGTTTAAAGCCATTGTTTTACGAGTTTCAACAGGCTCCTGAGAGAGGACAGGGGAGAGCTAAGTTAGTCAAAAGTGCGTAGCAAGTCCCTGCAATACCTGCTGGAATAGCCCTTCCATGTGGGTGTATTAACCATACTTGATCACCTCTCTGCAAGTACAGTCATGCTAGTCATGAAATGATACATGAGTGTCGTAGTTTAACCTGGCAGGCGGCCAAACACCATGCAGCCACTCACTCACTCCCCCTGCACCCCCCCCAGTGGGACGGGGAGAGAATCAGAAGGGTAAAAGTGAAAAAAACTCATGGGTTGAGATAAAGACAGTTTAATAGAACAGAATAGGGAAAACAACAACAACAACAACAACAACAATAATAATAATAATGATGATGATGATGATGATGATAGAATATACAAAATGAGTGATGCACAATGCATTTGCTCACCACCCACTCTGACCGATAACCAAGTAGCGATCGGTACTTCCTGGAACACGCCTACTGTTCATATACTGAGCATGACGTCACATGGTGTGGAATACCCCATTAGCCAGCTGGGCTGGCTGTCCTGATTATGTTCCCTCCCATCTTGTGTACCTGGCTCAGTCAGCAGGCGTGGGAGCTGTCCTTGGACTAGGAGGGCACTTAGCAACAACTGAAAACATCAGCGTGTTATCAACATTCTTCTCATACTAAATCCAAAACACAGCACTAGGAAGAAATTTAAGCCTATCCCAGCCAAAACGAGGACAATGAGGGTCGATAGCAGATGCAAATCCATGCTCAGGAGTATTTTACATGCCAGATGAATTATTAATCTTAGCATGCTTCATTGTGCATGCAGGTGAGGAATGGCTTTTTCTTTTTTTTTAACTGAAGTCTTTTAACTGAGTTCTAGGGAGGAAGGAAGCATATTTTTTCCTTTCATTAAGAAAAGCATTTTGGAGACGGATTTGATGAAGACATTGACCTTCCATTATGAGAAAGTTTCACTCTGGGTAAGAACTAGACTGCTTTGAACACCACCTCCATTAAATTCCACCCGGAACTTAATCAAACATAGATGTGCTCTTTGCAAAGTAATAGTACAGTCATACCATTTGAAATGCAGCAGTGTATCTGCATGAAGTAACTCTAAGGCAGGAAAAGGCTAGTTATAAAAGGAAGCAACTAGAGAGTTCAGTGAAGCTGAGAAAGGTAGTGCAGACAGCATTGTAGGGAGGCTCAGAAGGTGGCTAGAATGATTTTTACAGTTTCTCATGCAGGTAGGATTCATTAGGGGCCATGTTAGAGGAGGTTTTACAAAGACCACAGCTCTCTGAAAACTGCTGAAATAAAATCCTGGTAATTTCCCTGAGAGGGACATGGAAAATATAAGATTTTAAGTATTCAGAAGGGTCAACATGACTTTATTTACTTATTTATTTATTTAGAGGCAACTTTATTTGCGATGTGAAGTTGAGCACTCAAGACTCATCCTGGGAGATAGCAATATGTTTACTTTGATTATAACTGTGAGATATTTTTAAACAGAGCAGAAGTAACTGTGCAGTGACCTTGCCTCGCAGAAGCACCGCATTTGCTGAAGCTTATGAAAGTATTTTTGCCCTTGGAAAGGTGCATGCATATTTTAGCCATTATTTCCAATATTAGAAATCATCTTTTCCTATAAAAGTGCTTTGAAGTAATAGAAAGCAGATACGGTATCTTATAGTCAAGCTTGGTTTCCATAAAGAAGCTGCAGCTGACAGCAGACTGCCTCAGACCCCAAGAGACCCCAGGCTTCCTTCCTCCCTCTGCTAAAAGTTTCCTGTGTCGTTTTGCCAGGGGACTATTTCTGTGTTCTTTGTTTCTTTGCCTACCAGTAAAATGACAGTGTGTCTCTTGGGGATGTTCTGCGACTTAAATCATTTGCTTTAAGGCCCTAGGATGAAAGGCTCCATAAAAGTCCAGTGATAAATACAGCCAAGATTGCAATTTAATTAAAGTGCTCCAATTATTTAGGGAAAGAGGAAATGTAAACCAGAAGCTGCCAGATGTTCTTTGCACTCCTTTTGAAATTTCCCTGTCAATAACTTAGCAGGATTTTGTGCTCCTGGGAAGTTTTCTTCAGCTTTCAGTCTCTTCTTGCATCTCCTGTTGGAAAGAAATCCAGACCAGCAGTACTTATCTTACCAGCTGTGTGAATAATTTTCTTCAGAGCTGTGGCCTTATACAATAGAGACTGACACAAACAAACAAACAAAAGTATTGATGTTTATTCTGGGATAGACATCACTATTAGCTTGTTATTCAGCACAAATAATAAGGGAAGAAGTATTTACACCCCCACCTTTAAAATGCAATCCAGACATAGAGAAGAGGCTGCATCACAGGGACAGGAGGGAGAACTTATCGCATGCAAGTTGGAAGCTTTAAAATAAATATCCTGAATAGCTCTACATTCAGTGTCATACACATTCTCCTAAAGGTGTTGTTCTGTATGAGTTGCTATAGAATTATAACTCAGAAGACCATGGTAAGGTGCAGCGCTGGTCGCAGTGTAGGGTGAAGCTGTGCCCCCACATCCAGTGATGTAGAATATACATGCCATGCTGCCTGGCACTAATGCAGGGGTAAGGAGCTGCTTTTGGCTCATGGTAAACCCATGGGCACAATGACTCATCTAACATTTATCAGGTTCGCCACTGTACTTATTGATGCACAGCTGAAAAATAAACAAAACAGGGTCGAGATCATAGAATCATAGAATCATTAAGGTTGGAAAAGACCTCTAAGATCATCAAGTCCAACCGTCAATCCAACACTACCATGTCCACTAAACCATGTCCCNATCATCAGAAGTTGTGCTCCCAGCAGTGACAAACAGGTTACGCAGCCTGCATGGGTAACAACAGCTGCTGTGTGCTGGCTGCCTGCTGCTCTCTCTCCCTTTAGAGATGATGGCTGAGATTAGGGAGGAATGACCAAAAGTCCCCATAGTGACCTCCCTTCAGAGACAGCCCTACCGAGTGCTGGCTTACATAAAAAGAATGGTTGGTTATTTTCTCTGCAAAAAATGTCTTTGAAGAGAAGCAAAGGCACACAGCCATGAGACAGTCACATCTCACTTTGAGAGGTCCAGCTAGTTAGCTTAGATGTTATAGATAACAACCAGGAGGATAGAAGCAGACTGCTAGAGCACATGCAAACCTTTGATTATAAATCAATCCCTGCCCATTAATGATTGTTTAATTAATTTTGATGAGGCTCTTGGCTTTCTTTGGGAAGTCCTAAATGTTTGCAGCAGGCCACAGACTCTGCAGTGCCCTGTGCAGCGTGTACTGCTGGTCCGAGGGTGCAAGCGTAAGTGTAGGGCCAAGAGCCTCCTTTACTGAGAGGCAGGCTCTACCCACCCCAGGAGCTGTTGATTTCAAGCTTGGAAACAAAGATACTAAAACAGTAGGGTTTTTTCCTCTTTAAATTAATTAACCTGGCTCAACAATGAGTTTATCAGATCTGCTGCTTAAAAACACTTCATGATCATCCATGTCAATGTGTTACTGCCCAGTTGTCATACTTCCATCTTGTAGTAAGGACATTTTTACAGCAGCCAACCTGCTAGCTCTCCAGGGCCCTGCATATTCCAGGTTTCTCATGGGGAGACCTTCCCATCACTATAAATCACCTCTGGTCTGCAGGCTCCCATCACCTACATATTCACTTCATAAAATGAATCAAGGTCCTCATCTGCAAAGCTCTCAGGGGGTTAAGACACAATTTATTATTTGAGACTCAGCTCATCTCTTCACAGCAGCCCTTGCCAGCCAGAGTTCAGGTGCTGAACACCCACAGACACCCAAATTTCTGTTCTCAAAGGGCTGGAGAAGAAACTCTTTCGAGAACAGAACCCAAACTTTGGATTTCCTTCCAAGGAAGACCTGCTTGTGTCCCCGTGTGACTGCCATCATGTCAAAGTGAATCACATGCTCCTTCAGTAAGGCCAAATGATACTCAGAAAAATCCACATACAGATTCACGTATGTCTTACTAAGGGGGAACACATTAAAAACCCCTCAATTTCCTCACGGATGGCTCCTTCACAATTCCCAGTGGTACTTCAGTTGGGAGAGATGGACACCTTGAAATGGGGCAGGGGGAGAGCTCTTTTATTGAACCAGGTGAGGATAGTTTTCCCCTGCCCTTATTCAGCACTTTTACTGTCAGGTTTTTAAAGGCAGGCGTAATCCTCCCGTGTATTGATTCAAAATTTCATGCAGAAGGTTTATTTACTGTTTCAGTTATGTTAATTTCCAAACCTTTCCCCATTAACGGGCCTACTCTGGAAGGGTACGGCTGAAGGTGACCCTCCACCCGTTACTGCAGTTTCCTTTCCTTACTGCCTCGTAGCTCTTTACAATGAATTTCATTAGTACCTACTAACTCAATACACACTGTCTAAGTAGGTCATTCTCAATTTAGCTACTGCCCTCTTTTTGTATAAACCCAACCTTGTTAGGCGGCTGCTGCTACGCTGAGCTGCACTCGCCAGGGGAGGACTGCTGTAGGACCTCAACCTTCCACCCGAGATCACCACAAGGACAGTGAGGTGAATCTCACTGACCTCGCAGCAAGCTACAGCCACTGTCACAAGGGCCTCAAAGTTGACACAAACAGCAAGTAAAAGAAAGGTGATCTTCATTGCATGGACCTGAAAATGAGGCACCAAGAGAGGACGCGTCCATGCCAGGCCTGTGGCGGAGGACAGACACTACACCAGGTCTGCTCTGGCACTGTTGTAGTTTCACCACTGAGTTGTCAGTATCATTTTCTAACACAGATTTTGATTTCCCAGCCAAATCTCCGGCCAGAGGATTGGTACTGGAAACTTGTTTGCTCTTTCTGTGCAGAAAGATTACCTACCTTTATATTCAGGCTTTTGCAGGCTGCCTCAGAAATTTGATAGATTAATTGGTTTAACTTCCTGCTCTGCCTGTGACATACAACCAATTCACCCCAGCAAAACTGGTGATTACACCACCATTTGTACAGACCTCAGGTAGGGCTGAAAATCACACAGCAGGCAGTCTCGAGGTACCCGTGTAGATGACAGTCAGGGAGATGACAGCCCCAGTGGGGCAGACCAATTCAGAACCAGGTCTTCAAGGAGCAGAAGAGTTTGCAGAAGTCAGCTTTCCAAGATGTCTCTTAAGCCAATCCAATTTTTTTGATTGTGCACCCCTATCAGTAAAAAATTTTTGAGCATACACAGTCAATATATGTATATTTATAAATAATACTAATATGTTAGGTACATCGTAAAACATACACAAAAATAGAAATTAAAAAAGATCATGTGAAGTTGAAATAAACACTATTTTAAAAGTATAATTTTATTTTGTTTATTAATGGTACAAAAAATATTCTGTTTCTGCACCCCAGTGGGTTGTCTTGCACACTGCCTGGGGTGCATGCCCCCCGACTTTGGAGACCACTGTTGTAAGTTACCAGACCAACACCGGGGAAGGACCCACACAGCGAGCTGTTGAAAGCTGGTAAGAAGGGGAAAGGGACGAAAATAGCACCGTGCAATGAACATCATGCTCATGCACTGCGTGACTCTGGCTATTCTATTGATGAGAGGAGCACAACCACTGAAACAAGAAATTCATTAACTGCTCTTCTCGGGGCTTGTTATCTACAGATGTTATTGACACCTTTCAGTGCCAGCCCAGACAGCTGCAAACTATTTGCCAAGAGTTGCAGCAGGAGGAAATTGTGCCTGTGCCAGCCCAGGGAGGATGAGCAGATGGATTTTCCTGGTCCTGGTTTTACAAAAAGCAACGTAGGGGGAAAAAGCCCATTCTTAGGCATTTAAGCAAGCACTGTGTACAGTGACGTGGGTCAGACCCTTGCCGGACCCCTGCCAGATCGCTGCTGTCTGGCAGGAGGACCCACAGGTGGGGGGTTCGGGATCCTCGATGCAAAAGGCAGAGCTGCAGAGATGATGACAGCGTGCACTCAGCAGTGCAAGACGAGGTGAAGCAAAACAGAGGAACAGCTTGCTAGCATGAGTCCAGTCCCATATTCCAGTCAGACATCAGTTAAGGCAAGAGCATAAAGCACGATGCAAGTGTGAAGCAATCCTTTCCCTAGCATGCACTCTGGAAATCAACAGTTAGGGGCTCAGGTGCATGCAGACTATACAGTGTTTCCTTGAAGTGTCAATTTAACACGCCTGATCCCTTTCTCGACCTACTGGTACTTCTAGCCACCTCAATCCTGTGGCAAAGTTGCAATTAACAGTGCAAACTGCAGGCAAAGTAGCATAGGCACTGACAGCCAGCACCAGCGCTGCTTGCAGTGGGGTCTTACTGGTCAGTTCCTAGTGATGGTGCAGCTTCAGCAACAGCTTTAGCATCCCTCCCCTAGCCCGTGCAGGGGCTCCAGTTGCCTTGATCTGAGTGTCAGCAAGGAAATTCTGCTCTTCAACACATTATACAGCAGAAGCATATGTTTTCCTGGAGAGTTTCCAACTCTCAACTCTTCTGAAATAGATAATAGTTTTTCATACTGAACCGGTATATTCATACAAACATCTTCCAATAATATAGCCCTCAGATTCAATTTCGTTATTGCATTCTGAAGCCCCTATACACTTAAATTGCTTAATTTAGTTTGAGGTAATACTTTCGGTTTACAGCCAGTTGGTGTTAAATAGGAAAAAAAAAATATCCAACTAATAGTCCTTTTGGGCCTTCTTGTTTCTTTGTTTTCTTTTAACCAAGATGTTAAATTAATTTCTAAAGGGTGACAAAGAAGTGCCATACTTGCTAGTAGCGTGTGCTGGGCTGTTCTTGCTGTTTCACACTGCAATGGCTGTATTCAGCAGCTTTGTTGGTAGAAGTGTAACAAGACACCTTGGAGATATTTCAACTCTTTTCATAGGTCAGTTGGTTTCTGTGCCTGGTCTAAAACCAAGACTGCTGCTACCAAGGCCACCTTCCTCTGGGTTAAAACAGGTCCCCACCACTCATTTTTACTGAGGACGGAGTGGAAAATTTCAACCTGAAAAGCAAAACCTTTAGTTTCTATGACATCTCACCTTGCTTAAAGTTTAAGAAATGCTTCTGGAAAGGTTTTACAATGCCATGTTTTACCCAGTTAAACAAGAAATTAATAAAGTAATTCCCTAGCATACTTCTTTAGGAAAATTAGTTGGATCCTCAGAAGTGAATTTGCAAGTGGAAAATCCTCTACATTGCAGTTACAGAGAAAACAGGATTGACCCCAAATATGCATAAGTTGCTTTCTGTTTGACTTTCAGCTTCCCTTTCTGTAACACACACATTACACAAAAGCAGTAACCAGATGTCCTTCCGGCGAGATACTGCACTTAAAACAACTGGTTCCCGATAGTCAGGATTATATTAACATCTCCTCTGTCTATGGGCGATCACATCTGGCGCTGCGCGAAGGGACCTCAGCCTGCTCTGGGAGGCGGTCACGGACCCCCACACCCTGACCGCCCCTCTGCAGAGCCCGGCTGCTCCTGCCCTGCCTCGCAGGGGCACTTGCCGGTGGCAAACACGTTGCAGTGGTGGTGGGGGGCTGCCATCCCGAGCCTTGCCTCCCCCAGCATAGGCACGTCATACGGAGCAGATGCTGCTGCGGTTTAGGGCGTCCAGAGCTGATTCGAGACACCCGACATACCAGCAGCAGCAAGCATCCCCCGGCAGTGCAGAATAATTAATTGCCTGGCTTCTCGGCTATCCCAGAGGCCGCAGCCGGGTTCAAAGCTAAGCCCCTGGCTGCAGCGAAGGCCCCACAGGCATCCCGCCGGGTCCCCCAGCCCGCGGCAGCTCTGGCTGCTGCCCCTCGCAGAGCACGCGTGGGGAAGCGAGGAACCAAGCGCTGGCTTGGCAGAAAGCGGAAGAGGGACAGGCCTAGGAAAGACAGTCGGGGTCTGCAGTGGTCGACTGTTTTGTTGTATTTTGCCTAGATGTAGCTTATCCCATTCAGTCCAGCACCTGCTATAAATAGGTGACGGCACCTGTACATAAGCTATTAAAGCCACATAGATACAGATGTGCTCCCAAGCCTTCGTAACACTGCACACACCAAGTTTTGCTCCGTTGCTACACTTAGCAGAACATCATATGTGCATTAATGGCAGGATTTTTCCTTTAAAGGAAAACTTTTACGAGCTGAAGAAATTATATGTTTTCTCATCTGGTTCTCAGCATTATTCCCTGCAAGACCATCTAACAAACCCTTCTGCTAGAAAAACGCAAACAGATTTGCAAGGAATCATCAAAAAAAGATCAAGTCAAATTTAAAAGGTATGAGTCCAGCACTATTTTGATTCCTTCTGCAATGAACATTGAACCATATTTATTTTAAAAGTCTGCTATTTTATTTCTGTTTAGGGAGAGTAGTGATCCCAAGGATTATTAAGCCCTCAGCACTATTAATCAAATAAAGAATAACATCAAGAGTAAGCAAAGTGAACCCTAGAATTTTTTAACTGCTAAAATCTTCAAGTTTTTGTGAAGCATCAACTCACAGTTCATCGTGCTCAGGGATCTCTTTTTTTCCTCTGCCCAGCTTGCAATGCCTGAGGCTCTATTTGCACAGGTGTTGAACAACCCCAGTTCCCACTGCCGCCTCCGAGTGCTTCACTTTTCCAAACTGGGGATGCATAAACTGAGACACGCAAAATAAGTAGATGCATTTGAAAATAATGGACTTGGGTAACTTATTAGAAGTTGGCAGATCCTGGTGCTAGATAACCCACGCTGCCTCTCGGGTATTTCGGTGAAGATAATTGTAAAGGTAAATGATATTTTGAGAAGGTGGGTGGTTCCCTCCCATGGCCTCAGCAGTTCGTGTTGCACTAAATCAGCAGTTCTCAGATCGCAGCCCTGTGAGAGGTGGCCAGGAGGGCAACTGGGACCACTAGCCCCGACCTTTGCTTCTAGAGGCAAGGGACTGTGCGCTGCACAGATGCTGCAGTACCCGTACGCACACGGCTCGGCCGTGTCCTCTCAGCTGAGCTGCCGCCACTATGAAGGTGCCATTTCTGTTTGCCTTTTGTTCTTCTCCATCACCTGGCAGTAGAGGAGCCCCGACACCTCACCAGCCACTTCAGCAGGCACCAGTGGGGACTCGTGGATCGTGGTCCTGCTGCCATTCAGCATCTCCCACCACAGGTCAGCCACCAGAAGAGCACACCAGCAATTCCTTCCATCCACATCTCCCCAAACCAAACAACCCCCCCCAAAAAAAACCCCAGCTGAGCAGTCTGGTCCACCAGACATGTCTGCTGAGCGCGTGGCAGGCAGGAGGCATCCAGACCACCCACCAAGTCATTTCAGTCACTGCTGCCGCTCGGCCACCAGTCTATAACAGCAGATGGTCTGGGAGATAAATTCCCTTTACAGACCCCCCCCATTACAGAGCAGGGCTGCTGAGGGTCTCCCTGGACAACATTAACTATGCACAGACACACATGTGTGCTCTGGGACTTGTCATGCCATCAGCAGCAGGTTGCCTGTCCCACAGCAAAAGGGACATTTGCTCTTTCCCTAGCTATGGTGTGCCCTTGTTCCCAAAGGCTTGTAAAACTATTGAAAAAGGGAGAGAGTAGGAAAAGAGAAAAAACATCTGTGTGTTCTGGGTTTGTTGCAGTTGGTGGCATTACTTTCCTCCCGAGGATTTTGTGAGCATCAGTTCAGTTGTGACCAGACAAATGAACTGCAACACGACCTGCAGAGATCAGAGCTGAGTGCGCTGCTGGCTGTATGAAGATATTTGGTATTAACAAATGTATAGACCCATAAACCAGAGAGCTGGTATAAACATCATCGTGGTAGGTGGGAGAGGCAGGTGATGTAACCAAGCAGCTGCACTGGCAGAAGTAGTTTAAATTAATCTTTGATCCCTTATACCATCCCACGAATGTTAGTATCTCTCACCAAGTAGTGACTGCACCGCTGGGAGATGGGGAGAGCTGTAAGAAATATGTTTTAGGAACTGGTCTTAAAACAATATGGAAATGCAGTAAATGCAAGATAAACAGTTGTCTGTCTAACAAATTCATCCTTCTGGAGTTTTCTTATAAAACAGCTGTGTCAGTTCCAATTAATATCTGATTTTACTCTCCTCTGAAACCAGCGTTCCTTGGAAATGAAACAGGCATTGCTTCCTCACAAGCTTTTGGCCAAGATTAGCATCGCGCTCGTTTTGCGTCAGTCACACGCTTCATTAGGGGCTCGTGTCCTGCCATTGTTCAGGCGGAGCAGGGAGCATGAAGGAAATCTTTCCCTTTCAGATTTTTCCACGCTCAAGTAACTTATATTTTAGCAAATGCAAACATGCTAAAACATGCTATGGCAACACTGAGGTTGTGACATAGAGGAAGTGAAGCAGAAAATTCAGCGTGAAGGATTACACACTGGCCGCTCTTCCTGTTACAAAAGAAAACCATGGGGCCATAACCGGGCATACTGTCAGCCCCAAGACCCAGCCTTCCCACTTGTGCCAATTCATTTTTCTGCTTAAGTGCTATTTAGTGGCTCCGTCATGCTTTTTAACCTGGTTTCCTAGGATAATTTTCAATGTTATGGTTTGCTCCCTCTTGTTATTCACATAGCCTGGGGCCAGGTCTTACCCTGAGGTAGCTCACTCCTATCAGCAAAGGATAGCTAGAAATTTTTATTGTGCAGACCTCACACTTCTCAGCTATTTTGCTTGTTAGAAGCATTAACAAGTGTCAACAAAAGTAAGGTCTGGGTTATGGCATGCTAGAGTACCCTGCAGCCACTGTTTTCCCAAAAAGGCGGCTCCTCTATGGACAGCAAAGGGCAGGGGAGCACTCCCGTGTCTCCTCCCATGGTCTGGCACTGAGGTGCGCTGCTGATGAGCTAACTACAAGCTTTACTGATCATAAAGGTATTTGTAGGATACAGGCAAAGCCATAACTACATCCTCTACGTCCTGCCCCAATCTACAGACAGACCTCTCTAACATCCTGGGCAGAGGTCATGGAGATATTTATTTTAGGGGAGATGTCTCATAATGCTCTACAAGAAGTTGAAATAAAGTTGTATATTCTTAATGACAAATGACCCAATTGTTTCCTTCACTAAATGAAATTTCATGTGACTGACTGCAATGGTTAGGTATGACAGATACTGAGGTTGAGCTCAGTGAGGAACAACTGGGTGAGGCCACCTAGTTTGTTTGGGTTTCAGTCATAGAGGTGTGCACTATTGTATTTCACAGACACCTGACCTCTAAAAGATATTGTCCCTTTTTTCCTCTCCAACACCTTTTCAGCCAGTCTGGTTGCCTCCAATTTTTGCAAAAATAAAATCACTTTTTAGCAGTGTTCACATAATAGTCATTTTTATGCTCAAATTACCACATATGAATATGGACTTTTATAACTATTAATTCATTTTCATGCTAAGTAGCAAAACTGACAATACTGTATATGATTTAAAACGAACAACTTTACTCTAAACCTGTGTACCTGCTTTTTAATTAATACTTGAAACCACTGACATAGGTGTGTATCTGCCCCTAGTATTTTGCTGCAAATAAAGCCCTGCAGCTCCTGTCAGTGCTAATTCAACACCAAAGATGCCGACTCTAGCGAGAAGCACTGCTGAGACTGTATTTTCTCGGTGCAGTGCAGGTTGCTTGGTGACCTGTCACCAAAACAAATGTGATCACTTGTGTATTTAAAGTGCAGCCTTTCCCAAAGGGTCCAGCGTTTTGCAGGGACACCTGTTACTTGCATGCTTGAAATTGCTGTCCTGAAATGACAGGCTCGATGTCGTACTCTAGCTGGTTAACACTTTTTATAAGGAAGTCGTGCAACATGTGTGCACTCTCTGACTCATCCCACACCAGCGTTGCTTAAATCACACTTCAGTGAGCATGTTTTCAGACTGACCACAGGAGCAAGAGTCAATAAAGCACTACCCTTTCCCAGACACCTGGCAGTTTACACATTAGTTTCCTATTTCTCCATCCTTGGTGGAAACTGAAGGTAAATGGCACGCTTCCTACCAATACACCATTCAGTTGCGTGTGAACAAGGATGGGGTCAGTATCTGGGGGAGAGGGTTTCCCAGCAGCTGGGACACACGCTGTCCTGCGATGTCAGATCACCCCACGCACCCACCACAGGGCTGAGGGCTGAGTCCTCCTCTAGCACTGGAAGGGCTCTGCCCTGTAAAGGCCCTATAAAGGTCACACCTTGTGTTCCACGGCTGGAGGTTAAGCGACGGACTCAAGGGTTCTGTTGGGAGGTTGGAGGTGCGTGGCAGCCAGTGCAAGCTCTGGTAGAGGAAGGGTCCAGGTATACTGGCTTGTTTCTCCTTACACTCAACTCCAAAATTAGCCAAAGTCTCAGCAAGTACTGAGTAATAGATTTATGTAATAAAGCTTTAAGTATCTGTAACAACAGAGTGAATGACACCAAAAGGATGGCAACTTAAGAGTCACTGATACACATGCTCACATCTCATACTTCTCGCCTCAGCCTGTCACCCACAAAACCAAAGAACTCCCAAGCCTAACAAAATACATTGCATTTGTGAAGGCAGACACTTTATTTAGAAAATTCCAAACTCAAAGGTTTCACAGGGAACTTTACTTCAGCCCTCCTGTTTGCACGCTTGACACTGGCACAGCTGATGGCTGACTTTGCAGGACTGGGGCTACAAAAACAATTAATCTCTGGTCCAGCCGTTGAAAGCAAGAAGGCGGGAGGGCAGAAAGGAGGCCCATCCCTGGGAGAGGAGTGTCTGGGGATGCCACGTCGTTACCAGCTCCCGCACAAAAGAGCAGCCATCGCTTCTCCTCATGGTAAAGCCAGGTCTTTTGCCTGGCTGATTTCAGGGTGGTGCATGGGGTGGTACGCCTGCGGGACATACAGGACATCAAGGACCAGCCTCATGAACAATACGCAGCATTTGCTTTCTCTGGAGGCTTGGTACCAGCTGGGGCTGAAAGAGGCCCGAGCACCAGCACCACCACCAGCACCCCCCGGCCCCGCACGCACACCCCGTCCCCCTGTAACTAGTGCAGGTAATTCCCAGCCTCCCTGCTTAACACTCCCTGCTTTGAACAAAGCTCTTGTTAGTCACAATTTCCTTTTATTCCCTTTGTTCAGAGCATGGCCTTTAACGAACACCTCTCTGTCTGGCATCAGCTGTTGGAGAGGTTTCCTCATGAGCGTGTTCGTGGAGCTCCCACTGCGAATGCTTCACACGCACAAATGAATTGAGTCCTCTCAGCACACCCATCATACCTTATTGTGGCGTTTTCATTTTAAAGCTTGAGAAACATTCCTGATGCTGTCTTAAACAAGCTGTGCCTCCTTTCCTTTTAAGTTGTTGATGTCCTATTTGGAGCTGATTTTTTAAGAATATGGGAACAGTCTGCTTTTTCATATTTCTTTATATGTTGAAAGCAAATCTTTCCTATTGACTTCTGTTACACCTGTGAAGATACAGAGTTTCCGATGTCAGGTATCAAGTGTTAAGCACCTGGGAAGTGCAAAATGCCCGGTGTAACCACCCGTGAAAATTTAGGTGGAAGCCACTTGCTTTGCACCACCGAAATCCCGCACCAGAGTCAGGTGGCATCCGACTGGCCAGGGCGGTCAGTCCCCTTAACCACAAGGCTGTCCTTTCGCTTTTCCTGCAATTGTCAGGCCCCTTTGCTACAAACGCTTTGGCTCCTGTAACAGCAAACAGCTTCCTTCAATACACAGCCCTGACTCACACCCAGAATCACATCCTGTCCAAGGAACGAGGAAGGGGTTTGTGAATAAAATAACTCGATCATGTAATTGTCAGCAGCTTGAGCAGCCATGTGCATGTGGGAACGCAAAATGAGGCTGCTGGCAGTCCTTGCTGAATTTTTAATTGTTTGACTTTGTCATCATATTTTCCCTTTAACTTTGCTTTTCTGCATAATTATATACACACATGTCTATCCACATGAAGAAGCTGTTCAGAGAGACTAGATGATGCTGGAAGAAGTGTGGGATCAGAGAGGTGAGGGCAAGGGGAACTTGGAGTGCATCTGGTGTCTAAGGAATAATCAGAGACAAGAAAGCTTACAGGAGAAATAAGACAACTATGGACAATCAGAAAATGCTCAGGAAGGAAACCTGCAGTTTGCTTTGCTGATTGATTAAATTAATATTAGGGAAAGAAAAGCACAAATCCAAATAGACAAATACATCTCAAACAATGCATGCAACTTACAGATGATGTGTTCAGGGAGCTTAGTCTCCAGAGGCTGGTGCATCGAGCCAGCCAGGACAAAAAGCAGAAATACCCTGTACCTTGCTCTGACTCTGGTAAAGCAGGCACATAGTTCTACACTGACAAGTATAAATGAGAAATCTTTCTCTCCAAATATTCAGCAGAGAGGCTAGACGATTCTATAAGAAACATTTACCATCAAGATTTTCAAGACCCAACTGGAAAAAGCCCTAAGGCAACCTGGCTATCCTTTCAGCTGGAGGTTGGACAAGAGTCATCCTGAGCTCCCATCCAACCTAGATTATGCTGTGAAAGACTAACTAATGGCACCAACAGCTAGAAAACATGCAGTGTCTCATGCACACTGAGCATTTGGCTGAGAGTCACATATAAAGTACACTTCCACTCTCCTTGACAGCAGTGAGGCTACTCACAGGAAGAAGTTGAGCAGAAGCACGTTCTTAGTTATCAGCCTGGTTTGATGGACTGTGATACTATAAAACACAGTGTTCCAAAACCACTCCGATCTGTAAGTTTCCAACAGCATAACAAGAATGAAAGCTGGCTGAAAAGCATGACACCACCAAAAAGAGGAATTTGCCAAGGCATGTTGCAAATACATTTTTGAAAGGTTTCTTTGTGTTCGAAAACACAGCTACAGTTAGCTTAATCAGAAGTTCCCTGTACTCTGTGACAACCTAGATTTTATATTATTAAATGGCTTAAAATGCCTGGCAAAATTCCACTTTGCACAGCAGTGTACACAGTGTATTCCTATCTCTGTATGAACAATTTAATCCTATTTTAACATATTGTGGCTTGATAAGAAGTGAGCACACCAACAATTCAGAACCCTGTGGCTGCAAAATCACCCAGGAGCAAGAGAGGAGCAAGGTGATCACACAGCCTCACCCCTGCACACTTTACCAGAACACCCCTCGGGGCTGAGGACCATGTGAGCCGCCACGGGAAGCAGCCCTCCTCAGAAACATTTCCCCCATTTCCCATGTCCATGGTGAAGCTGTCCCCATTTTGCTGTGCATCTGCTTCCTCATACACAAGGTGCAAGAGTATAGTGAGAAAAAAAAGCAATTCAGCTGCTTTCACCCCTCTTGACTTGAGAAATTTCTTAACTTTCCAAGGGACTCCCCGATCTATGAAGCCTTAATCCCACTGATTGGAAGGCAGAAGGATTCCCTGCTGCTGAGCCACTGCACCTCTTTCCTCCCTCTGCCCTTCACCAGTTCGGCTGCGTCACTACAGTCTTGCATGCTGTCCATGCTCTAGTTGGCAAAATCTAGCGAATCTGACTCCAGAGTGCTCTGAAACATTAAGAAATACCTTGAATTCCTGGAGGACAGGGAGAGTCCAAGCAGCCTGCCATTATACTGCTGTCTTTGCACGAGTGTTTTGATGGCACAAACTTCCTGGTGTCGGCAAGGCCTTACGCAACACAGACTTCCTCCCAGGGAAGAGTCTTGCCCTCAGAGGACAGCAAAATGGCTGTTTCAGCTGGCAGAACACATTGCCACCAGTGAATTGGTGACTTCTCTACCAGGGAAGAAGAAAGCAGCACAGGTGCCCTTCTAAGGGAGGTGGGCATGCCCACAGCACCAGGTGGGAGATAGCAGGAATCAGGAGAAACAAGGAATGCGATGGCACCCTCCTAAGCTTCACTAAGTCTTGGAAGCCAGTGCAACATTATTAATAATCCTGACATTTCATTGCCTTTCCTAGAAGCTTTAGCTGGCATTTGCGCAGTTAATAATGCTGCCGTATCGTTATTGTGAGCTTTCACCATCGTCATCCTGGAGACATGGCTGGGAAACAACTCGCTTCTGAATGCCAAAGCTTCAGGCTGTCTGCAAACATGAGATCTCTACCACTGGTTCACTTCTGAATGCTAACATCACAGCCACAAACACTAACGTTTTCATTTAATGTTAAAAAATACAAGTCTGAAATTAGGGAGCAGGCAAAGGGGATAGATGTTAGTTCTGCAACCTGCCGTTTCCGTTCTTGCTGGTTGTTGATACTCACACTTGCAATTTGCCCTAGTTCAGAGGTGTCTCTTACCAGTATATATTCTGCAGCACAAACCATAGCTAGGGACATGTTTTAGTAATAGTAATTACATACTGAGGTGCACACCAACTGAACCACACTCTCTCTGCTGCAGCATTTCACTGGGCATGATGGAGAGTTACTGTGCTTTGAACTCTGGAGGCAAACCAAATATATATCTGGTCTTCATTTCTGTGAAGAATTAGACAAGTTCTCAGTTGAGTAGTTTTGCAAGTGAGCTATTTAAGCAAGCCACACTTCCGCTCTGCAGATAGTATGATCATTTTGAGATAAAACACAGTCATTTTGTTGCAGTTCTCTTTTACAAACCATTATTCCATTTGGGGGGAAAAAAATGCCAACCCACAAAAGCTTGTAAGAAAAAAAAATCCTACAGAACTTGAGTCTGTAGGTGTTCCTCTCAAAAACATCATATCTTTATCAATATTGGAAACCATTCTTCTTCCTCGTTGTATGTAGACTCAATGGAGATGTTCTGTGAATACTTGCCAGATTTAATCCAAGAGATACCTGCAGGGGCAGCAGGGCAAAAATACATGTGGTGGCTTGCAATTGATTGTAAAATGCTCACAGCAGGAAAGGAAACAAAGGCAGTTTTGGATTTCTTTTCCTTTCTACACTAGGTTGTCACACATTTTTCTAACCATGCCAAACCAGAAAAATAGTATCTACTTATCCATATAGGCAATTGCATCATATGCCATTAAATACACAAAATCCAGTAATCTCTACAAAAATTAGTTTTCTGCTCGGTGAATATCTTTGTCAAAGTGCATGTTTTTCTCCCTGGCCGGTATCAAACAGCCACACAAGCTATAAAACAATGATGGTTGACACTTCTGCTTCTCTTAGTGCCTCAGTTATCTAGTTATCAGTTATCTAGTGTCTCTGCAGTTGGCTTAATGACGTTAAGTCACTCCGCTTTGCCTTTGCTACTTCAGGCAAATGAAAAGAGAAGAGAGATGTTAAAAGCACAGTTAATTACTAAGGAAGGTTCACAGCTTTTGCAACAAAAGGAGCTTGCTTCTCTATTTGTAAGTATGCGCATGCCTATGCACACAGTGTTCTGCTACACATGCACATGCATATTTACGCCATGAGCTATACACACATATTTTGATGTAATACAGGCGCACTTGCTGGGCCTTGCTTGGTTAATGGCAATGGAATGTCCTAAGCCTCTTTCAAGTTGTTGTTCAGCACCCACATGTGCTCAACCCCAGGTGCTAAGTCCAGGAGCTTCAGGACACCTTTCAGCAGTCTGCATGGTTTAAACGCTCAGGCTGGAGACAGACACTACAAATTCTAGGAAGGCCTTTGATTTGTAAGCCTTTCTGATATCCTTGATTAATTAAAAATCCCACCTCTGTACAAAAGCAGATGATTTTCCTGATTTGAGTAACAGCAACATTCCCAGAACTGAGCCATCTGACTGAACAATTACTGAATTGTATCCCACTGTGAGCTAAGAAGTGCTTTCATGGAAGAAGCATCATTGGCCATCTTCCAGAGAACATATAATAAAATATCTGGACAACATCACTTAACCTTTTTCTTCTAGACGTCTTTATCCAGTTTTTACAGATAAAGGAAATGGGTTGTTCCACTTGTCCTCTGAGGTCCAGACAGATTTCCTGAATTAAGGAAAGGATGTATGTTCCTCCCCACCTTCTGAAATTCCTCTTTTGAACAAGAACTTACTCAGGACTGAGTTGCTTTTTAGTTTTCTGATGCTGTTGCACAATGCCTAGAACATTTTTGTCTTTGTCCCTGATGGAGTATTTCCTCATTTCAAGAGTGCTCTTTTATCTTAGTAGTTTGCTGAAGAGTTGACTATGTAGATGAACTCTGCCTAGAAGGTAAAAGTTTGTGCTGAGAGGCCCTTTACAGAAGACACTGCAGTGACTTTGCATCAATCATGGTGGACCTTTCAGGAATTTTTAGCATCATGTCAGAGAATGGTTCAATGACTATGCATAAAATCTTAGCTGCTTGGACAAGACACAAAGCTATGTTTCTACTTAAGTTTCTTTTTCTGGCATCAAAGCTTGCTAAAATTACTGAAGTGATATTTCAGATTTCTTTTCCAGACTGGCAGTTCACAATATGTGAGCACAGACTCTGATCTATCTACAGTGGCTGCCTTGCACTGCTTTTTGCCATTAGTACAGTAATGATACTTCATTTTCCCACGGAGTGTTCTTCCAGCATCTTCTCACCCCCCAAATAAAATTTACTATTGCCTGCTAAATCAGCTTGGCTTTGCAGTAGCTACATACCCTTCTTTCACTTTTCTTGGCTGTTTTCTGACGGTGTGAGACCAACATCACACAGTTGAAGACTAAACAGAGCAAGGTTCGAAGGTTTGTTAGGACAGAGCGGCACCCCACCGGCTCGTCTCCGTACCACTTGCGGTCAGAGCTATGTGTTCAGATGCCGTAACTGGTATTTCATCCTAGCTCCAGATCATGGCGCAACTCAGAGCAGGGGGCTACCTAGATCAACACACTGCTTATGCAGTCCCTGTTCTGGAGAACAGGAGGACGACGGCCGCTGCGTACAGGGGACACAAGGGGACTGTCCGGTTGCTGTTGGCCACAACAGCAAGAGCAGAAGGTGCGCTCTTCAGCCTCACCCTTTCCACTTGCTGCAGCAGGAATGAGCTCAGACCTTTGCCCAACAGCACGAAAGATGCAAGATGGTCAGGAGAGACTGCTATGAGGAGCTAGTGAATGCAGGGGTTGATGACAGACATCCATCCATGGCACCTCTAAGTAAGTCACCTATAGCCTGTTAAAGTCCAAGTGACCATCACATCTTCCTCCTTCCATAAGACACTTTCTGGACTTTCTTCCCTCTTCTGTTCCAAAATGCAGTCCCCTGCCAGTGCAAGATTAGATTTTCTTCTGCATACTTTGCCGAGAAGCCTTTGGCCAGATCTGTGCAGCTAGCATTATTTGCTCTAAGTCCAAAGAGGTCTAATTATCCAGCCATGGTGAAGTTAGCAGTAGCCTGGGTGCAAACAGGGTCATAAGTGAATTTACTTGCTTCCCCAGTCCCACCAGTAGGTGCCTGTACCTTGTCCCAAGGTGCAATCATAGCGTGCTTGGTGTTTCACTTTCTAGAAGTATGTCCAGCTTCTTTTTATTTTCTCCTTTTTGGATTTAAGAAAATAGTTCCATATTCAATTCAGGTTATTAAACTATGCTTCTACGGAGGTAATTTACAAATTTCCATTATCACCTATTTTAAAATAGGTTTTTTAGCCTACTAGAATTTATGCTCTGAGGTAGACAACCCTAGCCTTGTTAATGGCAAGACAGAGTCAGGCAGAACACACCGTAACAGGCAATTTTAATGCACCTCCCACTTTTGTGGTGTCAAAAAACATCTTGAGAACAAACACATGAAATGTCACATTCCTAATATTAGAACATATTTCCACAACACAGAAGGGCAAAATGGGGTCATGAAGCAGTGACCTGGTGGACAAACTAGTGGGACTTGGAAAGACACTGAGAGAATGACACATTTTTAAGGCAGATTTTCAGAAGCCACAAACTGCAAAATCATCAAGTTTGAAAACGTAGGACCAGGTATTTAAACAGGGGCAAAGCTTGTTAAATACCTTCTGCATGGGACGAAATCCAGTATTACTGATTCCAGGATGAGATTTGCTTATGGAATCATAGCAGCTTACACCAGCAATACCTGCATGGGGTGCATCTGTAACCTCATGTGAGACAAAATACATTGTGCAGAGCGATTAACGGAGTCCACATTTCACATTAATAAGGAGACCGAGCACCCTTACCTTGCTTAAGAACCATGCAGGTGAAGAAGGGACAAGCAAGCTGAATCCTGCACTTCTTCCATATCTCTCACTTCCCAACTGACACAGATTTAGAAAAAGCACAAGCTGCTGAAGGCATAGCAAGGGGCCCCAAACACTGGCAGAAAACAGCCAAGACTGTACAAATCTCCCCAAGCACTTCCCATTTCAGCACAGGCTTGGGTCAGCCGCAACAGCAGCAGGGGAAGAGTGGGAAACAGGAAAGTCCCGGGAGCAACTGGGAACAGTGAAGAGAGGAGATGGAGAACACAATGAGAAGCAATGATGGCATGGCTAGAAAAGGGTCACAAAGGATGGAGGGAAATCTGAGCTTTTAGAGTCTGTCTTATTTTTTAATAGCTGCCATTGCTCAGCCTCTGCATCAGACTTCCTCAAGCATCACTGTCAGAGAGGGGCTGACTGGTTTGGCAGCTGGCTCCCAGTAGCAGCGCCAGGCAAGGGCAGCTGGGGCCAGGCAGAGTGCAGGGCCGCGTTCAGCGCGGCGCGAGGGCAAGGTGTCGCAGCTGGAGAAATGCTGCTGCACAAAGAGAACCCGAGAGAGCTGGAAAATTAACCCCAGGCATGGACAGAGGTGGGGATCTCGGGAAAATTCCTGCTGAAGACTCGGGAGAGAGCAGACCTCACCAGGCAGATTTTCAGAAGTGCCAGATCCGTTTTCCCACAGAACTGTTTTCCACTAGATGTGTGTTTCGTTTTCCAGAATTCATGTCACATCACTTTAAGATTTTTAATGTAACAGTTACCATCTTGGAGAACTGAAGTGCAGGATTTTGCAGGAGTGTGATTATGGAGTTTGGTCTTGCTCATAACTCACACTGAAGTTGACAGAAACCAGGATGCAAACAAGATCAGAACCCTTATAGCTGAAACGGGAGTCACTGTTTCCCCCAACCCTCTTAGCAGGCAATCATAACTTCTCAACAAAATTAACTGTAGTCAATTTTCACGTTGTCCTGGTTCTGGCTGGG
>VZTQ01014472.1:0-22829 GCA_013400755.1 Pelecanoides urinatrix
GGATGCCATTGGCCTTCTTGGACTTTCTACAAAACAAACTGAATGTGATTAACAAGTTACCTCCAAGATATTCTCAAACACTTGTATAAATGTTTCTTCTATCTTCCTGAATATTTGCTTTTACTCCCTCATTTCCACCTTGTAATTTACTACAATGTCTACAGAATGGTATGTGTCATTAGTGTTATGTTTCTGTCTGCCGGGTAAAATAGACTAATAGATTCAATGCAGTCATTTCCATAATTCACAACATTAATATTATGTGCAATTTAATTGTCTAAATGAACTACTTTTTAATGTAAAACTAATGAGAAAGGATGAATTTACTAAATAATGTGTATGTTCTAGATGGACTGTGCCACTACAGATGGAGAATGTTCAGGCTGATAGCTGTGTTATAAAAGCTGCCCAGCTGAAAGGGATGGTAGCATTTGAGCGTGCTGCTTTTGGGTTTGGAGTGTTGGAATCTGCTAGATGTTCCAGATGGTTGGAGGGTAAACAAAAGAGCTATTAACATCTTAAGAGATTGATTCATAGTGTTGACATGGTAGTGGTTACTGTATTCAGTTGTAGGTGTTAATAAAGCTTTCTAAATATTTCACAGTCAGGGACTTGGTGTACATCTGTTCAATGAATATTAACATCTGAAGGCTTTAGACTGCAATATGTTCTTCATAATATGCACTGTTACCTCCAGGTATAATTTAATAGATAAGGAAATTTCTGTGTCATATTTTCAAATTAAATATCATTACCTATTTAGAAGTGTAAATAATATAATATAAAAGATACATATCAGCTATTACTTCAACACTGCGAATAATTAAACGTTATCAGGATACTTATACATTCCAGCTTTCTTTCTGGAGAACACAACTCAGAAAGGCTTGCAGAGAACCTAATTTTCAGAAACTGCAGTGAAATTCTTCAGAGAAATAATCATCCTAAACCAAAACAGAAAACCCTCAGCCAGAGGCAAATATTGTAAAGTTTGCTTCTCTGCAAAAGAGTATGAGGGAATATGCTGCAATGAAAGACAGGTCTATTAATTAATTTCAGATAATATTAGTCTGTTTAGCTTGTTGCATGCCTCTACACATGATTTTCAGTTGCAACTCCTTCAGAATTAAAATAGGGTATTTTTTCAAAACATGAGTGTATATATATTTCTAAAATTGTCTTTCATTGACAACGTGTTGTATACTATCATTAAAATGTAAAATAGTCTTTTCATGTGACATGAGTTGACAGCTGATATCTCTTCATACAAATCCTTTGTTTTCAATCCACAGCACTGCAAAAAGATTATCCTAAACTGTAGGTGGATAATGACATTCAAACACAAACACTTTGAGAGTCTTCATACTTGCTTTTTACACTTTCTTTTTTTTTACAAAATAAGATTCAAAGAAGTAACGAAGAATTTTAATTTTCAACTAAATACTGCATTTCCTCCCTTAAAAATAACAAAAAAACAACCTAGATATGAGTTTTGGCTATTCTTTTTTGATGTTCTCAATACCATAATGCAATGTGAATACTTTAACATTTGAAATATCACTGCTGAAAACATCTAGTTCAATAATATCAACATTTAACACAAAAATTATCAAAAATGGCAAATCACATAAAAGAATGCGTACTTCTTGGGTCTGCCATAAATCACAGTAATTATGAGGAAATAAAAGAAAAATGGCATAACTGTAATATTTTATTCTCTTCTTTTGTATGCAGATTTTTTTCACCAAAACACTGTTGTTGCATATATCAGAAGCGTTCACTGAAGGCCGTGGTCTTATTAACACTGAGCACTATTTATACATCAAATGAGTATTTCATTCTGTGGGACTGAACAAAAAATGACATTCTATTTAATGGGAATATAATTAAAGGAATTTATTCCTCTTATCAGAAAACTGAATAATTGTTACACAAACACACAAACACAAAAAAGAAACAAACCTCCAATTAGTTTTTCTGAGAAAATATTTAACTGCAGAGAGCTACACTGTAACTCTGAAATCTTGACTTTTCTTTCTCTTTACATTTAAAAAATGCCTAAAAAATTTGGGATAGCTTATAAAATGTAATAATCCAACATGGCTTTTCAGGTAATTACTGCAAGTGTATCTTATTGTACTTTTCTGAAGGAACAAAAAAAAAAGGATTGTTCTTTTGAGAAATCAACCACATCATCAGTTAACCAATTGTTGTGGTTTAACCTGGCCGGCAGCCAAATACCACACAGCCGCTTGTTCACTCCCCCTGCCCCCCCGTAGTGGGACGGGGAGAGAATCAGAAGGGTAAGAGTGAGAAAAACTCATGAGTTGAGATAAAGACAGTTTAATAGAACAGAAAAGGTAAAATAATAATGATAATGATAGAATATACAAAATGAGTGATGCACAATGCAATTGCTCACCACCCGCGCTGACCGATAACCAAGTAGTGATCGGTGCTTCCTGGATCACGCCTANTTAAACTTTTTTTAATTTCAAGAGATTTTTTTGAAATCACATTTGATAAGTTTTATGAGCATATAAATTTTCAAACATGTAGGCTACAGAAGAAAGCAGTGACTCTAAACTTTCCCTTTCAAAAATCATTATAAAATGTTCAGTTTCTCTGCCATGCTAATTCACCATCCATTCTATTACAGTAAGGATTCAGTTGCAGGAGCTGCCTCAGGCTTCTCAGCTGTGCAGACAAAACTGAATGAGAAAGGAAAGATGAAAGGATGAGACTGTAAGGGGCAGGGAGTTCTCCTGTTGCCAGAGGTGGGAAAGAGAGAAGGAGCTGAACAAGCACACTGGGTGTTAGGGAGCTGAGCCTACTGCTCTAACTGAAGTAGGGTGGAAGGTGAAGAAGAGTAAAGTGTCAGGGGGGAAAAAAACATACTGGTCAACAACCCCAGGACCAGGTGCTTCCTTAAACATTATGCTATTCCCCTGGTGAGCAAAAGTGGCAGCTATTAGCTTGGCTTTATATGGTTTCAGCATAGGTAAATTTGGCAGCCAATCTATAGCTATTACACTGTTCTCAGAGTGTCTATAATATCAGGGTCAGTGTAGGTGTGGGCTATACAAATTGACATTTAGAATTGAATTGGGGTCTACAAATGGGTATATACTTACATTTAGGTAAGGGCGCATACCTGAGCTGTATGGCTAAGCTACCATTACAGTCAGAAGAAATCTGTTGTCTAAACACAGGCAGCTTCCTAGGATATTTGAAATATCTTTATAGAGCTGCACGATATGGAAGAGAACATATGGGAGAATTTTGCTGTACCTGAGTAGCAGCTTGGATCGTGATATCCTAGAGAATCTTAAATAATATTAGACATATACACTTAACAAATGAATTAAGCTCCTAGTTTGTCCAGGCAGTGGAGACTGAAAAATGATTCAACAGATCAAATGTATCTATTTTAAGATGGCTGAACAGAATATTTTATTAGCTTCAAACTGAAGTGTTCCAGAAGGGTAAAGTTCTCCTGTAGTTCCCATGTCGTATCTGCCAAACCCATGCAAACGTCTTGGACACACTTTGGTATCAGGAATAGTACTAACCATTTAATCAGGCAACTGAATCAAATTCTGAGTTTTCTTTGATGAAAATAAGAATCTAGACACTTGGACCGGATGTACACACTTACGTATAGAGGACTACAACTGGATGTCTGAATCTGAATCTTATTTTTTACAATAATTCTAACCTCTATTATGCACAACAGAGTTCACCTCCGCATGACCAACAGAGTCTACACAATAACAATGTTTTTTAATACATTTGTGAAACCTGACTTAAAGGAAACAAATTACTTCAGGCTGAGTTCTTACCTCAGTACAGCACAATGTGAAAATCAGTAACAATACAAAAACCAACATACAGCCCACTAATAAATCAGATGTTTCTCTATCTATAATGTAATAAGAGAAGAGAAAAAAATTATGGAGAGTATCCACTTGTAGCACAAGAAGCCATTGCTGAGGTATTACATGTGCCAGTATGGATTCTGGGATACCACATTGTCGATATTACTAGAGTGAAGTAAAAAATTCACTGAAGATGCTAGAATTTAAAGCAGAAACGACTGACACACCAAAGAAAGGTAAAAAGGAATATGATTGCTTAAGATCATTCTTCTATACCGTTCTCTGCTTACCTTGGCCATTCCTGAAGTGGTAAGGTATGTGTACAGACAGATAATCCTGACCTGTAGGTACACTAACAAGAAAACTACACGAGAGATGGCAGAAAGAAGAAACATTACAGATAGCAAAAGGAAATTAATAGCATTACATAATTGCTCACTAAGGTAGAACTTATCGGGGCAAGAGTTCTGTGAAGACTCAATAAGGTTATGAAGTCAGCAAGACCACAGCCAATGGGGTTAGGGTACGAAGTGGGCTGCTTATTTGGAAGGGGAGTGCAGTGGTAAAAGGAAAGAACTCAGCTGGGGAAAAAGAGGGAAAAAGAGAATGTAAAAGAAAGTGAATCTTGTGATTGGACTGTGTGGGTCATGCAGCCTGAGCCAGACCATCTCAGTTTGGAGCATATATTGATCTGAGATATGACTGTTTGACTTCTCCACTTGTAGTAGGTCTGGTGTGCTCTCCTTAATGTCAATGAGAGAACACCCAGAAAGGGCTTCCTAACATAAGGACAAGGAGGAAACAGAAAATTTTTGTCTTTTGCCCATAAAACTCTCTCTGTTTCTTGTTGTCAAATGGATTTTGATTTGTCCACCTACATTGATAAACAAAACTGAAATGCCTAGTTTAGGTGATTCATTTTCCTCAGGTTAGCATTACCTTTTTTCTCTCTATCTATCATTTTTTGGGCACATATTGGCAATATATATGGGTGAGATTCAGATTGATATTAAGACAAATAAATTTAGTCTTTATAGGTTGGTGTTTATACAGCAGCTAGATATCCAAGCTGCCACTGTTTTTCCTGGCCCCTAGTTGCCTCTTCTGCAAAGGCCTGGAGACTCAAGACCTGGAATACATTAGCAAAATATTACTAATTTTCAGGGAAAAAGCAAGCTCATCTCAGTAACATAGCAATACTATAATTGTGCAGTTAGACTGAGGCCAAAGAGTTGCAAAGTTCACTGCCAACTTTGCGAGTAACACTGATGATTTGTTAAGTAAACTCATTAACCAATCTGTTGTACAGCTATATTATCACTAACGAGAATATTTATTTGCGGTAGATCTCTACTGGCCCTGTAAAAGAACAGATCTATGTGTTGTAGTCACTATGAACATTCAGAAAGAAAAATACGGGCCCTATCTCAAATAGTTTGTAAGCAAACTAAATGAGCAGAGATTATATGATGTTAACACGAACGAGTAAGGAGAAACACAGGACAACATGACTAAGACAAGTGTATCACAAGACAGTTGTGCTACTGTTGGGTTACAAGAAGTACTATAGGTGCCACAAGAATGTAGCATTTGTAGCTTTCTATGAAGTGATCTTCCCATAATAGGAACTCAACATAGAGGAAAGTAGACGGCGTATAAGGGCTGCAATTAAAACAGGAACAACAACTCCACAGGGAAAAAATAACCACGTTGTAATAACATCTGCAAACTTCATAGAAATTTGCTCCTCATGCAAATGAATTGCATGAAATCAAATGCAAACTTTTAAAAAAGGTGAAATAATGTATTGCATATGTATAGGCCAGCATAAAATAAAAAGTTCAACAGAAGAGAATATATAGTGGTGTGCTGATTTCCACCAGCAGTTACTATTATAAATCAATGCATTTGGCTTGTAACAACAATTCATTTTTCATCTCATTTTCTTCACCATGATACCTTAAAGTCTTTGAGTATTCAAGCAGCTAACAAACATATTTAACTTAGAGACTAAATGACATACCTCAGTCAGAGACAGAATTACTCAGTAATAAATTGATTCAAATAGTCTTTCTGACACTCATGTTTACTTCTCATAAAAGTAGGGGAGAAGTGAAAAGTGATTGTAAAATCCTCTCTGTATGTTTCCATGCACTATATCATAAGTCATATATTGTCACTGAAAACAATATGGACGAAATAACTATAGAATACAGGAGACAAGATATGCCTTTTATGACTCCACATTAACTAACTGGCCATGTGTCCAGATTCTCCTCTGTGCTTCCTGGGGCCTC
This sequence comes from Pelecanoides urinatrix, assembly GCA_013400755.1. Classification (NCBI taxonomy): domain Eukaryota; kingdom Metazoa; phylum Chordata; class Aves; order Procellariiformes; family Procellariidae; genus Pelecanoides; species Pelecanoides urinatrix. Next base: position 6,176 of record VZTQ01014472.1, read on the forward strand.
TGGCAGCAGAATACCCTGATGGAATTCAAGAAGCACAGAGAGGTGGTTGTTTATTCTTAGCAATGGGTAGTGAATTATGAGACTTAGAATCATAGGATCATTAAGGTTGGAAAAGACTTCTAAGATCATCGAGTCCAACCGTCCTCCCAACACTACCATGCCCACTAAACCATGTCCGTAAGTGCCTCATCTAGACGTCTTTTAAAGACTGCCAGGGATGGTGACTCAACCACTTCCCTGGGCAGCCTGTTCCAAGGCTTGACCACTCTTTCAGTAAAGAAATTTTTCCTAACGTCCAATCTAAACCTCCCTTGGCATAACTTGAGACAATTTCTCGTCCTAAGGCTAGTTACTTGGGAGAAGAGATCAACCCCCACCTCACTACAACCTCCTTTCAGGTCGTTGTAGAGCGCAATGAGGTCTCCCCTCAGCCTCCTTTACGCCAGGCTAAACAATCCCAGTTTCCTCAGCGCTCCTCATAAGACTTGTTCTCCAGACCCTTCACCAGCTTTGTTGCCCTTCTCTGGACACTCTCTGGACTTGGTGTAGTAGGTGTGGAGAAAATAACAAGATTCTTTTAATTCTCCATTTTTTGGCTCAGCAATTCTAGTTTTTCCAAGAGTGGCCCTGTCTGATTCATGCAGTTTGTTCTCAGCTTCAGAAGAGAATATGTGTGGCTGTCCCTGTACATAGGATTTTATATGTGATCATCTCTCCTTGAAAAATTGTCAGGTCTTGTTAGTAAGGGACGGCCGAGCCCAGAGAGTTGTGGTGAATGGAGTTAAATCCAGTTGGTGGCCGGTAACGAGTGGTGTTCCCCAGGGCTCAGTTTTGGGGCCAGTCCTGTTCAATATCTTTATCAATAATCTGGGTGAGGGGATTGAGTGCTCCCTCAGTAAGTTTGCAGATGACACCAAGTTAGGTGGGAATGTTGATCTGCTCGAGGGTAGGAAGGCTCTGCAGAGGGACCTGGACAGGCTGGATCGATGGGCCAAGGCCAACTGCATGAGGTTCAACAAGGCCAAGGTCCTGCACTTTGGCCACAACAACCCCAGGCAACACTACTGGCTTGGGGAAGAGTGGCTGGAAAGCTGCCCAGAGGAGAAGGCCCTGNCGTGCAATTTTGCTTTCCTAGGTGTCTGGAAATTGAATTTTTTGGAATTATATTTATCTTCAAAAAAGATAAATATATGTACCACATACGTAAGTGCTCCTTTGAGAATAACCTACCAATTGAGGCATTTCTCCTTGATGAAGTGTTCCTATAATGCCAGACTGACACTTCTGCACAGCCTCCCTAATACTCCCTATGGCTGCTGAGCTAAACTAGCTTGATGATAATGATGCTTTGACCTTGGAAGCCAACCAAGTCCAAAATGCATTAACAGTTCATCTCATCAGAGTCTATGTAAAGAAACAATGTCCTTGCACAGAGTAAAGATCTTTATTGCCTCCTGATTTAGAGGAGTTACCCATTTGGACATTTATCTGTGCCAGTTGTTCAGACATGTCATTATAGCAAAAAAAAAAAGATATCAGATGAGCATCACTAGCTTGGATTGAGAGATATATATGTGTGTGTATATATATGAGATGCTTTATTTTATTTTTTATTTCATTATTACTGCAGCTCTCTTGCTAGCTAATATTTAACCTTTGAGTATTTTTCAAATGAAAAACAAACTTGAAAAATGTTCTTGTTCAGTACAAGGTGGCATTATGCAGATGATAATTAAAGTAACCAAGTAGGATTTGACCTTCATAAATGAAAAGCAAGAAGTAAGTAACCGTCATGGAGTTACATTAAGTGTATAGATTTTGCATGAGCTTAATATTATTTCTATCCTTTCAAGTTCTCTCCTCAATTTATAAAAACACAGTTTTTCAGTGGTGTCTGAAGGAGATAAACAAAGTCATTTCAACTCTGGTACTAAATTTCTATTTCCAAAAATCACTGCACAGATTAAATAAGCTATTTGCTAAATTTGTTTGATTTTCAGATGGATTAAAAATACAAAATACACAACTGTTTTCTTGTAGAAATACATTTAGAGAGACAGAGAGAGAGAGAGTGAAGTGTCTTTGCTGATTATAAGTCTCCCTTATCACAGGAACCCTAGTTTGTATTTTGTTCACTGTATGGCATATACCATCTCTTAAGAAAAGAGCAACTGTTTTGTTATTTATTTTTATGTAGTATGTTGTACATCATGTTTCAACAACAGTGGCATGGCATCTTTCTTAACTTTCCACTGACTGTATTGAGAAATTCTTCTGAAATAAAATCTCCAAATAATATGGGACTTGCCTCACCGCACATACACTCCATACACTACACATCAGAGATGGGTCACATTCTGTTACAGTAACAGCTCATTGCTGAAGCAGAAGTTGAATAACGTCAGTGATGTTTAGCTGGAGTTACTAAAGTCCTTTAGATAGCTCATAACCCATTCTAAAGTGGCTCTGCTACATTCAGATAGATCTAGTGGTTTTAGCCTACATTTTGGTAACGTATATATGTACAAGCCTGTTTTTACAGAAGTACACTGTCTTTTCCTAGGACTGGTATAAAAGCAGAAAAGAGAGGTAAAATGCACCTGTTAAGTTTCTGTTAAGTTTCCTGTTCTGGATGATTGCAGTACCCAGACAGTTAGGTTAATTTCAGCATGCACTTGGCTGGCTGACAGAACATAGGCATCGAGTATACTTCAGAATTAGTACTTCACCATGTGAAGATATAGATCATAGAATCATAGAATAGTTTGGATTAGAAGGGACCTTTAAAGGTCATCTAGTCCAACCTCCCTGCCACAGGCAGCAACATTTTCCACTAGATCAGGTTCCTTAAAGCCCTATCCAACCTGACCTTGAATGTTGCCAGGGATGGGTCATCTATCACTTCTCTGGACAACCTGTGCCAGTGTTTCACCACCCTCATTGTACAAAATTTCTTCCTTATAACTAGTCTAAATCTACCCTCTTTTAGTTTAAAACCATTCCCCCTTGTCCTGTCACAACAGGCCCTGCTAAAAAGTTTGTCCCCATCTTTCTTATAAACCCCATTTAAGTATGGAAAGGTGGCACTCATGTCTTCCCGGAGCCTTCTCTTCTCCAGGCTGAACAACTCCAACTCTCTCAGCCTTTCCTCACAGGAGAGGCTTTCCACCCCTCTGGTCATTTTTGTGGCCCTCCTCTGAACCCACTCCAACAGGTCCATGTCTCTCCTGTGTTGAGGTTTCTACAGCCGGATGCCGTATTCCAGGTGGGGTCTCACAAGAGCAGAGGAGAGGGGCACAATCACCCCCCTTGACCTGCTGGCCATGAATCTTTTGATGCACCCAGGAATCGTTTGGCCTTCTGGGCTGCTAGTGCACATTGTCGGTTCATGTCCAGCTTTTCATCCACCAGTACCCCCAAGTCCTTCTTGGTGGGGCTGCTCTTAATCCCTTAATTCCCCGGCCTGTATTGATACCGGGGGTTGCCCTGACTCAGGTGCAGGACCTTGCATCTGGCCTTGTTGAATGTCGTGAGGTTCACATGAGCCCACTTCTTGAGCTTGTCCAAGTCCTTCTGGATGGCATCCTGTCCCTCAGGTTTGTCAACCACACCACTCAGCTTGGTGTCATCTGTATACTTGCTGAGGGTGCATTCAATCCCACTATGTCATTGATGAAGATATTGAACAGTACTGGTCCCAATACAGACCCCTGCGGGACACCACTCGTCACCAACCTCCATCCGGAAATTGAGCTGTTGACCACTACCCTCTGGATGTGATTTTCTAACTAATTCCTTATCCATGGAGCAGTACTCCCCCAGTCCCTGTCTTGTGGTCCATGTACTCAAGAGGTGCGGGAAGAGAGGTTGCCAGTGAAGGTTTGAAGAAAAAGTTTTTGAGTACCTCAGCCTTCTCCTTGTCCTTTGTTACCAGTTTGCCAATCATGTTCATCAGAAGGGTACACTTTGTTTGACCTTCCTTTTCTGGCTGACATACCTATAGAAGCCCTTCTTATTATTCTTTGCATCCTTTGCCAAGTTCAGCTCCAGCCACACCTTGGCCTTCCTGACCCCATCCCTACATAACCGCGCAGCGTCCCTATACTCTTCCCGGGACACCTGTCCCTACTTCCACTGCCTGTGCATTCCCATCTTGCCCTTTAGTTTGACGAGCAGATCCCAACTCATCCATGTTGGTGTCTTGCCTTCCTTGCCTGATTTCTTACCCCTGGGGATTGAGAACTTTTGCACTCTATGGAAAGCATCCTTAAAGATCTTCCAGCTCTGTTCTGCTCCCTTGCCCCTGAGGGCAGTTTCCCAGGGGGTCTTATCGACTAATTCCTTGAACAGCTGGAAGTTTGCTTTCCTAAAATTCAGGGTCCTGACTTGACTCTTTCCCTGACCTGTATCCCTCAGGACTTGAACTCTACCAGTGCATGATCACTACAGCCCAGGCTGCCTCCAATCTTGACATCCCCAATTAGCTCACTTGCCTTTGTGATCAACAGGCATTAATTTAAGCATGTTTGCACCATGCTTCTTCGCACAGTCTAAAATAGATGATGACATCTTTTGTGCTATGATTAGTAATTAGGTTTAAAATTTAAAAAATTATATTTGTGTGTGTGTGTGTTTGGGGTTTTGGGGGGTTTTTTGGATTTTTTTGGGGGGGNCCACTCAGCTTGGTGTCATCTGTATACTTGCTGAGGGTGCATTCAATCCCACTATGTCATTGATGAAGATATTGAACAGTACTGGTCCCAATACAGACCCCTGCAGGACACCACTCGTCACCAACCTCCATCCGGAAATTGAGCTGTTGACCACTACCCTCTGGATGTGATTTTCTAACCAATTCCTTATCCATGGAGCAGTACTCCCCCAGTCCCTGTCTTGTGGTCCATGTACTCAAGAGGTGCGGGAAGAGAGGTTGCCAGTGAAGGTTTGAAGAAAAAGTTTTTGAGTACCTCAGCCTTCTCCTTGTCCTTTGTTACCAGTTTGCCAATCATGTTCATCAGAAGGGTACACTTTGTTTGACCTTCCTTTTCTGGCTGACATACCTATAGAAGCCCTTCTTATTATTCTTTGCATCCTTTGCCAAGTTCAGCTCCAGCCACACCTTGGCCTTCCNTATCCGTAATTCCTGTTGATTGGCTTACAACCACAGAAGAATTATTATTTTAATGTTAATCAGTTACAAAGTAAGACCAACACATATAATAGACAAATGAATATTTTAAGCTTATATTGCTTAATGTTCTTACATTTGATTCTCATTTGCAGTGACATCTATTTCCACGGTTTTGAAAATGTAAGAAAACTAAAAGTGAGGGTAGATCTAGTATTTTTTCACTTCGTTGCCATCTAAAGTACCTTTACTGTCCTTAAACCCTCTCAAACAGAAAGTTTTGTATTTGACAGGGCAAGATGCAGAGGCTTTTCCGTAACAGGGGGAATGGAAGGGTGTAGTCCTATACACACCATAAAATGCTCTAGATTTCTTGTGTCAGGAAGGCAAATTGCAAAGTGGAAGCAGGGGTAAAGACTTGTGTTTGGGGATGTACCTGAAAATTCTATGTATCTTTAAATACGCAGAGAGAGAGAAAAAAAATGTGTGTGTGTACAGAAAATAGTAAAGAGTTACTATGGAAGCAGTTTTCTAAAAGAAGCTTTTTTTCAGTACTTGAACAAGATAATGAAAACTATTTTTTCTGAATCAGAAAAGGAAAAGCTGCTGTGTTTCTAAATGCATGAACAACACCAATCACATTACAGACATAAAGGATTCAAACTGTTAAAGTTCTTTTTTACAGCTTGTATGATCAAGGGGAAAATAAAGTCTTAATGGGAGCGTTTTAAATTCAGTTGACCTTCTACGTGTTTTTCTTTTTTGTTAAATGTATCCTATCAATAGGCAGGAGACTTAAAAAAAAGCTCAGCTACTTTCTGGTGGAAGGTAACAAAAAAAAGTTATTCTTGCAAAATTAATTTCCATGTATCAATGTTTTTGGATGCTAAGCAGCAGACAAGAGTTACAGATTGAGTCAATACATTCTGCTAATCCATATCCCATCCTATCAAATATGAAAAAACTCCCCCCCCACCAGAAACTACTATCTGTTTATGATGGCAAAATTTAGTTAATTCTAGGATTATCCTTAGAACTAGTGCAGACTTTGATATAGGGCATACTGTCCCCTTCCATGTAGGGATGCTGCATTTGATTCATAAAATTCATATCTGCACAACCCCTATGAGATTAGTTATATAAACATTACAGCTACATTGAGGTTAAACATCATAGAAAAAAAGATCTCTTTTCATAAATTCCTGGAGGTAAGGATTTCCTTTATGTTCAGGAAGATGACGTAATATCCTGACAGTAACTCCAACGAATAATGACTCTTCTCTAAAAAATAACTATGAGAAAAAAACTCTCTAAATCTCAGCAAAAATTTACAAAATGTATTACAAAAGTATGTCTACTAGAAGTCAATGAGAAAGCACCCATTTAAAAAATATTTCTTATCAATTAAACATCATAATTTTTTGGTCAACTGCACAAATATTCTTGATGTCCTGAAATTTATTTATTTGCTTTTGATTGTCAATGGTATCAAATAAGAAATATGTGCAGAGAAAAATTATTTTGCCTATCAAATTTGAATCAAACAAAAGTGTATCAGCTCTACCTTGAAATCAAGAATAAATGTCAGGAAGCAAAATGAAAGCTGGAGAAAGAGATGTCTAGGAAAGTGGCACCACTGTGCTGCTTTCCATCTTAATCTGCTCAGGTTTTTCTATGTATGTCTTCAGAGTAATCCGGAGCAGCAAGAGAGAAAACCACTGGGTTATTCAAGAGAAAAAAATTTTTCATCAGGCAAAAATGATAATATAATGCTGTATGGATTAATATGTACATTAATCACACAGTGGTTTTGTGGTTCTGAAAGTCCACTGCATCTATAAAATGTCAGTGCAGCGGACAGCTTAAGTATATTCTCGAGGTACAGAGATTTTTAAGTCCATTCTTCTATAACTGTTTACAAGGAATACCTGCTAAAAACAATTTAAGGCAAAAATATTCACATTGAAGTTATTCATTGTACATTAGTTTTACTAAGAGTAAACACAGTATCAAAAGGAATCAGGTCAATAGCCTAAATTTCTCTTTCTTCCTGTTTCAGAAATAGAGGAACAGAAAAATATGCATTATTGCCATATCGTTCATATGTATATTTACATATAAAATGTCATTATTGAGGTATTCAGTAACAAAAGAATAATGACCTCTTATGTCTTAGAAAGATCAAGTCACTCAAAGTCAATATTTTTTACTTGTCTACCAGAAATTCAAACATTTGAAGTACTAATATTGTTTTTTGCCAGTAAATTTTAACTTAATACAGACAAGTTACACTAATTGTTTTATTCAACAAACAAATAGAAAAAATATTTTTATGACACTTACTAGATTTTTCTTTGTTGTAGAGAGTAGCTAGTATTTATTCCAGTAACAGCACGCTAGAGAGAAATACAATGATTTTTTTTTTTTTTTTTTTTTTTTTAACTACACTGCTAATGAACGCTGACTAGCAAAGTGGAATAGTCACAATAACAAAACATCAGATATTGATTATTACTGATTTTACTTCTGGAATATCAAATGGACTGATTACCTGCAAATACCTGGGACTCATTGCTTGTATTACATTGCTTACCATGCAGTGGAACTGTGAAGGTTTTGATTTTATGTCACTGGACTTTTGCAGAAAAATAGAGTGAAAATGAAATGGGATTGGGAATGTGAAAACAACAGGCAAAATTTTTTGATCTCTCAATGTTTTTTGGCTATAACAAAATATTATCTGAAAGAGGAAAGGAAGAGAAAAATAATATATGAGACTGATTATTAGATATTATGCTTTTTGAATAGTACTAAGGTGTGCTCTTATGATCAACTACAATCATGGAGACATTTGCCCTCAGAATACTGAGTTATAGTAGATACTGTCAGACTTCTGAAGCACAATTACTTTCAGCGTGCTTCTCATATACAGAAAGGAATAATCTAAGGATTATCTGGAACAGCAGTTCTTTCAAATTTTTCCTGTTCTCTGCAAACCTGCAAAGGAGAAAACAAAGTTTCTTCTTTTGCAAGGAAGGTAAATCCACTTCATCCCCCTTCTTCACAGTAGAATATTTCCACATCAGATTTTTCTACTCTCTTGTGCACTGTGAATTTAGAAGTACATAACCTCTGGTCATCTGAAGGAGGTAGGAATCCTTGTGTTTTCTGCTTTTCTCATCATATCTATGTTAGGGAAATTACAGCTCCAACCTTTAATTTTTCTATTGCAGTTGTGTCCAAATGTTAAAGTCAGAATCAGTGGTTCTTTATGCTAGCTCTCCTGCAGAGCTATGAAAACTAAGCTTGTGGATAAAAAGCAATGACTTGATACATTGACTAAAATTATACTTGTAGAGGGACATTTTAAACATTGAAAAGGCTTCTTTTACTGTAAATGCCATCATACAGTTTAGATAGGGGAATTTATGTTTTCAATAATATTGTTTATTTATAAAAATCTGAAATAGATCAGCATTTACTAACTTGCAAAATGTTTGAAATACCATTCCCTGGGAGACTGAAGTTTATATATATACATACATACATATGTGGACAGATAGATAGATAGATAGAAGGCATATTTCAATTTTTACAGGTAAAATGAAAATAATTTACAATATAAATAAGATGCAGTACCAAGATTTATCCTTGTTTGGAGTTTTGGATTATTTTTTTCAGGGGGAACCCAGTCTGTCTTCAGATATTGTTAGAAATGCTTCAAATAAATGATGAATGAATATCTGAATCACTTAGTATGCAGACAATGAAAATGCCCTTTCACTGTACACACACAGGAATTAATAACTTTTCTTTTCAAGGTACTGGATTATTTTGTCTATCAATTTCATATATTGATGTTTAGTCTCCTGGATGCTCATCTGTATGAAAAAATTAAATATGGATATCTTGGATTAAGTTTATTTGTTGGGTTTTGTTTTTTATTTTTGGGTTTGGTAGTTTGTTTGTTTGTTTGTTTGTTTGTTTGATAAAATTGATCCTACATAATGCATTTCATACTAATAAACTATCCTACATGACTACATCTTCATTAAAATAAATGCTTCGGTGTACAATGATAACACAGTGTTTCTTAAGAAGTATCACTCAGAAATAATAGTAACTATAGAAACAACCAATTTTCTATCTAACACAAGTATACCAAACACAACAGTGGTTGTGGTCAAACACAAGTGTAAGTGGAAATACAGTTTTGTGTTACATGCTATTCATATTTGTGGTCACTCTAGGCCTCTCAAAAGCTAATTATTCAAAAACTTGCTAGATTTAAGATTTAAGAACCTGAACTTGTATCTGCATTGCGGAAATTGCCTGTTGTTTTGATGCAAAAAAGAAAGCAAATAAGATGGTCTAAGATACATATTTTTTTATATCAGACTGATATTAGGTGAATTCTCTGCAATTTTAATTAATTAGGGGGTTTGTTTGTGGGAAAGTTTATTTTTTGAATAAACATTTTCACTATGCCAAATTCACACTTTCAATCTTTTTTCTTAATGAATGAGTTCAGCCTCTAACACAGAGTAATTAAAATAGCCTGATATCTGACCATAGGCTAAGCAAGCATTTGTATAGTACATAAATCAACACTTTTGAATATATAGGACAAATAGGATTCACACTGGGGTTCCTATACTGATATCACTACATCTCTGTGTTCAGTGCTGGGGCCTCAGTTACATTTAGAAATCTTTCTGAGGTCCATTATTTTTTGTACATTTCTCAGAAGTCAACTCAGTAATTTAGAATTCTTCATCCTCAAAATATAGCTGCTAAATGGAAAAGTCAAGCAATGCTATTTACTAGATTTTGAGATAACAGATACACAAATGCTAAAATCCAGTAATCAAAAAACATTTAGACACATTAACTGAAAAGAAATTCATGAAGTATTCTTATGTGGGATTCATCTGGCCAATTGTGTATGTCTAGCTCTAGAGTGCAACTCACTTCTTCCTAAAGTAGTCATCTAAAGATGCAATAAACTCTAAAAAGTTCTCATTTCTCTCTGTTGATTTTAAAAGGGTGACTAGCCTAGATTTACATATTACTACCACAGACAAATAAAATTAAGCGAGACAATTATACTTGCATATACCTCTTCTACTAAGGGAAGTCCTTGAGATACCACTAAAAAGTGGGAAGTTATTCCTGGGGAAATATTGGGATACATTTTCCTAATACTTAAGGAACATTCAAGCACATGCAAGTGATCTTTGTTTGAGACTGGATAATGGGTCAGTGCTTCTTTGTTCTATTTCTACCCTTGGTATAGAATGAGTTTTCTATGAAAGCTTTCAATAATTAATATTTCCCAGGCAAATACTTTCTGCAAGAGCATAGTGGCTGAGAAAGGTAAGAACAAAGAAGTACTGCTTTACAATTAGTTTTTCATGAGAAATAGAAGGGACTTGGGTATTTTTAAGGCTTTTTTGAAAACCTTATAAGCTGCAATTCTATATGTATGCAACCTGTGCCTGCTTTTTTGGGGGAAGCTGAAACTGAACATGAAGTCTGCAACAGAGACAATATCTGACCTCCTGAGACTCTTCTTTCAAATTCAAGACAGGACAGGGAATCCAGTCTTTCTTAGTATTTCAGAAAAAAAAAAAAAATTGAAATTATGTGTGAGAATATCAGGGAGAAACTCATTACAACATGTTCTGGTAAAAAGAAATGCACTAATCATCCAAAGAAGTATAACGTTTTCATTTTGTTTTGTTCAATTTTTTAATGCCGTAACTCTGTTGAACTCATTGAGGATGAACTCAAATGGACATTAGAATAGATCTGAACACAGTTTGGCCCATCAGAGGTAACAGTTTTCTAGTTATTCATTTGAGACTATGAACTTCATTGTAATTTAAGAAGCTTTTTTTTTTTCCTCTTATTTTCCCTTCATTCTCATGTTTTAAAAGTGGATTTATTTAGTATTGTAACATTTTCCTAGCATTTAGTATTTTTCTGAGACTATTCGTTTAGTACACATTAAAAAAATATTTCAGAGCCGTTAAAGAATGGCATTGTCATCAGGGAAGATGCTGCTCATATTTAAAGCATGTGCTACTTCATTAGTTTTAGATTTTTGTTCTGATACTGACAGATGGCTTCAGTTAAATGGATATATTCTCTCACTCAAATGTATATGTGTGTGTAAAAGAAAGGGAGAAACAATAAATATTGCTTTATTAAAAACAAATAAGGAAACTATAAGTTATCAGATCAGGACATCTGAAGAATAACTGTTTTTTATCCTTAGTTTCAAAAAACAGAAATGTGTCATAGCTGTATTATCATATACTAATATAGAGAGAAAGTTTGATAAAAGCCATGTAACGAAGAGAGAACTGTGGTTTGATAATAGAGCTATGACCAGATTCTCAGGCACTTTGTTTTTCTGAGAAGGATTTACTTAGTCACATTAAACAGTATTATCTGTTAAGATCAGATTATTTGTAAGATCAGGTGTTAGTAAAGAATGATTGAAATGAACCTAGAAAGATTGCAGGAATAAAAGTAAACACATTTGAAACAAATAATGAAGAGGATTTGTCACAGTTGCAAGAAGCAAGGGAGAAAGAGCAATGGAAGAGCTTATTGTGAAGCTAGAGTAAAAAGAGATTTAGAATATTTGAGAATAAGAGTGAAATGCAAGGTAGTGCAAAAGTAAGCATGGAGAAAGCTGAAATGTAGAGGTATATGGGAGTTCCCAGCAACAAGATAAAGGGGGAGAAAATGGATGTAAAGTAAGGAGAAACAGTGAGAAATGGGAGATAATGAATGTTCAAAAGCAAAGAAGGAACTGGAACAAGGACTGAAAAGAAGGCAGAAGGTTGTAGGAAGGAGACTTAAACTGTGCAAGAAAAGACTGATTAGTTCAGTATGTTTACCTAGCTAATTAAATAATTCTTGATATAATTTCCAGTGTTCACTCAAGTCACCTACTTTCTTTCCATCTCCTGTATTTGCCCTTCCTTAATTACCTGGCTGTCACTGGTTAATAACGGGGATTTTCAGAGTTTGTATCTCGACTGGGCTATAGCTTGATGACTTTTCTTAAAGACATTCTGATTCAGAAGTGGAATCTAAGAGCTTGTGTTTATTGTTCCGGCATGTGAAAATATCAACAATGAACTACATACTAAAACTTGCTGAATTTTCCAGAGATATTTAGGAAAATATTTATTTAGCTTAAATTGAAATGTGTACGAGATAGATATATGGATTTAAATAGGCTTGATCTATTTGCAACCAACATGCTTGAAGTAAGATTCATTTTATCACACTTCAGATGTAAATTTAAGTGTTTAAATGTAAGTAATGGCCTGGGATTGGAATTTTTAACTTCTGGTTTTGCATGTATAGTTAATACAGTCTGTGGAGTCTGGAAAACTCTACAGTTCATAAACTCAACTAAATTAGGTTTAGTGGAATGGTTACTCCCCATATACTAAAGGTACTCAAATGCAGATGTCTAATCTGGAACTGAAAACACCCATAGGACTTAATGAAGTTTTTTAAGCAGCTCATGAGAGATTTCTTAATGAACCCTGCCTGGCTTTCAGCTCCCACTTTAGAAGGGCTGGCCTTTTTCATGAGCCCTGTGTTATAATTTCCAGTCTTGTGCATGTGCCCTTGGATAACTTAGGGCATCCTAAATGTTGCCAGACACCAATGTTTAGGTAACTGAACCATCAGACATCTATGGCCTAAATGTCTTCATCTGAATTAATCACCAGGGCTTCCTTTATAATTAATGAAGGGAAATGGGCACTTCTAAGGAGCAATATATCGGACCTATTTTTAGGATGAGGTGAATTTTATTTTAAAAGAGCCTATTTCTTTCACTCAGGATAACAGAAGCCTAGGGGAACTAGCCTGAATAGGGGGGTACATTATAGAAGTCTAAATTTAGTTGAATGATTCCTGTTCTGTCCTGTCCTGTCCTGTAGGGATCCTGTAAGGACAGTATGACTGCATATCAGTCATCAGATCAATTTATTTTCAGTAGAATAGACAAACAAATATGCTAGGCAAACCAGTGGAAGAGATAAACGGATTAATCTATTTGTGATTTTGTGTTAGACAATAGCGGACACAGAGCAATTTTTCTTTTGAATATCAGGTAGCACACAATTCACTGAAGTTACTAAATGAGAAATTGGAGTTTTCCCCTTTTTTAGGGAACACTCATATGCAGTTTTAACAAGACAGAATTTACCAGAGAAGATAGTGATATATCTTACTTATACCAAACCACAGCAAAGCAGGTATTCAGGAAACTCACTTATAATGCCTCCTACTCTGTCTGTGTCTAGTAGAGTGCTCAAATGCTCATTTCACACTGTCGTGGTTTAACCTGGCAGGCAGCCAAACACCACGCAGCCGCTCGCTCACTCTCCCCCACACAGTGGGACCAGGAGAGAATTGGAAGGGTAAGAGTGAAAAAAAACTCATGGGTTGAGATAAAGACAGTTTAATAGAATAGAAAAGGAAGGGATAATACTAATACTAATACTAATACTAATACTAATACTAATAATAACAATAATGATAGAATATACAAAATGAGTGATGCACAATGCAATTGCTCACCACCTGTGCTGACCAATAACCAAGTAGTGATCGCTACTTCCTGGAACACACCTACCATTCATATACTGAGCATGATGTCACATGGTACGGAATATCCTGTTGGTCAACTGGGCCAGCTGTCCCGGCTATACTCCCTCCCAGTCTCTTGTGCACTTGGCCGAGCATGGAAGATGTCCTTGACTAGTAGGGTACTTAACAACAGCTGAAAACATTAGTGTGTTTTCAACATTCTTCTCATACTAAATCCAAAACACAGCACTAGGAAGAAATTTAACTCTATCTCAGATGAAACCTGGGATACCACTTTACCTTTAAATGTAAAAAAGACCTAATTTTGGTTATGCTGATATAAATTGTGCAGTTACCTTTTTGATGCATTTTATAGTGGTTTGCATTACTAACTGGCAGATTAATAACAAGAGAAAGCTACTTAACACATGACTGGCTTAGATGTCAGAACTGAGCTCTATTTCATCCCTACAAAGTTTTACCTAGTGCTACCAAAATTCATAAGCTCTTTTTACACTACTGCTCTTCTAAACTGCTCACAACTTAGTTACTATCTGGGATCTCCCAGGGAAGAATCAAACTCAGGTCCTGCTTAAAAATAAGACTCAACAAGGCGGTTCTTTCACCTTTTCTGTTGAGACTTTTCTACATTTATAGTATAAATAAATGTTCATTGAGACAAGGATATCATGTTACGATTGTTCTTAATTAAAAAACAAAACAAACCAAACAAACACACCCCCTGCCCCCAACCAAAACTAGAAAGAATTTATAGATAAAAATAATAACATTGAAAAATCTTTGGTTCAACATTGCAATAATTCTTTGTTGAAATAAAAAGTACTGGTTTATGTTTCAGGATTTTTACAAATTTTTATATAGAAACACAAGTTCTAAAATGTTTATCTATAACAACTGAAGAATACCTTTCCTAGAATATTTCTTTACAAGATTTCTTTTTTTTAGAATTTTTCTCAGTATTTTAATCTTCAGAATATTGAGAGTTTAAAATAAGAGTGAAAAATTCAACATATAACTGTGCTTTCCTCAAGGGGATGGAAAAATATGTTAATATTTACATTGAAAGTTTTGAATTCATATGCATGGTTACAACCTATATGTATATATATTATATAAGAGTGCAGGCACATAAACTGCATATGATTCATGAAGATGTTACACAAATACCTTTCAACCACAGATCGTGCATATTAAATTTCTGTCCCCTAGAACACAACTGGTCATTACCCCAGAGAAGCACTTTATGAAATCTCATTTGCTTCTAAGAACAACTTCATTAGCACTACAAACACAATCCTAAGATATACTTTTCCTTGTTTTATTGTTCCCTGCTAGTTTTGCACAACCGTGCTCAAAACAAAACATTCAGCAGTTAGGCACTGTTCAGAGTGGCAGTTCTAGGTGAATTTTTGTAACTAAACATGAACTTAAATTTCAAAAGCTGATTTTAAGCAGTAGCAGCATTGTGTCTTAGCCCTGGAACAGGGCTCACATCCAAGAATATTATTTTTCAGGAAAGTGACTGCAACAGTAAATTCAACAGCAAAGTTGCCTCTAGCTAATGCTGTTTTCTTGTCTTGTAAATGTTGCATTCATTTCCCATCTACTATTTTCTGCTTTTCAAGGAAGCATGAAGAGGGATCCTGAATCATGCTTTTCTAGATATCAGTGTTTGGTGTCTTCTCCTGCAGTAAAGAGGATATTTATCAATTTAAATAAGTTTGTTTTTTTTTTTAATCTGGATGTCCTATACTCTAGGTAAGTGATCTGATAACCTTCTTACTGTGTAAAAGGCAGATATGAGCTATTAAACTCAACTTAGTGATGTATTAGATGCAGGAGCATAGATCGGACACCTTGAGAGGTTTAGGATTTTAAGTAAATTTTAGGTATCTAACTACTCATATTTTGGTCTTTTGGGCTTATAAATGGGTATGTATGCACGCGTACAGTGTGGAATTTTGCTGCCTAAAATTTGAGTATCTTATAGCTGCTCTGAGCAGTGGTCAAAGCAACATATTAATTTTGGTATTTAATTGTCCTTGGCATTAGAATAGAAGAAATTATTATGACCTCATTTAACTCTGGTTTCTGTTTTATCTAAAAGCTTTCAAAAACTGTATCTGAGATGAAGGTACAGTAAACAAGTTCACCCGGTTTATGCCTTCCTCTCCCTTATTCTCTGGTTTTAATTAAAATCAAAACATTTGCAAAGTTTTTAATAAGCTTGGCTTAGTTGCATCAAAATCTGAAAATAACATTTAGGTTACAATAGGATAGGAACAACAGAATGTTTTAGCTCTTCCTTGAGTAAGCTGCCATTATTTCCACAGTACTTATTTCATTGTGGGTTATCTACCTTTGTCATAGTGTTAATAAAGATGCTGAATTCTCTATTAAATCTGTTTTCACTATTTTCTCTAAATGGCTACCTTCCATATTCATACCATCTCCATCCAAAATAGCTTTCACAAAGGTATATTGCATAGTTGCAGCTTTAATGTAATTAAGTATATAAGAAGGGACAGAGTCTGTATGCCCTCATCACCAGCATTTCTAGAATCAGCAGATCTCTAATATTATAATGGATTATGCTGGTGTTGAGAGGTTTTGTGCCATAATTCTGACATAATCTGTATTTTTTTATGGCATGACACTTCCTGTTAATGGTACATAATCTCTTTTATCTCATATCTCATACATTTACTCCTTTTCTACCAGAAATCAACAATATAAAATAAAAATGAGGTGCTTAGGGACATGGTTTAGTGGGCATGGTGGTGTTGGGTTGACAGTTGGACTTGATGATCTTAGAGGTCTTTTCCAACCTTAGTGATTCTATGATTCTATGAAAATTAAAAAAAAAAAAAAAAAAAAAAA
>VZTQ01014472.1:22838-48477 GCA_013400755.1 Pelecanoides urinatrix
AAAAAAAAAAAAAAAAAAAAAAAAAAAAAAAATTAAGTGGTAGAATGCATCCTGTTCCATTAACAAAATAAATGGCAGATATATTTTGTATTGCCTAGAAAATAAAATTAGCTACTTTTTGGTTAAAGAAGATGCACATTACTGTAAAGGGCTTCTGGTGTTTCTCCCATTGCTAATTGTTTCAATAAAATGTCTGCTCTTTACTAAGCAAAGCTCCTGAATTTACTGCTTATTTTAAATTTCTGTCTGTTTTCCTTTAATATGATATTAATTAGTATTCCATTTGGCTTCTATTGCTTTTTCACCACTTTTAGATTATTACCTTTGATTTTAAAGGAATACAAGTATTTAATTTTTAAAAATAATGATTTTATGAGAATTTATTTTTTTTCTGAAATATAGGGATCAGACAATGATCTTATTTTACTTACTCTTTTGTTAAATATTAATAATTCACAACAGTTCTACACAATGTGATTAAATGTAACTTTGGTACAAGAGTGTTTCATGTAGATTTAAAGAGTTTGTGCATCATTTCAGCATAGACTATCACTTTCATTAAGAAGTAAGGAAATATTTTGCTGGCACAAAGTACAGGATCATAAATTGTTTTCTTCTATGGAATCTATTCCTTCTTTCTCTTGCACAAAACTCCAAGAAAGTTTCACTTTGAGTAGCAATGTCCAGTATTCTAATATTAACTATGTTGACCCTAAGAAAACTAATTTCCTTTTTTTTTCCTTACCTTTGGTTCTTTTTAAAATGTTTTCCTTACATCACTTTGAAATTTGAGGAAGACACTGTTATTTGGTATTTCTGAAATACCAGTGCTAATACACTCACACTGAGTAAAGGTTATAGTCCATTTAAGATAGTACACTATCAGCGTAAAGTCCTACTAGGTTAGTGGAGTAATATTAATTTAAATTTAATTGACTTGTTTCTTTGAGACTAGAGTTATTATCTAAAATAAATACTGGAGCAAAAAGCCTCATATCAGTGGTATAACTCAAAGCAATCTGCTGAACCTACAGTGGAAGAGGAAACTCCTGTAAATATTTTTATTAGAATACATAGCTGCCTTCAAGCTTTTATTTTTGTTTCTTACTTGTTTGCCTTGACAAGATTGGCAACATTAATTCTTACTGTAGATTAATGTTATATTCGTTATCTTGATCATATTGGTTTAATATATCAAATTTTAAACCACATTAACCAATCCACAAGGCAATCGCATGGTGATACAAGAGTTACAAAAAAAAAAAAAAAAAAAAATTCCTTTTCTTCTCTTCAGTGAAAAAGCTTCCAGAAATATCTAAGCTGAGAACCTCAACTACCAAAGTGACCTAGTAAAAAACGTTGAATGTGTACTGTTTCCAAAGATATCAGCAGTGTTACAAATATGAGTATTCGGTTCTTTTAAAGTGAAGCACTTTTTGTTTTCTGATACCCCAATTAATGAACACATGACTAATAATGGCACGTTGCAGATTTGGTGTAGGCTGTCTTACATCACATTGTGAGAATGTTTACAGTTTTAGGCAACAAACAAAAGACAGATCTTTGTTAATTGCATAGATATCAAATATTTTTTAAAAAGTTGATAAGTAGATCCCTCAGATTAATTTCCTTTCTAATTGAATAATGCGGATACACTTTAAGTGATTCAAATTGTCTTTAAAGATGGGTTATTAGTGATTTATCACTTCTAACATTAAAAAGAAATTTAGTAGTAAAGGATCAGTTCCTGAATACCACAACTTTTCTGACCATTTTGAGAGGATAAAAAGGATATAATTTCCAGAAGACAATTTGTTTTCCATAAAGTTTATGTACTTTTCTTAATGGTTTACTCAGCAGACTTCTGTAAAGCAATAGAAAATTGTAGATTTTTATAAATATCTGGGAATTTTTAAGAAATTATAATGTCTATTTTATGTGTTTTGTGGTTTGGTTTTTTTTTTTTTGGTACAGTTAAACAAAAGGCTTTGGGAAAAACTTAAGAATCTTGGAGTATAAGGCTTTCAATATACAGTGTAATGCATTACTGTCCATGGCTATGCTTTCAGTTTATATATAATTTGATTGTTATGATTTTTGTTTGAGTAATCATCTAAGGTGGAATGCATTCCAAAGTACACATTTGTATTTTGGCAGGTGGGCTGTGTCGTAAAAATAACTTTTTTTTTTTTTCTTTTATTGTATATAAAGGACACTTGAGAAGACTATCTAAGACATCTCTGCATATAGCTATACTGTTGATATCTAACGGTAGATATGACCAATAATCTACATATGTTTTATTTTTATGATTTTTGTGGATTCATATTGTGAAAAACAATACAAAGCCTACCTTTAAAATGAGCACCTTCTTTGCCTCAGTCTTTACTAATAAGACCAACCTTCAGGAATCCCAGACACCAGGGAGAAAGGCTGGGAGGAAGGAAGATCTACCCTTGGTGGAACAAGTCAGGGAATACTTACGCAAACTGGACATACATAAGTTCATGGGCCCTGATGGAATGCACCCATGAGGGTTGAGGGGCTGGCAGACATCATTGCAAGGCCGCTCTCTATAATATTTCATCAATCGTGGTGACTAACAGAAGTACTCAAAGACTGAAGGAAAACAAATGTCACCCCCATCTTCAAGAAGGGCAAGAAGGAGAACCCAGGGAACTACAGGCTGGTCAACCTCAGCTCAGTCCCTAGTAATGTGATAGAGCAGCTAATCATAGAAACCATTTCCAGGCACATTAAGGACAACAAAATCATCACGAGAAGTCAGCTTGGCTTCACCTAGGGGAATCATGTTTGACCAACTTGATAAACTTCTATGGTGAAGTGACTGACCTGGTAGATGAGGGGAGAGTAGTGAATGTTGTGTACCTGGACTTCAGGAAGGCCTTTGACACTGTCTTCTGTACAATCCTCATAAAGAGGCTGTTGACATATGGACTGGACGAACAGACAGAAGTGGGTTGAAAACTGGCTGAATGGCTGGGCCCAGAGGGTGGTGATCAGTGGAACAAAGCCTAGCTGGAAGGCAGTGACTAGCGATGTATCTCAGGGATCAATATTGAGTGCAGCCCCATTTAACATCTTCATTAATGATCTGGCTGATGGGGCAGAGTGTATCCTCAGCGAGTTTGCATATGACATCAAACTGGGAAGAGTGACCGATACACCAGAGGATTGTGATGCCCTTCAGAGGAACCTTGTCAAGCTGGAGAGATGGGCTGACAGAAGAAATTCAACAACAAGTGCAAAGTCCTGCATCTGGAGAATAACCCCATGCACCAATATATGCTGGGGGCCACCCACCTGGAAAGCATCTTGTTGGAATTGAACCTGGGGCTCCTTGTGGACACCAAGTTGAACATCAGCCAGCAATGTGCCTTTGCCTCAAAAAAGGCTAACGGTATCCTGGACTACATTGGCAGGATTTTTGCCAATAGGTCAAGGGAGGAGATCTTTCCCTTTTACTCAGCATTGCTGAGGCCATGCCTGGAGTCCTGTGTCCAGTTCTGGGCTCCCCAGTACAACAGAGACATGGACATACTAGAGAGAGTCCCACAAGGGCCACTAAGATGACTAAGGGTCTGGAGCACCTTATGTATGAGGAAAGGCTGAGAGAGCTGGGACTGTTTAGCCTGGAGAAGAGAAGGCTCAGGGGGATCTCATCAATGTATATAAATACCTGAAGGGAGGGTGCAAAGAGGACACACCCAGGCTCTTTTCAGTGGTGCCCAGTGACAGGACCAAAGGCAATGGGCACAAACTGAACATAAGAGGTTCCCTTTGAACATAAGGAAACACTTTGTACTGTGAGGGTGACCAAGCACTGGCACAGGTTGCCCAGGGAGGTTGTGGAGTCTCCATCCTTGCAGGTATTAAAATTCTGTCTGGACATGGTCCTGGGCAATTGGCTGTAGGTGGCCATACTTGAGCAGGGGGGCTGGACCAGATGACCTCCAGAGGTCCCTTCCAACCTCAACCATTCTGTGATTCTGTGAAAAGGTTATATACAAAGATTACAGAAGGTGAAGTGATTTTCTGAAGGTCATTAGCACAGCTGGGATTAAAAAGGGTGACTTTTGTATCCTAAACAGCTATCTGTACACCAAACTTCTAAATGTGAGTATCCAACAGTGGTTCTTGTTGTTGCTGGGGGGAGCATGTGTTTATATCCCCAGCCTTGTTTTCCAGTAGTCAGCATTTTGGGGAGTTTCCACATGTTTTATCACTGTCTGTTTGACCCATCTTTGGTTTCAGCAGTTTTTGGAGAAGGATCCTGAGTTTTGGTAGTTCTCTGTGGCTTAATTTTATGTATTTAGGCAGGGATAATTGGAGGAGGGTGGAGGGGGAGGGAAGGATGGTGTTAATAGCCCTTCCCACCCTAGCAGTTTTTTTGTGGAATTTTTCATTTGCTCATTTGTTTTGGGTTTGTTTTTGTTACATCTGGTCCCCTAGTACTAGCTGCTTCTGGAAGCTTCCAGGATCTCCTACCAGTAACCACACTGCCAGCTGTTTCCTGATAGACTGGTTCTTGCCCTGATAAGGCATGCTCCTCCTGATAGGATGCTGTGGCTGATGGGACATCGGAGATCCTGGGCCTAGCCGCTGAGCTGGTAAGTTTTATCTAAATAAAATACATGTTATGTGTATTGCAAAAGCTGGTGCAAATGGGTTTGAACCTCTGCTGACTTAATGTGAATTTAAGTGATTGGTTTTCTCTGAATTCTTTTCTTTTAGTCTTGAAGATTTTGTAAATGTTTTTGTATGCAAACAAGCAAAAAATTGCTTGACTGTTTTTCATATCACATGGTGCCATTTAAGAGATAGCACATGGTAATAGGCAATTGTGAGATATATTAGGGCACACAAGGTCAGAGGGTGAAATTAGATCACTAGTGATAGAGCTATGCTATAAGAAAGTGACCTCATCCAACAACTGCCACTAACTAAACTTCATGGGTTTTAAACAAAGCATCGGCAACAATGTGTCCTTGTGATATTCATGTAGCAGTGTAGCAATTTTACAGCTTTTAAGGAAGGATAAAATTACTTCACCCCATTTTATGATACATTGAAAAAATTGCAAATGGTGCTTCTAGAGGACTAGCATCTGCACATTTATGAATAAATGTCAGATGATTAGCATAAAACCATCACTGTATTGATCACAGGCCACTCTCCTTGATTAAAAAACAGGAAACAAAGTAACATTGCAAAATGGAAAGACTGTGGCTTTGCACTAGTAAGTTGTCTGCATAAAGGTGAGATTGCTAAGCATCTAGACTGATCATCTGTCAAAGACTTTATCCCAGTCATAGTTAAGTCAAAAGACTGCTATTTAAATAGAAGGAGGTGACTCTCAAGTAACCAATCCTTTTCCACAATGTCATTTGCAGTAGCACAATTCCTGTCCAAGTATGAGAACTTTACCTGAGTAACAAGATTTCATGAAGGTGCTGGATTTTCTTCAAATATTCCCTTTACAGTTTTGTACTGCCCTTGGAATTTCATGCTAAAAAATGGGAGATTTCTAATGTGTGAAATGGTGTTGTGATGTTTGTTATTAAATTAATAAATCTGGAATGACATTGTTCATTATAATCAAAATAGTGAAAATCCTGTGTCAACTGCTTTATCCGACATGACTTAAATAGCAATGTTTGTATCCTCAGCTTTTAAACCAGTTGCGGATACAAGAAAATAATTATATAGTATGAAGTTCATTTTGTTCTGTGGTGAAATAGTCAATCTCTGATCATGATGATCCTTAGAATGACTGAGGAAAGTAAATGGAATGTATTTCACCTTGGGGATCAAGACATAATACTGTTCACGTTCATTAAATATTCTGACATCTTGTCCAGCAAGTTTCTTTATGGCAGGAGACTATTCTTTATTGACAGCAGAGGGCAAAAGTGACAATATGTGACACTACAGATGTTGTTTTATTCATGAGAGGAAGTTTTGTGAATATCATTTAATCAGCATGCTTAGAATAAAACCTGTACTTCAAACTCTGAAATCAGTTTTTGGACATTAAAATTTTATTTGAGTTATGGGTTCTGAAGAATAGAAGAACCTCCACTCTGCATTAAGAAAAAAAATTTAACACTAGTATGTGTAAAACATGAGCACTGTTGTAAATTGCCCATGGATGCTTTAGACCAATGGTGGGATCCATGTCATCAATCCTTTTAAGACTCTTATGTTGCTTTTTTAAGACAAAATAGTGTGAACAGTTTGGAAACCAAAACACTTTAATCACAAATATGTACAATTTTATGGATTATGTGACTTCCCCTTTCTGTGGAAGAGATGTCACAATCCAGAAGAAAAGTTGGGCAGATCAGCACAGTTATTTGAGCTGTTCATTATGTAGTCCTGGAGGAGAGTTTTGGGGTTCCTTCAGAGTCCCTCAGGTTCTCCTTTTTCTGGGTTCCCTGATGAGTCTTTCCTTAGTTTCCTAGTTATAGGATTGGGAAGGGAATATTTCCTTGGTGACTAGTCCATTCAAATTGCAGTAATGTTGTCTGATTTGTGGTCTCCTTTGTTGGTACTCAATGTCTGCTTGTTCAGGACACTTCTGAAAGTTTGCACTTCTTGATGATCAGCAGGTTGTTTGCATAGTTTGGCTGTCTATTTCCCTGAGCACACAAAAAATATTCAATGTTAGTTCTGTTGTTTGGGACAGGTGGTTGATCATATTTTGTCTACTTCTACTTAAAAAAAAGTTTGGTTAGTTTGTCCTCTACAGCAAAAGTTCATGGGTTTATGCTAACAGATAGGATTAGGCCCTGATGCACCTGAACAGGATTTATTCTGCTGACACAAAAATAACTGTGCAGTATGGTGCATGTTTTGTACTGCTAATCACTGTAGGACTTCGTTCTCTTGCAGCACTTAGGTGTCTCTGTGGCATTTTTTGATGTATTCACAATTTAGTCAGACTTTAAAATTTTCTGGGTGTATGGCTGCCAGAAAGTTAAACTAGGGAAATGCAATATGTGAAATCTTTCTGGAAAGAGTAAAATGTTACCATCTTCAAAGTACGGAATTTTCAGTAGGTTATATTGAACCAGTTTACTGAAACAGAGGAAAATAGCTATAGGTAATAGGCAGATTGATTTAACATCTAGGTTGCAGGAAATACCAAAGGAGCCCATTTTATGGATTCATGGATTATGGAATAATTTCTTTTACATAGTTCTGGTTCTGTAAAAGTTAGGCATTTAGCCTCTGCACTCATTATTTAGCCTACCTGTATGGTTAACAGTGAGTTACCTTAACAAGATTCTTTTTTTAACATGAAAACTTACCTACTCATATTGATCAGCTAATTCTATTTAGAAACCTAAAATTATGTGAAATACCCTCTACTGTAATGACATACAAAGGATCTGGACTTGATAACCCAGGAGATCTTTTGTAAACATTTGTTACAGGGGGAGTGTCTCTAAGTGAAATCAGCAGTCTGGTCTGACTTACCATCTGATCATAAAATTGCAAGTGCCATTGAAGAAAAATCAACAGTAGCTTGCAGATGGACTGAATAAAGCTGATTATGAAGCCTCCTTGTAGCATCCTAGGGTAAACAGGACGTTTATGTTGCGAATGAGTAGTTTAGAGGCCACCCAAAGAATCAAAGGTATTGGTAGAAAGTGATTTTAATAGAGATTTATAAAGGCGCAGCTTAACAGAGTTCGATAGCAAGGTCCACTCTATTACTTACTACACAGAAGAAACATATAAAGAAAAATCATGTTATGTTTAAGGGTTTATATCTTAGGGATTATATGTGGTTAGCAGCAGTCTAGGGTTCATTCAAAGTTCTAGCAGCACTTAATCATTAACTAATTTAATATTTACGAAGTAAGTGTTAGTAGAGTCTACTACAGTCACAACTTAATTACAAATTATGCTTACTATTAGTTCATTCACATACACACAGACAGAAATATATATTTATATATAAAAATGTACAAAAGGTACCTGTTAAAAAATTCCCCTCGCGTTCAGTAAGGAAATATTCACGTGAACTGTCTCAACAGTTTCTCTCAACAGGCAAGGGTTGAACGTCGAGAAGTGAAGGGGTTCAGCCCAGGTCCAGTCATCAGCTTTCGGTGACAGACCTCCGAATATTGCAGACCCAAGAGGTCATGAGCTCTGAGAGGCATCCCACTAAGAGGAAGATGCTGGGTGCAGTCCACTGCGGTCCAGGAGAGCTCAAAAGGCCTCATTGTTTATAGGTTCGCAAGATGATTGGTTTTAGTCATCTGTAAATTTCCATCCTGGCCATAGTCCCAAGTGGTAATTACTAAAAATTCTCAAGGTTTCGGTGTTGTTCTATTTGACACCTGGGCCAGGCAGTGGCAGTACATTCCTAGTCTCAGCCATGCGGAGTTTCTGAAACGGTCAAGGAGCGCTCAACTGCCAGACTCAATACACTAAGGCCGAGGTTTCATGGGAATTTCTGAGATCGACAAGTAGCCTAGGAGAGGCGAGGGGGAAATGCACCACCACACTTTACAGCTCTACAAATGTCTGCATGTCTGAGCTTCTTTAGATCTCTTCTTTGCTCATCAATGCTTACTTTATTTCCTTGGAAGTTCTCAAGCTCTTAAGCTCTACTTCAGTTCTAAGCATTACCTACTACTTAATAGTCTGGGCTCAACATTTGGAGGCCGAATATAGTTTGTGCCAACTATGGGAGTATTTCCCCTTCCATATACAATTTGAAGTTGGATCTTTTAATTTCATTTGCATATTTTCTTTGGGGAGATTTGTATTACCAGTGAAAGTGTAAAGTTTCATTTATTTTACCTATGATTATTGTGATTAAAAAATATTAAGACATATTCTGTGTTTCAGAATTAGCTGTGAAATACTGTTCATAACTTTTTGTCTGCCTTATTAAGGTATTTCCAAAGCTATTTGGACTTATCTCTTCGATTTCCTTATTTTTACTGTACTTCTGTGACCATGATCTCAAAGGCTATGAGTCGTACAGAATTGGTTCTTAGTGTATGAGTTAAATAAGTTTGTGTAATGTGAGCATCTACACTATAAACGCTGTCATTCCAGCAAGTTATTTTGAGAATCTATTAAATGCAGATTTCTGCAGTCTATTTGTAGTACTTCTGATTCAAAAAACAACAAACAAACAAAAAACTTTGTGTAATTATGGCTTTTAAAGAACTCACAGCTCATAAAGTGTCACTTGTAATATTAGACTAACATTTCATTTTAAAGGACTCCAGGACTTCAGGACTCCAGTCTTTCATTTTGAAGTACTCAAGCTTCGCAAGCTTGAACTTGTGTATGCTTGGTGATTATTTCAAACAGCAAAACAGATCTTCCTCACATGCAGATTACATATTACTTAATGTCATACCAAAATGCTGTTACAGTAATCAACGGCAGGAAACACTGTTCAATGAAATTCAGCTTTAGGTTTTTAGATGGAGAAAATATTGTTTCTCCTTTTCCTCCTCCATTTCTCAAACACTTCAGGATGTAAAATGTAAAAATATCAATATCTATGGTCTGTGAAGATACTTCTGACTGCATGTCATCCTGTTAGTATTGAGTCACGTCTATTATGTCAAGACAAGCTTCATTTAGTTTTATTAGTCCCCACCCCAACATTGTCAGTTGAGGTTTCAGAAAAAAACCTGACCAAACAACAACAACAAAAACTTAATTTGGGTACAACTGTAGATTTCATAGCTTCATTCCAGCTAGGACAGAATAACTACCATAGGGTTAGGTAATTTAATAAAATACAGTTTTGTTTTAAGTTGTGAAAAAATGTTCATCAAATTAGCCTCAGAATCAAGGTGATTATAGTATTTTGTTTAGTTCTAAAGAATGAGAATAAAATCCTGTGAAAAGAAGCCACAACAAGTGTTCAGGAGAAAATACTTGAATGAGAATTGTCAATAGATATAATGTAGATCTGACAATAAATCTTGATTATGAGCAGAGCTTAGGAAGTTTGCAGGTCATGCATTTAGCTGGCATTGTATAATACACTGTCAATTTTCTTGATATGCATGCCTATCTTGTAAAAGGGGATGACCACAGCAAACATACTTCTGAAATTAACAGCCTACAATTACTTTCTCTGCCCTCACTAGCTGAGTTTGCACCATATCAGAACAGAACTGAATATTGTTTAGAGATGTATTGTTGTTCTGAAGCTATGCAAAGTTGTGTTTTGAACCTAAAGAACTTCTTTAAGACATCAGAGTTCAATGTGTAACGCCACAGGTATTCATATATGGTAATGCCAGTTTCCTTGATTACTTACTGTCATGTCCCTTGTTTGTTGAGTCTATCAAAGTAGTGCAACACTGTATTTTGTGCTGCATATCTCAACATTCCAGTGCGTGTAGTAAGAAATTATATTTTTCTACTAAATGGTGTATTTTAGAATATTTAATTTGCTACTACTTACAGGTATTAAGGCTTCTATTAAAACATGTAAATTAGCTAATTGTTTTTTTTTTCTTACTGCTTTTATCCTTTAGTTAATGACTATGAACATAGAATCACAGAACCATAGAATAGTTTGGATTGGAAGGAACCTCTAAAGGTCATCTAGTCCAACACCGCTGCCATGGGCAGGGACACCTTCAACTAGGTCAGGTTGCTCAGACCACCGTCCAACCAGACCTTGAATGTTGCCAGGGGCATCTACCACCTCTCTGGGCAACCTGTGCCAGTGTTTCACCACTCTCATTGTAAAAAATTCCTTCCTTATATCCAGTCTAAATCTACCCTCTTTTAGTTTAAAACCATTCCCCCTTGTCCTGTTGCAACAGGCCCTGCTAAAAAGTTTGCCACCATCCTTCTTATAATCCCCCTTTAAGTACTGAAAGACTGCAGTAAGGTCTCCCTGGAGCCTTCCCTTCTCCAGGTTGAATAATCCCAACTCTCTCAGGCTTTCTTCATAGGAGAGGTGTTCCATCCCTCTGATCATTTTTGTGTCCCTCCTCTGGACCCACTCCAACAGGTCCATGTCTCTCCTGTACTGAAGGTTGCAGAACTGGAAGCAGTACTGCAGGTGGGTCTCACCAGAGCAGAGCAGAGGGACAGAATCACCTCCCTCAACCTGCTGGCCATGATTCTTTTGAAGAATATGGTTGGCCTTCTGGGCTGTGAGCGCACATTGTCAGCTCATGTTCAGCTTTTCATCTGCCAGTACCCCCATGTCCTTCTTGGCAGGGCTGCTCTAAATCCCTTCATCCCCCAGCCTGTATTGATACCTGGGGTTGCCCTTGGCCTTATTGAACCTCANTCCAGGTTCCTTAGATGGTCTCGATCCTTATCTTCTCCTACAGTGGGTGGCTCTTCATTCTCACAGTCCCTGCCTTTGCTTTCTGCGTTGTGGGCGGTGAGGCTTGAGCAGTGGCCGGTGAAGACGGAGGCAAAAAAGTCATTGAGTACCTCTGCCTTCTCCATATCCCAGGTAACCAGGTCTCCGTTTAGTTCCAGAGACAGTCTTCCTTTTTTCCCCAACGTACCTATAGAAGCTTTTCATATTGTCCTTGATGTCCCTGGCCAGATTTAATTCCACCACGGATTTAGCTTTCCTAACCTGATCCCTGGCTGCTTGGGGAATTTCTCTGTATTCCTATCCTTTCTTCCACTCTCTGTAGGCTTCCTTTTTGTGTTTGAGTGTGTCCAGGAGCTCCTTGTTCATCCATGCAGGCCTCCTTGTGTTTTTGCCCCATTTCCTCTTTGTTGGGATGCATCACTCCTGAGCTTGGAGGAGCACATAAAGGGAGGTGATCCTTCTCCTCTACTCAGCACTGGAGAGACCACATCTAGAGTGCTGTGCTTCTGGTCTAGGACCCCTAGTGCAAGAGAGACATGAATGTACTGGAATTGGTCCAACAAAAGGCCATACCATTAGTGACTGGCCTCCAGTTGGCCTTTGTGCTCCTGACAGCAGTCCTTTGAATCCAGCAGTTTAGCCAGTTTTCAGTTTATCTATCTGTCCACTTTTTTAGTCTGTGTTTTATCAATTTTTCAATGTGGATGTTATGGAAGACAGTGTCAAAAGCCTTGCTAATGGCAGGATAAACAGTATCCACTTCTCTCTCCTCACTCAGCAAGCTAGTCATTTAATCACGGTTCTCAGTTGGTAAAGTATGATTTCCCCCTCATGAATCCATGCTGATTTCTCCTGATCAACTTCTTATCCTTTACATGTTTGAGCAAGGTTTCCAGGATCACTTGCTTCGTCAAATCCCCAGGGCTCAAAGTGAAGCTGACCAACCTGTAGTTTCCTGCAGACAGGAGTGACATTTTCTTTCTTCCAGTCCTCAGGAACCTCTTCTGATTGTTATGACCTTTCAAAGATAATTGTGACTGGTCTTGTAGTGACATTGGCTGACTCCCTCAGCACTCAAGTCCCATAAACTTGTGTCTGTCCAGTTTCTTTAAATGTTCCCTAACTTGATCCTCCTATACTAATGAAAAGTCTTCTTTGCTCCAGGCTTTCCCATTGACCTCAGAGGCCTAGGATTCCTGAAGATCGGTCTTAACAGTAAAGACCAATGTGAAGAAGGCACAGTCTCAGCCTTTTCCATGACCTTTGTGACCAAGTCTTCTGCCCCATTCAGCAGTAGACCCACATTTCCCTCATCTTTGTTTTGCTGCTGATGCACCTATCTAAGGTGTTCTTCTTACCCTTCGCACCCCTTGCCAGACTCTACACCAGGTGATTTTTGGTTTTCCTGATCCCATACCTGACCACTCAGACAGTGTCTCTGTATTCCTTCTGGGTGAGTTAACCTTTTGTTGATCTCCTGTATGCTTCCTTTTATGTCTGAGTTTTGCCAAGAAATCCTTGTTCAGGCATGCAGGCCTTCTGCCACCTTTGCTTGACTTCCTGTATGTTGGGAGGAGGTAATGCTTGAAAAGCAACCATCTCTCCTGGACCCCAATGCTTTCCAGGGCCATATCCCCTGGGATTCTTCCCAGCAAGTTCCTGAACAGGCTGAAATCTGTTCTCCTGAAAGCCAGGGTTGTGATTCTGCCCTTTCCTATTTTCCTTCCCTTCAGGGTCCTGAACTGTGCCATTTCATAGTCACTGTAACAAGGCTGCCCCCAACCTTCACAACCATGACAAGTTCTTCCTTGTTTGCAAGTATGTAGTCCAGGAGAGCACGTTGTCTTATTGATTCTTTGATCTTTGGCAGAAAGTTGTCATCAATGTATTCAAAAAAACTCCTAGATTTCTTGTGCCGTGCTGTGTTGCCCTTCCAGCAGATATTAAGATGGCTAAAAGCTGAAATACTTACAATTTTACCTATTTTTTCAAATGACTTGCATTTTCTGTTGATTATTTTATTTGTAAGCCAGGGATGTAATTTAACATTTTTTCATTAGCATTTTGCTATTTAAAATTGGATATTATGACCACAGTCATAATTATTATTTTACAATGATTTTTTTTTTTTTTCCTGGTATTGAAAAGAAGCTTGTAGTGACTTGTGCACTTAAGATTTGCTTTCCATTCCAAAATACTCTCCTCATTTTTTCTGTCTGTATTCAAACTCTGTAGGTGCACATGATATAGTATCCAACAGTCCTACACCTTTCTGTTAGTGTGGTTTTCTGTGTGTTTTGTTATTGGCTGAAAAGTATGGACTTTCTCAATGTCTAATTAACTGGCAGGAGAGAAAGAGATGGCAGAAGAACGGTACAGAGTTGTTAGCTATGGAGTTTATCAAGAAATGCTGTTCAGACTGATAGCCTAATATGTTCATTCATAATGTTGTCAGAAAATGTCTAAGAGTACAGTTCAGTTCTGGACTGCAGATGCATATGTTGTAGATGCCTACATGTAGACACAGAAATGAGTGTGTCAACATACATGTCTATACATCTTCACATTGTAGTTATTGGAGAAACAGGCCTTGATTCAAGTGCCCACACATAAAAATCTGGTACCATTTGACATATTCTTGAATACTTCGTGTAGTTTTAGCTGTGACTCAGGAAATCTGGATTTTCAATACATCTTGTATATCTACTAATCCTGTACAGAGATCTCAGATACATCTAAGTGGATAGCTTAATCAGCCATTCACTTTGGCCAAATGGAGAAGATCTGTAAGGATGATCAGAGAAATTAAGAACATGTAAGCAACATTTGAAGATGCTGCTTAGGGCATATGCATACCCATTAAGCAAGCCAGTCTCCTCAAAGATATATTCTATTTATTTTAACATATTTTGTAAAGTATTAGGTATCACTATATAGATAACTTTCCATTTCAGATATCTAGGTGTGTGTTTGTATATATATTTAAACTGTAAACACACACACATACACATGTAATATATAAAAAATTGTGAGGCGATATTATGACTTTCTGTAAAGTAACAAAGCAGGTAAGCTGCCGGGATAATGTAAAATTAAACCAAAGGCAGTACTGTGGTAAAACTGGATAGGAATATGCTTTTTAAAAAACTGTCGTTAATTTGTTTTATTGAGGTGGATTTTTATAATTGTTTTTTTATTCAAGCAAGTTTCCTCAAAACTCATTATTAATTCTAATGGCAATGCTAAACAATTTTTTACCTTGAGTATTCAAGTATCTAATTTCCACTGAAATCAATACAAGTCATATTCCCATATATCTGATGTACCTATATGTTTGAGGAATGCAGATGGGAACTGAAGCCCAGAGGCTACAGCACGGGGATAATAGTATCGCTTTATCTCAGAGACTCGTGAAAGGAGATGTATTAATGTTTATGAAGCTCTCAGATGCTAAAGTGAGAGCCATAAAGATCCATAAGAAAATTAATAGTCCTGTCTTTAAACAACACTCTGAAGAGTGTAAAGCAAACAGTAATGCCTGGGGCCAGCTATAGAGTAGTGAAAAGAAAATATGATAGCTTCTCATTAAATGGTCATAATCCAGCCTGCATATGAATAGAAGCATATCTTCTCTTGAGGAGGGGGTAAAAGAATAGGTGGTCATGTGATTAAAGAGCAAACTATACTGCATATATGTCAGGCAGAGCAATTAAATGTTGTGTGTGTTCTAAATTCTGGCATTTTCTAACACTTCAATGTAAGAAAGAATGACCTCAATGGTGCTCTTTTTCAACAAAGGCTTGCTTTGTCTTTGCATTGCATATGTACACAGGAGGCTCTCAGGATCTTGGATGACTAGGATCCTAGGATAAGACCTTGAGAAAGAACTATTGCTTTAGAAGTCTCAGTGTTAAAGGCACAAAATCAACAGGATACATGAAATGTGAAAGGGCATCTTATTCCTATATGCACTGTGATTCTTGTTATTTTGTCCTTTCCTGCTAAGAAAGAAGTAATTTTAACAGACATGATAGATCAAAATATAGTATCATAAACTGTATAAAAATAATTCACAGATTTTTAGGTTCATATTCAGCCAAGTATTGGATCATCTGTTAATATATTAGCCTATGGAGTTTTCAGAATCTGAAACTTAAATTTTAAAACTCAAGTGGTTAAACAGTAGCATATCATTATGTGTTTCTTATTTGTAGATCAACATACGATTTGGAGAAAAAAATTTGAAAAGCAAAGTGGTTAAACTTAAAAAAAAATAATTCTCCCTAGGAATAAGTTGAAAGCAAAACCAAGAAAAACAGAGATAATTTATCAAACAGTAAGAGCAAAAGAGACAGAATATATAGAGAGGGACAGTTAGTACTTTCTAATCATTTTTACTAAAAGTTTCAACAAATTTTGGTAAGAATTCGAAGTAGGATTTGCAAGTAAGCATAATGCAGTAATACTCACTTTTGTTTTGAAGAGTAGTTACTTTCTAAACAGCAGTCCAACTGTGATCACATTATTGACTGATTCCTTGTTACTAACTCCCTTTATTTTATCTTGTCATCTTAAAATACTATAAGCAGTGGTGTTTCATATTGCGCCTTCAAGAGTTCTAAGTTTTGAATAACAGTGTTCAGAATACGTAACTAGAATACAGGCAACTGGGATACTTTTACTTCTTTTGTCTTTAAATATTCACAACAAGAGATAAAACCTGTGCACAGAGAAGAAAGAGAAGGAGAGGAAACATATTATATTTATTAGACTGTCTTGCTTGATTTCTTTCTCTTTTTAATGTGCTGGAGGAACTCTGGTTGCAATGTTATGCCTTGTCATATTTTATTAGCCAGAGGCTTCTAATTCTGTTTTCTCTTCTTTAAAGCTGTCATTGGTTGATATAATATTTATTTTTCAGATCTTCATTAGATTATTCCAGGCTAGGGAAAGTGTCATCTTTATGTTTCAAAGACACTGATTAAAAAAAATCACTGATTAAAAAAATCACTTCATTTCCTACACAAATTTTTATTTAATAAGACACATGCATTCTTAATTTTTTAATCTTAAATCCTGCTGCCGTTTAAATTGGTATTAAGTCACGAGTAATACTGTTGATATCTGTGGGTTTACCTTCTGTTAGCTAATCATAGTTAAGGTTGCACTTTTCAGGGTCAGACTCTTCACTGATTCATAGGTGTCAAACAGCAATGATCAGGGCAGTTTATTGAGATCTGTTCAAATGTATTTCTATGTAATCTGCATGGTCTTATTGTTATGGTAATAAGGTAATAACTTATTAATGGTAGCTCATTATGGCACTTTTTTTTAGCAACACTCTCCATTTAGTAGTTATGTTTTGCACTGTCTATAGACACTATTCCAAATATAATTCAAATTGTCAGTTCTTTTTTTCAAGAACCATGGTTTTGGACAAGTCTAATTAAAAGACAATGTTCATATCCCTAAATGGGAATTCCGCCAACATAAATACTAAAATACAGTTAGCTGGTTTCCTTAATCCTAGACCCTACAGATAGAATACACCTATGGAATAAATAAGTAACGTGGTAGCTTCAAAAATTACTGTTAAATAAGTCTATATAAAATATTTAGCAGACCTTAAAATCAAAGCACTGGACTGAGTGCACTACTGAGAGTAAAAGGGTAAACATTTTTTTTCCCTCGTTGATGTTGTGAAGTCCTGAGCAATGAAACGAAAACAGATAAGGTACTAGTGGAAGTGGTTCCTTATAAATGTCAAATGATTGTCCTTTGAAACTACATTTAAGAAACCAAGAAAGGTTATTCAGTCAATGCATAATTAAAATGTTCCCCTAAAAGTGAAACAGCTAGACTTTCCATATTGTTTCCACACTTCCTGATATACTTTTTGGTTACAACCTTTAGAAAATCACATAATTGATTCCCAGGAATGCCCACTTCAAAGCAAGTATCTATTTTATTGCAAGAAATAGTGTTTTAGAGAATTATTAGAATAAGCTGGCCATACTTTAAAACATGCTGCTGAAGACAGAGGTACAGTTGTCATCAGCAAAGGTACCATTTGTGCTGAAATTGTGTGAAACATTCATACAGCAGTGAAATATCCTGCATCTTGCTTAATTAAGTGTGAAACATTAC
The DNA here is from genome assembly GCA_013400755.1 of Pelecanoides urinatrix. Taxonomy (NCBI): domain Eukaryota; kingdom Metazoa; phylum Chordata; class Aves; order Procellariiformes; family Procellariidae; genus Pelecanoides; species Pelecanoides urinatrix. Next base: position 40,342 of record VZTQ01014472.1, read on the forward strand.
GATCATTCTTCGTTCATGCTGCAGAACTGCAGGATTCTCATACAGATAGGATGGCACGTCTCTCATTAAACATCTACTGAAAGATACATATGGAATTTTATGGTGGTTTGTGACTGCCCTATGAGAAACACTTTGAAATGTTTTGTAAGTACCTGTATGAGAACATACTGGTACTAAATACACCATTTAAACCTATTAATGGAGTGCTTCTTCAACACCACCAAATAAATCCAAAATATTATAACAAATTAGTCAATGGCTCGAAGAATTAGGAATTAGCACTTGCATTGTTAATTAAAATCTGTCAGTTTGTGTTTTTGAGGATTTTTTCTCTTTTCTAAGGTATATTACATGCATTATTTGCTATGAATACTTAGTACTTGCCATTAATTTCTCTTTGTCAAAAAAAAAAAAAAAATCCAAAAACATAAAAGCAGACGTTGTTTCAAGCATGGGAAAGGAAAATGGAGGAAAGACCAAACATACTGAAATTCTTAAAGGTTGTGTTTTTTTCCAAAAATGTATGCACATATTTACTTTATGGTCTGTGNGGAAAAGATGCTCCAGAATGAACTTAATCTATTTAGTTTATTGAAGAAAAAAAATTGAGGAGGTTAATGATGTTCTGGTTTCGGCTGGGATAGAGTTAATTTTCTTCCTAGTAGCTGATATAGTGCTGTGTTTCGGATGAGAAGAATGTTGGTAGCACACTGATGTTTTAGTTGTTGCTAAGTAGTGCTTACTCTAGCCAGGGACTTTTCAGGTTCCCATGCTTTGCCAAGTGCACAAGAGGCTGGGAGGGGGCACAGCCAGGACAGCTGACTCAAACTATCCAATGGGGTATTCCATACCATATGATGTCATACTCAGCATATAAAGCTGGGGGAAGAAGAAGGAAGGGGGGACATTTGGAGTGATGGTGTTTTATTCTTCCCAAGTAACTGTTACGCATGATGGAGCCCTGCTTTCCTGGAGATGGCTGAACACCTGCCTGCTGATGGGAAACAGTGAATGAATTCCATGTTTTGCTTTGCTTGCTTGCATGGCTGTTGCTTTACCTATTGAACTGACTTTATCTCAACCCATGAGTTCTCTCACTTTTACTCTTCTGATTCTCTCCCCCATCCTACCAGGAGGAGTGAGCAAGTGGCTGTGTGGGGCTTAGTTGCTGGCTGGGGTTAAACCACAACAAATGATAATTCATACTATAATACAAGGAAAAACCTAGCTTTTTAAGGAATAGGAAGATTCCATGGTTGCCATTTAAACATATTCAAAATAGAAGAAAGATGTAGCTATTTAACTCTGGAATTAGTTTTTTGTTTGTTTTTTTTTTTTTTTTTTTNTATTATAACAAATTAGTCAATGGCTCGAAGAATTAGGAATTAGCACTTGCATTGTTAATTAAAATCTGTCAGTTTGTGTTTTTGAGGATTTTTTCTCTTTTCTAAGGTATATTACATGCATTATTTGCTATGAATACTTAGTACTTGCCATTAATTTCTCTTTGTCAAAAAAAAAAAAAAAATCCAAACACATAAAAGCAGACGTTGTTTCAAGCATGGGAAAGGTAAATGGAGGAAAGACCAAACATATTGAAATTCTTAAAGGTTCTGTTTTTTTCCAAAAATGTATGCACATATTTACTTTATGGTCTGTGAATAGAATTAAGAGAAAATCTGGGTGCATGAAGTGTAGCAAAAGTATGAGTCTTGAAGGATACAAGTTTTAATACTTTTTAAATTAATCTGGCAAGTAATTACTAGGTATAGTGGATATAATTTCCCTACTGTATTCTTTAAATATTTTTTTTAATTATGTAGAATATTCATGTATTGGCCTAATGCACCTTTGTTTTAATAGTAATTGCTTTTTATAAGAATATGTTTTTATTTCTTTTATTTTATGATTGATTGTAGCAGATGATGCAATATTGTCTTTCAAAGTAATGGTCAGCTAGTAAGTTTCTCTTTGTGCTTTCCAGATAACATGTAGTTCCTAGGGGAGGAACTCAAATGGAGTGAAAGCTCTCCTATATACTTTTAATGAGCAGCTGGCTACTTTATTAAATATCCCGTGACTGCAAAAGAATACCACCATAGCTAGCTGTGTAACTGAAGAAAGACATTTATTTTTGTCGTCTTGGATCCAATTGCTTAAATGTTTTTAAATGGAGAAAGACTGCTTAACAGTCTGAATGCAGTTGAATTTATGCCATCTCTTTATGTATGGATTTTGCAGCATATTGTGAAATTATCTTTAAAATATGTATGCCTATATATTTGTTTATCAGAAGGAGCTACAGGATAATTGATTATCGGGAAAAGATGCTCCAGAATGAACTTAATCTATTTAGTTTATTGAAGAAAAAAAATTGAGGAGGTTAATGATGTTCTGGTTTCGGCTGGGATAGAGTTAATTTTCTTCCTAGTAGCTGATATAGTGCTGTGTTTCGGATGAGAAGAATGTTGGTAGCACACTGATGTTTTAGTTGTTGCTAAGTAGTGCTTACTCTAGCCAGGGACTTTTCAGGTTCCCATGCTTTGCCAAGTGNCAGTAAATTACAAATTTTTCTAGAGGTTTTAGCTGATCTTCCATAAATTATGGGATATCATCTGGAGAAATTACATGGTCTTTGAAAGGGAACAGAATAATAAATGTAGTTATCTTTTCTAGACTTCATATGAAGGACTCTCATATCCTTTAATGGCTACAATGGTTATCATAATTGAAATTATACTAAACACCATATGAGTAGAGGTTTGGATGAATTGGTTCCTTTACACTGAAGGGATAAAAGGAATATTATTATTGAAAATCACACAGCAGGCATGTTAGACACAAACCCCAACATTTCTTCTTCTTTAATTTGACCTGAAAGCTTTACCTCAGTATTTTCCATAATTGTAGAAACTGATCACTTGGAAAAATGGAATGCAAGCCCCTTGTGAATCTTTTCATTTGGAGCTAAGAATCCTAAGATATTTTTTTTTTTTCTCCTTCCTGTTTCTGATTAACAGTAAACTCAACTGTATTTGTCATTCTATGTTTGCTCACATTATTTTTATATTGTTCATTGTTTTATGGTTTGCTGATCTATAAACATGTTCGGTGTTGATTTCTTGGGTATCAGAGTGAGTATTTTAGATGACATTTATTTAAATGAACTGACTCATGGTAGCTCATGATGTTGAGCTTGGGGTCAGAAGATCTTCAAGAAGAGAAACAATCCAGAACCAGCAAATTTAGTACTAACTTTGTTTTCTCTGTGCAGCACTATAGATGTTCTTAGCAGGTTTCCCTGAAGTCTGGTTAGTCTTTTCCTGTGAACTACACTCCAGAATTTAACTAAATAACCATTTCTTTGTAGAGAATTGAACTCCTGCTTGGGTGTTATATATCAAATATAATCTTTTTGTTAAGTTTATGAAAGTTATGAAAATTTGAGTTATAATGAAAATTTTTATGTTGTAATACTGGTCAACTTTTCATTCTAAACCATAATGCACTCTGTTTCTAAAGTTTTCATCTTTAATAATTAGCCACAAAGGTCTTAATTTTCAAATTCTGAAAGAATACCTTAACAATTGAATATGATTCCAGGTACATTACCAAAGATCCAAAGTTGGCTTGGGTTTTTTTGGGTTTTTTTGAGGTGAGGCGTTGTTTTTTGGTTGTGTTTTGTTTGGTTTTGTTTTTGGTTTGGGGGGGGGGGGTATCTTTGGTTTTGTTTTGGTTTTGTTTTTTGTTTTGGTTTTGGTTTTTTCCTTTCTTCATGATTTCTGTAAAGGGCAGAATCAAGTAAACTTTTATGCAGTAATATGAAAGAATGCATTGTGTAAAATGAGAAAATATATGTAAATGAAGTGGATTAATGTAACATAATAAAATATCTTATTTAAATATAGTACGCTTTAAAACTGATACTATACGAAAAGTGAAAAGGACAAATTTGCCTCCAAGTTTTGAGAGCCTAAAAGAAGTATGGTATGAAATTGAGTGTAGAGGAAGAGATCTAACTGACAAAAGATCAAAGAGAGTGTTCACAGCTACTGCTTAATGCTTCACCTTGTTTTTAATGATATTTTGCAGGGCTATGTGATCCTCCATTATTAGAGATATGTGTTAATTATAAGCTGTTCTGAGCTGCAAACAGGAAAAACTATGGAGAAGATGAAAGATGAAGGATAGATAATTACTTATGAATAATTTTTAGAGGAAAATAATAAAATTAACTATGTATAGCATGTGTATCTAGATATGTTTTATTTGTAGGTATGTATTTGTACTGCAGATATTTAAGTTAACTTAATCCTATACCATAGTAATTTTTCCCACTGGGCTTACAGTCCCCAGAAATCCAGTATGGAAAGAATGTAAAATATGTCAGGTTAGTTCCTTCCTTTGAGTAATGGGATACAAATCAGTTTAACTATTCTTCAATGAACTATAAACTAATCCAGAAGAAACACTTGTAACTCTTCCCCCTTCTATTTCCTTGTCTTGCCTTGCCTTGCCTTGCCAGGAAAAAAAATTTTTGTATTTACTGTGTAAGATGGAGTGAGCAAGACTGAAAATAATTTAATGATTAAGCTTCAGTTTGTTCCATTTCTTTATCCACCATGTATACATTTAAAACCATTGAAAAAATATGTCCTTTGAATAGGAGTCTGAAAAATCAAGTTTTGTATCTACACAAGATTGCCTCTGACATCAGATAAGAAACTTATGCACTGACTTGTGTTTCTTCTCTTGCGGTGAATATTTTTATTTATTTCATGCAAATAAATAGCTTCAATAGTAGGACTAAAGATGAGAATTTCCTACCCTAGAGCTTCATGCAATGCATTGTGCAATGTGATATTATTGTTCTGTAAGTTGGGAGATGGGTATATAAGTTTCCTGTAAAAAAAGGAGAACTGATCTTTTGTCATTCAAATCTTCTATAAATATTCCCATAATTGGAATTGTAGTTAGTAGGAATAAAAGTGATTTAACAAATCTTTGAAGTTAAAACCAGATTCTTTTCTCTTTCCAGAGAAATAATTTTCTTGTTTCCTGATCTTGGAATACTAAGTGAAATGTAGCAGCCAAACACCAGTTCTCTCTATCATCCCTAAAACTGTTGTCTGTTTGTTTGTTTAATTTAAATTTTCTAGTACTGAGTAAGGCAAAACAGCCTTCCCAAACTAAGAAACAAAGTTCTTTGTATAGTCAGTAAATAGTTTTATAACTTTTTCAAATATTGTTTTTGATCCAGTCCTACTATTTCAGACATCCAGATATGAGTGATTTTAAGCAAATATATAACTTAATGGTATAGAAACAATACTTTATACTCAATTATTAAAGTAGTAACTTCAAAGAGGAAACTCAGCATTGTGAAAAAAACTCCTTCCTGCAGCACTTATACAAATACTAAATTCTTTATAAGTATTGGTTTCAGTGAGTAAAATCTCCTCTATTTTTTTTTACACTACCTGTACACGTTGTCAAGGCATTGTCCTTCATGAGACTGCAAAAAGATTGTAAAAAAAACTTCCTGTGACAAAAAATAAGATGTTTGCTTAGTAAAATGTCAGTTACCTAAATCCAAGTGGACTTAAGTGTCCTTCATTCTGTACTACAGTTGTATCTGTCAGTTGGATATTATCAGGTTTTTGTTTGAAATAATTTCTTGACAATACCTTCAGGGCATGATAGTTGTTCTGTATTGTCTTTTATAAACAAACCTCTGTTACACTCTGCTGCAAAATGGACATTATGAAATGAATTATTTGATTTTACAGCAATATGTTTGAATGTGGGCCATCTCTTATTAACCCATACCTAAGCAGTTGTCAGTCCTTCACCCTTCTGCAGCTGATGCCTTTAAAAGGTGGAAAGTGTTTCTACTGTCCTTATTTGTTTGTTATGTTTTAACAGCCTTATTTTAATACACATAGTCTTCTGAAAACTTTTTGTCTGAAGAATGCCCACCTTGAAATACTGTTTTTCCATTTCTGTTACAGAAGGGCTGATAGGCTATACTTGGATTGACAAATTAAATGGCACTAAGACCAATTGTTGTGGGACAGCCTGCATTAATTTGTTAAACACTCTTGTTCTTAAAAACAAGGTGGTTATACACAAATGTCTATTGGGAATAGTTCTTACTCTAAGCCAACTCTGAACTTGTGAAAAATATTGACTGGGAGAGTCGGCCTAAGCAAAATCTCTGACAGACACTGTTCTAACCTTTTAAGAGTGTGTGTGTATGCTCAAGCTCCTGCAGTGGGCAATGTTCCTTGTCAATGTTTATCAGTGGTAGCTGATGACATGAATAAACAGGTTGGCATTTTCAAACAGAGACACAGAACTTTGAAGATATAGCCTGTTGACAGCTGGTTTTAAGAAGATAGATTTTCTCTTAGGAGAAGCTAAAATAGTTTTTGAAATATAGTCAAAAGCCCATGGACTATTTCTAGAGAGTGCATAAAAAGTCAAAAAAAAAAAAAAAAAAAGCAAGCTTCTTGTTATGAAAAATGCTTGTGGTTCCAGGTTGAAAACTACTGAACACAAGCATTAGGAGCCTGGGTAGGAAAGGAAGAGGTTCTGGCTGAAATGCAAGACAGGCTCCATATGGGAGAATGCTTCAGAAGAGGAGGCAATATGACTATAGGTTTCTAAAGACACGTTTTTAAGGAAGGATATCTAAATGATAACACAATAAGGTTGAGTTCCCATTTGGGGAATATTTCATGTTGCCTGTTTAAAACCAGATTTTGTTTGCAATCATATCTCATTAGGTATATTGTTTAAGGAGGCAGGGAAAAGTACTAGTAAAACATACAATTCTTGTGTTTGTGCATTTCAAAAGACTGATAGAGGTACATCTATACCATGCAGCATTCTAACCTGTTTTATACTGGAAAGTTATTTGACATCCCACTGCGTACAGATTAACTGGAACTTCCAGTCTGTTACTTCAGACTAGGTAGTTTGCTTGGAAACCTGGTCACAGATTGAAGGATGGTCAACACATTGGCCTGGACATGGTATACATTATATAGGCAAGTGGGGGATCTATCAAGTANTTTTTAAGAGTGTACAGTTATTTAAAACCCTTAAAAGCACGGGCTGTTGTTTAGCTAATGCAGAGATTCTGTTTTCTTGTAACACTTAATTAAAATATATCTGCAAGTGAAAAAAAGAAACCATGGGATATTAAAATGCTGTAAATAAACCTGCACTAATGTACTTAGCATCTGGTTTTGATACTACACACAAGATTAGTACAAAGGAAGTCTAATATATAATGCCATAATAAAATTAGATACTTAAGAGAAATGTAATATTTATAGCTATTAACAAAAAGTGCCTTTTCACGTGAAGAACTTCAAATGCTGGGCTATTTACTTAAGATATTGTTCCAAATAATAATGACTTACAGTTGCTTTGTTCCAGGAATCAATGTGAGAGTGCAGAGAATAAGATGAATTATTTTTTTATCTTGGATTTATTCATAGGACACCTTAACTCTTTATATCTATCTAGTTACCTTTGAATTACAAAATTGTTTCTATAGAGAACGCTGACAGTGACTGAACCATCAGGCATGATTTGTTATGACCTCAGTTATGAATAAATGTCACCATTAACATAATGTAGCATGCAATATATCACAAAGAAAACCCAGTAGCAGAAACCAATCATAATACTGGTGTTACGACACTTACTAACATCTCCAGATACTCTTGGAAGGTATGTTTCAAAATCTGTTTAGTCAATAGAACTGGATATTTGCTGACTTTCAGTGGCCTTTGGATCAGGCTCAACAGCTAAGTCATTATTATTTGGAACAATATCTTAAGTAAATAGCCCAGCATTTGAAGTTCTTCACGTGAAAAGGCACTTTTTGTTAATAGCTATAAATATTACATTTCTCTTAAGTATCTAATTTTATTATGGCATTATATATTAGACTTCCTTTGTACTAATCTTGTGTGTAGTATCAAAACCAGATGCTAAGTACATTAGTGCAGGTTTATTTACAGCATTTTAATATCCCATGGTTTCTTTTTTTCACTTGCAGATATATTTTAATTAAGTGTTACAAGAAAACAGAATCTCTGCATTAGCTAAACAACAGCCCGT
>VZTQ01014472.1:64479-114731 GCA_013400755.1 Pelecanoides urinatrix
GTGGGTGTGTGAAAACATGAAAATGAAGAGACTTAAGAATCTAGATACAATTATAAAACCTAGCTGGGAAAAAATCCAGAGGTATACTCTTGTGGCAGAACATATTCTTTGTATTACTCTTGATTTCAATAATTAGGAGAGAGAATTTTCAGTGTAGAAGTGAGCATAGTTTTCTCTTCTACATAGTCCTTTCCTTTTTTCCTTTTGTTTTCCCTTATTCCTATTTGCTTTCCCTTTCTGTACCACAATCACTATAATAGCTGAGAACCACTTTAATCAGGGTAATTCTGTCATATACATATAGTCATGTTCTCTCCCTAGTGACAAAGTATATACAGTATAATGCACTGGATTTAAAAAAAAAAATAGACATATACTTTATGTTTGTTTATGTTACAAGGCACAAGAAGAATCTGAGGTGGAAAGGTTAAGTTTTATGATGATCTTCATTTACTTACAGTTTTCACACTAGTTTGTACATCAGAATAAAATCCAAGGAGATACTGCATACACAGATATTTTCTGTTTTCATATAATGCTGTCTTATGGCAAGAAAAAAACCAAAACCAAATAAAAAAAAATACAAACAAAATAAAACACACACACACAGTTAGTTTTCTTCATCTTGCCACTTTAGTCAGTCCTAAGAATGAAAGGTTAGACTACTGAGCTTCTTGAAGGTGAAGACAAAGATCTTGAAATTATTTTAATATGTCTATCATATTTAGGCAGCAGAGAAAAAGCATGATACAATCCCTGTATGCAACTGTTTGGTCAGGTTCCAATTACCTATTTCTTTGGTCCTTCGGCTGTGCGTTTCCTCACCCTTGGCATTCGTATATACTTACCAAAAATATCATGGGGAAGTATATGTAATTAACCAAAGAAATAATACCTTAACAATGTTACTAAAAGCATGAAAATAAACAACAGTTCTAAGAAAGTTCAAACAAACAAAAATTATAAACAGTTCTATGATGGATCTAAGATATATACCCTACTTACAACCCAAGTATGTCAGAAACAAGAGGAACAGAAGGCTAGATGGGTTGTCCTTGGGTATAGGACCCTAAGAAGTACTAACCTGCTTTTCTTACATTAAATAATGTTCGTATCAGTATTTAACAAGATATCATATATAGGATCCTTAATAAAGTAGGAATACTGTAATTTACTAGTTATTATAGCTTCAACAACACAAATATCATAGTTATATCATGTTTACTGAATCATATTTTGCAATAAAAAGAAACCACTCATTTATAACATTCTGACTTGCATATTCACACTACCTTATGTAATCTGTGTCTTGCTAACTTCTCTTCTGTTACAAATACTGATCTTGTTTTGTTTGTGCAATTAAAACAGAAACAAAATCTAACTTGAATCGATTTCAGGACTTGTCCTCTTCTAGCCTGTTCTCTACTTAGGGGAAAACCAGTAACTCATACTTCCTATTTGTTCCTAGTAAAACTTAAACTTTTCTTAATTTTTCACTTATTGTCTGGAATGCTTACTTTTCCTTTAATAATGATTTATCTAGACAAAACTTAAGACAAGAGTACAAATCAGAACTTCTTGAGCATGAATGCTTCTAGGTAGGTACATCTGACCTTGCTATGTTCCATTTAAATAGTGGCAAAAGTGTCAGTAGTTGACTGCAACCAAAGAGGGAATAGAATGGGATTCTCTCTTGCAGGTAGGGATCTTAAAGTAAAGACAACTGATCTACCATGTACAATTCGTCAAAATATTTTCCTCTTCTTACAAGCCTACTTTCTGTCTTATATGAAAATAGCATCAGCCAGCTAGCTATTCATCATCTTTGGAAAGTTCTTGTCAAGATTCAGGGCAAGTTGATTAAAGTTATATACTCATATGTGGTAAAAAAGAGACATAGTTTTCTGTCTTCTGCAGTTGTCTGGCTTTTATATTTGTGTTACCTCATTAATTAATTCATTAGGTAAATGTTAAGTAGCATCAAAGTTAAAGTTAATCATCTAACACTCCGCAGTTAAAAAGTCTTTTAGTAGAAGCATGGTTTCCATTAGACATTATAAAATGTTTCTATGAAAAGTACTAACATTCATTCCCCAGTTTTCTTGCTGTGTCACCCGTGTGAGAACATGTTAGTTTATGATTGATAATGATTAGTTGTTTGGAGAGATTCCGGAAGATGAGAATGAATACCTTTCCTAAATTTGTTGACATAAGTCAATCATCCTGCATCATGCTAATACTATATCAGGTAGACATCCACACTAGATTTAAATTCTTATAGAGTATGCTATTTCTTTTCAATTAGAAGAGCCTGAAGGTTGCCTTTGATTTGCTTCTTTATGACCATGTTTAAAGATAGAACATTAGATACTGGATTGTACGTGGTTAGAAATAATATATGCAGCGTGAGTTTCTTCAGAGGTGACTGAACTATTACATACTTGGTTGTATCTTCTTTGTTGATGTTATTGTTTTCTTTCTCAATGAGAATGTCAGAGGATGCAACAGTTAACCAGAAAGTTTGTGAAGATCCATATCTGACCAAAACATATTAATAATTGTACATTGAGATAAAATTCCTCTCTATGTATGGACTGTTTTGGCTACAGCAATGACCATAACTGCTGACAACAATTCTGACAACAGAAAAATATTAGGAAAAAAATTTAAAAGGTTGTAAATGAGCTGGGACAAATCACTGCATATAGTTATCCTATGAAATCTGATCTTAAAATAGAATCAATGTTGTTACAAAAATGGTGTGGCCAGCTCAAGCAAGACACAAAAAGGTCTTCAGATTTGTTCTGTGAATACCCAGCCAACTTCTGAAATGCAACTACACACACACTCAAAATCCAATTAAGAAAAGAAAAAAAAAAAAAAGAAAAAATAATGGAATTAATTTATCAATGCATATGCAGTGACCACTTTAATATTTTATTGTTTAAATGAACAAAAAGTTCAACAGGACAATTGATTTTTTACTATTTTATATAACTTCATTTTATAAAATTTCCATTGACAGCACTCAGGAAAACTGTAATAACTGAGAGGGACACAGAAAATTGGAAATTTTCCTCCTACAGTAAAAGTTATCCAGCATCTCACAGGCAGGCCTTAAGCAATCTAAACAGTAGAATAGCAAGCACTACCTTACCTGAAAGTGCAAAAGGTGATACACCATTGCTATAACAAGTGATCTAGTTTTAAAAACACTTTCAAAAACATGCAAATATGTTTTTTCTTTCTCTTTACTTCCTGTGTTTGGAAAACAGATATCTGAGGGCTTGCTTGGACTTGAAAGATAGATGTCTCTTTCTTAAGAACTATGTATTTCAAAATGTACAACTTATAGGGCAGAGTTTTGGATTTTTTTTCCTTAGCTTTTAAAAAGAAGTTGTTTGAAATATCCCCTCAACTAGGTGTTTATTTTAAATTCTTTGTCTCAGACCCAGGTCAAATATAATAGATTCAGATATGCTGTCCTTTTCACACAGGAGATCATTTGCAAGGAAACCTGTTCGGCAAATATAACTTGAAAGAACCTGAATGCATTGTAAGTAAAATGTCCTTGTGTAGAAGAAATAAATTTATTACCAGGTACATACTCAAAATTAAATTTTATTGAACTGAGCCAAACAGTAAATTAAACATGTTATTATTTTACACTATACTGCCAAGCTTTATTACACATAGACATAGTTTCTTTGAGCTCTTCCATACATTAAAGACAATGTAGCTGGCAACACATAAATTCTTCAATTTTTGTGCATACAGGAAAAGAGAAATGTCTGGAAGGAGGGAGAAAAAGCAACAATGGAATAAATGTCCAGTTTTTTATATCCTAAATATGTCTTAATGGATGTGCCACCACTGAGATGTGCTCATTAAGAGGACAGTGCAGTTCACTGATTAAAATCAGTAAAAATGTATTATCTGAGATTTTCATGGAATGTACATTTTAAGTGCGACTGATTAAATCAATTCCATCTTATAGAGGTTGGTTTGTACATTCATCTCTGTTATGATTTTGATGAGTCAAAAGAGCCAGGAGCTAGGAAAATCTTTTCAGCTGGCTACAGAGTCCCTGTCATTTATTTATAGTTTCAGTACAAATGAACAGGAAGGATCATTGCTGAAGTGCTACTGTTTCCTATTTAAGATTAACTGAAGAAATATCTTTTTACTCTTACCATACTTCTAAAGTAGCAGAAGCAAAGTGCTAACATTTAAGCTTGCTGAAAGGATGCTTATCTGCATATAATCTGTCTGCCTGCAAGACCTTTTGCCCTTCTGCAACTGGCAGGATAGCCCCTTTGAAACTCCAAGTTAGATTTCTCAATCTGGTAGCCTCACAGATGTAAAGTTGCTGTATCTATGTCCTCAGGTTCAACAAGTGCAAGGTTGACCACATATTCCCAATAGACACATATGGATGCACAAAAAATATGGACACATGACTGGCCACACAGATTAATTCAGGCAGAGAGTTAATGTCTTACCAACACACCCATAAATACATTGCACTCAACAAACATGAACAGCATGGTGGCCTGATCCTGTTCCTGCTTTCCAGCTGATTAAGGCTGGAGTCTGCTAGTGGAATATATTCACACAATATAGAGCACACCCATGGACCTACACAGTAGTTGTCCCAAGAAGCCCTAGTCTCCCACATTGGACATACAAGCCCCAGAGGTTTACAGTTCCACTCCAGTTACTACTAGTTGGACCTCTTAGACTATTTGACGTTTGTTCCAGCCTGAAGCTCACTAGCATTAACATGTTTCCATTCAGAACAGAGTACATATTCACACAGAAGATAGTTAGTAATGGAATTTAATACAAATATAGATTTAGAGCTCATTGAAACAAGCATGCTGACCAGCAACATGGACACTCAGCCAGCCCTTTTTATATTCGTCTCCCTCTATTTTCCCAAGCATGTTCATCTCTGATCCACCTTGATCTCTCCCTTTTTTTGTCTTTACTCTTTGCCCTAAACATCCCTTAAGTCTTCCACATTCCCACAATGTCCTTAAAACATTCCCCAGTAAATTTTACAAAATTCTCAAATGTTCTTCCCCCTGTATGCCATAAGTCTGAAGCCCTTCTAGGTGATAATCCCTCTAGTCTGCAAGGTATACTGGAAGGAGAATCTTTTTGGTTGACTAATCCTGTGGGGTCTCACATCAGGGACAACAATCTTGTTCTCCTTTGTTATTCTTTGACCAGCTAATTCTGTGTGGTCTTTTTGCTTTTATTAGGCTACTAAGATTTCTCCACCTGTCATTGCTTATCTGACCTTTACTGGATCTTTGTATTTTATGCCTTTAGTAATGTAACCTAAGACTATTTTTCTAAGGATTAACCTTAATCTGTAATAATCCTGGGGTTAAACTAAAAAAACTTAAACCAGTCCACCAAGAACCAACTAGTTTCTTTGTGAAAGAAATTAGTCAATACAGAAAAGCCTCTGAGGAATTAATGCATCCATAATCTATATTAGTTGTCCTTTCAGGTTCCTATTAGGTTTGGCAGATTAGGTTTAATGTGATATTTCAACCCCTAAATCACCCTTTCTTTAAGTGTTGAGCTTGACAAACTTGGCATGGGTCCAAGGGGGAAGTTAATGTCACAGAATTGTCTGATCTGTATTCTGCAAATTTGGGGAATTATCCATCTGAGGTATGAGACTTTATTAACTAAACATAGATATTTAATTTAGTATGTTATGAACTGTGCTGTGAAAGATGACCTAATGTTTTGTTTAGACAAACTCAAACACAAAAAGGAAGCCTACAGAGATTGGAAGCAAGGACAGGTAGCCTGGGAGGAATACAGAGAAGTCCCAGCAGCCAGGGATCAGGTTAGGAAAGCTAAATCCGTGGTGGAATTAAATCTGGCCAGGGACATCAAGGACAACATGAAAAGCTTCTATAGGTATGTTGGGGAAAAAAGGAAGACTAGGGAAAATGTGGGCTACCTCTGGAACAAAACGGGAGACCTGGTTACCTGGGATATGGAGAAGGTAGAGGTACTCAATGACTTTTTTGCCTCCGTCTTCACCGGCAAGTGCTCAAGCCTCATCGCCCAAGCAGCAAAAGGCAAAGGCAGGGACTGTGAGAATGAAGAGCCACCCACTGTAGGAAAAGATAAGGTTCAAGACCATCTAAGGAACCTGGAGGTGCACAAGTCTATGGGACCTGATGAGATCCATCTGTGGGTCCTGAAGGAGCTGGCAAATGCAGTTGCTAAGCCACTATCCATCATATTTGAGAAGTTGTGGCAGTCCAGTGAAGTTCCCGCTGACTGGAAAAGGGGAAACATAACCCCCATTTTTAAAATGGGAAAAAGAAACACTTGGGGAACTCCAGGCCAGTCAGCCTCACCTCTGTGCCTGGGAAGATCATGGAACAGATCCTCCTGGAAGCTATGCTAAGGCACATGGAGGACAGGGAGGTGATTTGAGACAGCCAGCATGGTTTCAGCAAGGGCAAGTCCTAGCTGACCAACCCAGTGGCCTTCTAGGAAGGATTGACTACATCAGTGGACATGGGAAAGGTTACAGATGTCGTCTATCTGGNCATTGACTTGACTTACCCTTGGGTCACAATCCCCTCGGAGGTATATCTGCTGTGGCACAGACATATCCATGGCCACAGGCACTTTGAGATGTACCTGCTCTGGCATGGGCTTAATTTGATCTTAGTATAATACAAAATTTCAGAACAAATCATAAAAGAAAGACCAACTGAAAAATAAGAAGTAAATAGAAAATGTAACAAAATCCAAGATCTATTTATAAAAAAAAAAACCTTGATGTTTGAAGAAAAAAAAAATAAAAAGAGGACAATAAGTAGTTCTGCTAATTATGAGTCTCAGTGTTACAAAAGAGTACATTTACTAACTTTATTATTTATTTCAACACAAAAGTTCTGAATGTGCAATATTAAGGAATAGCAGGTCATGGAAGTGGTTTACTTTAAGTAAATCTAACTGAAGTACCAAAGCTTGAGTAGACTTCCTCTAGTAAAATCACCAGAGTACGATATGGACTTCAGGGAGAATTTAGCCGACACAACATTTGAATTTCTCTAAGTGTATATGTGGGTGTCCTTCTTTCAGTATGGTTATAGGAAATATAATTCAGAGTATTTTTATTGGAGACAGAGAAACATGATTATTCTTGAAAAAGCAATTAGTGTCATTTTATGTAAAAAATCACATATATCATAATAATTCCTTTCAATGAAAAAGTAATTGGAAGTGGAGAATGCATAGAATACTTTAAATTAATATGTAGGAATAGATACCCCATGTTATTAGAAAAGATGAAAATACTCAGCCTATTTATCTCAGAAAAATAAAGGGGAAGACTTCCGATTATTATGTACAGATACATCAGTGGATGAAAGCTAGAGCAGCAATGCATATAGAAAGTGCTGGTTCAAGAACAAGTAGGTTTAATCTGCCTTCATATGGAAGAAGCTGAAAAAGAGACCCCAGCCATAAAAGAGGAGTACTTTGATATTATTCTATAATAACCCTATTGAAGATAAGAAGTCTAACTAATGAGAGTTTGATAAATTTATGAAGAGTTTTGTTCATAAATAAATAATAAAGTTTGTCAGACTGACTCTTCAATTTAGGAAAGCCAAAGCCAACCCGGAGCTGAATCTGGCAAGGGATGAGAAGGGCAACAAGAAAGAATTCTACAAGTAGAAAAACAGCAATATCAAGACTAGGGAAAATGGAGCTGGGAACCTGGTGACAAATGACATAGAAAAGGCTGAGGTACTCAATGACTTCTTTGTCTCAGTCTTTACTTGAAAGATTGGTCTTCAGGAGTCTCAGGCCTCTGAGATGGAGGGGAACAAGGAAGATTTGCCTTTGGAGGAGGAGGACTAGGTTAGGGAGCACTTGAATAAACTGGTTGTACATAAGTCCATGGGGCCTGGTGGGTTGCACCCATGAGTATTGAGGGATCTGGCTGATGTCTTAGCAAGCCCACTCTCATTTATCTTTGAAAGATCATGGCATGGCGTGAACACTGGAAGAGAGTAGATATCGCTCCCATCCATGAGATGGGCAAGAAGGAATATCTGGGGGACTAAAGCTCAGTCAGCCAGATCCTGGAAAGGTGAAAATCCTCCTGGATGGATTTATGAAGGGGATGAATAACAGGAAGGTAATTGGGAGTAGTCAGCATGGATTTATGAAGGGGAAGTCATGCTTGACCAAACTGTTAGCCTTCTACTATGAGGTGATTAGCCTGGTGGATGAAGGTATAGCAGTGGGTGTGGTTTACCTTGATGTTAGAAAGAGTTTTGACACTGTCTCCCATAACAGCATCATGGAAAAGATTAAAAAGTGCAGGTTAGATAAGTGAACAGTGACTTGGCTTGAACAGGGGCTGAACAGATGGGCCCAGGGGGTTCTGATCAGTGACACAAAGTCTAGCTGGAGGCAAGTCACTAGTGGTGTACCCCAGGAGCCAATAATGGAGCCAATACTGTTTAATATCTTCTTTAATGAGCTGGATGATAGGACAGAGTGCACCCACAGCAAGCACTCAGACGATACAAAACCAGCAGGATTGTCTGACAGAGCAGATGCTTGACCTGTCATTCTGAGGAACCTTGACAGGCTGGAGAAAGGGGCCAACAGGAACCTCATGAAGTTCCTGAAAAGGAAATGTAAAGTCTTGTCCCTGGGGAGGAATAACCCTATGCACCAAAACAGGCTGGGGGCCGACTGGCCAGAAAACAGCTTGACATAAAAGGACCTGGTAGTCCTGGCGGACAACAAGTTGAACATGAGCAATATGCCCTTGCAATCAAAGGTCAATGGCTTCCAGAGCAGCATTAGGAAAAGCATCACCAATAAGTTGAGGGAGGTGATCTTTCCACTCTAACCAGCACTGGTGGTTCTCACCTGGAGTGCTGTTTCTAGGTCTGGGCTACCCAGTACAAGAAAGATAGGGACTTACTGGAGCAAGTCTAACATAAAGATGGTGAAGGAACTGGAGAATCTTTCATATGAGAAGGGGCTGAGGGAGCAGGTATTGTTAAGTTTGCCAGAAAGAAGGCTTAGTGAAGAGCTTAACAATATGTTTAAATACTTAATAGGAGGGAATGGAGAAGAGGAAGCCAGACTTTTGTTAGTAGTGCTCACTGGCAGGACAAAAGGCAATGGGCACAAATTAAAAGAACCATGAAATTAAATCTGAATAAAATAAAGCACTTTTGGGTTTTGTTTTTTATTGTTTTGTTTTGTTTTGTTTTTTACTGTGAGGATGACTGAGCACCAGAACAGGTTGTCCAGAGAGGCTGTGGAGTCGCTATCTTTGGAGAAAATTAAAACCCAACTGAAAGTGATCCTGGGCAATCTGCTCTAGCTGACCCTGCTTGGGCACGGGCGGTTGGACTAGCTGGTCTCAAGAGGTCACATCCAGCCTCAATGATTCTATGATTCAGTGAACACAAATTTTTTGTTAACTATGTAAATTTCCTGGGGGGAAGGAAATGAAACGAACTCTTTGACGTCTAAGACAGTTAAATCACTAGGTAGGACCTTTAAATCAGTATTCTAACTCTGTGTGCTGAGTGAAATAGAGAACTAATTTACATTCTGAATCTGGATTTTTATATTTTACTGAAATGAAATTAGATATCTTTCAAAAATTGATATATAATATTGTCAGAGGAAAATACTAGATAGTATGTATCAAATACTTTTTCTGGGAAAGTACTTTTAAGGATTCATGTCTAGTGAAGTCTTTGAAAATGACAATGACAGAAGCTAGTGGCTATGCCAGACGTCACAGTAATGATCATTCAAGTGTACCGCATACAAAACTCGAGCGTAATGTAATTATCCTGTAACCTAAACTGAACTCACACTAATCCCTAAACTTGCATATCCTTTAAAATATGAGACTTCTTTACAACAAAAACAATGCCCTGAAAATTAAGGCAAAAATGTTTGAGAATTTTGCAGAATGGTGCAAAAATATTACAGTTTTGACATGATGTTAATGGATGGCAATTGCCATAGGTACCAAACTGATTCATTTATATCAGCAATAGAGAGATAGCTATTTAAAAAAAAAAAAAAAAAAAAAAAAGAATATTTGAAAATTTAATGGAGAAAATATTGTTAAAGAATGTAATCTGTTACTATCCTCGTAAAATTAATAGATGAAAACAATATGAATTTGACCTCCCAGTTGTAGCAACCCCCCAACAATTTAACATTAAAACTGATGACAATGGTTAATCTCAGTTTTTGCAAAACCTACATACTGATAATAAGACGTAATGTCAAATACACAGGTAATACACTAAATTTCTAAAGAAACTCTCCAGTCATACTGCTGGACTGATGGAGATTTGACAAACACATTAAGATTTCTGAAAGTTAATTTCTTCTAGTAACTGTGAATAATGTTATTGTACTTAACAACCTGGGAACAGGAGCCCTTTTGGAATTATTAGAATTAAAAATAAGATTCTTTACCAGGAATTTAGGGTGAAACTCTGCCTAATAAGGCTCATAATTTTCATCCAGGAGCATAGAGTGAGACTATATTTAGTCCTTATCAAGGTTAAAAGTTTAAAGTTAATTTCTCCACTGTCTTGACTTACCCTGCTTTGGTTCACTTTGGCTATGCTTACATAGCAAGTAGAGTAAGTCAATAGATGCAGATCTATAGAGTGAAGTAGCTGTTCCTAAGGACTCAACATCCATATTATGCACATTTGAAGGTGGTTTTTTTTTTTTTCTTCTCTCTGTCACTAGCCTGGAGTCATGGTCTCAATAACTGTTGGCTGCTGATATGTATACCAATTTCTGTGATGCGGAGCAAAACCCAGGAAGTGGNATCCAGGAGCATAGAGTGAGACTATATTTAGTCCTTATCAAGGTTAAAAGTTTAAAGTTAATTTCTCCACTGTCTTGACTTACCCTGCTTTGGTTCACTTTGGCTATGCTTACATAGCAAGTAGAGTAAGTCAATAGATGCAGATCTATAGAGTGAAGTAGCTGTTCCTAAGGACTCAACATCCATATTATGCACATTTGAAGGTGGTTTTTTTTTTTTTTCTTCTCTCTGTCACTAGCCTGGAGTCATGGTCTCAATACCTGTTGGCTGCTGATATGTATAAGACTTTCTGTGATGCAGAGCAAAGCTCAGGAAGTGGGAGAAATCAGCTGATTTTCTTCATAAATGCACTGCTGATTTGCACAGAAACAGTAATGGTGATTCCACTGTAAAGTCTCAGGATTCACTAACTAGATTCCTTTTGGGTGAAACTACACTGGAAAGTGCAAGCCAGGAGGACATCTGTTGTGTCCCAGCTTCTAATAGTCAGTCAGTCCTTTAGACCTCACTGGAACTAGTTCAAAGTAATACGCCTCCACATTCTGAAACAGCAGTAGTGTGTAGTTCACATTCTCACCAGCAGCTCTTCTGTTCTACCAATCCACTTTTATCAGTTTACACTAACTGCTAATGTAGACATAACTGTAGTGAATCAACCGTTCTCAAATAAAGGTCTGTTTTTCTTATGGAAGGTGCCTATTATTTCATTCGGGCTGCCGTGGTTTAACCCTAGACAACAACTAAACACCACACAGCCGCTCACTCGCTTCCCCCCACCCAGTGGGATGGGGGAAAGTATTGGGAGAGTAATAGTGAGAAAACTTACGGGTTGAGATAAAGACAGTTTAATAATTGAAATAAAATAAAGTAAAAAGTAGTAGTAGTAGTAGTAGTAGTAGTAACAGTAATAATAATAATAATAAAAGAACATACAAAGCCAGTGATGCAAAATGCAATTGCTCATTACCCGCCGACCAGTGCCCAGCCACTCCCTGAGCAGCGACCACTGTTCCTTAGCCAAGTCCCCCCTGTTTATATACTGAATATGATGTCATATGGTATGGAATACCCCATTGGATAGTTTGGGTCAGCTGTCCTGGCTATGTTCCCACCCAGCTTCTGCACCTGGCAGAGCATGGGAACATGAAAAGTCCTTGACTTCATGTAAGCACTACTTAGCAACAACTAAAACATCAGTTATCAACCTTATTCTCATACTAAATCCAAACTACAGCACTATATCATCAACTAGGAAGAAAATTAACTCTATCCCAGCCAAAACCAGGACAAAGGTTCATCTTTTCAGATTGTTAGATATGAAAATTCTGTGGTGGTGTAGTGTGAACAGAATCCCTGTGAATGCCCGTAAAAACATCTATGTATCTCCATTTTCCCTGCAGGAAGCATGGGCATTCTGATTTCTAGGTGCTTTATATCTTGATGTAAGTTAGGACAAGATTAATCCTAATACTTAGCTAATATTCTTTATTTATGGCCACTACTTTTAAGAGGCATATAAAATGAAGATATAAATTGGAAAAAAAAAAAAAAAAAGATATTTCTATGGACCTTACTCTTCAGAAAGTCCGCAGTGACTTAAATTACTTACCCATGAAAGTTATCCTGACAAAAAACAAGGAAAAGAAATGTCAAGAAATAAAACCTAGGTTGTTTAAGAGAATGACCTTGCAATGTGATATCAGTTATACATGAAATCATGGCATCCAATGTCATTATGAAAAAAACTTTCACATTAACTCATTTATTATTTCTACTTTACTGATTTCTTTTTCTTGAATCATGAGATACACATTTGGGTCATATTTTTTGTTGGTGTAGAATGATTCAGGTAGATATAACTTCACTAAATTCAAGTAATTAAATCAGTTTATATCAGCCATGAATTTGTCTGTATGTTAAAAAAAGGAAGTCTTTTTTAGTTTAAGAATTCATTATATTGATTCATAAAATTTGTTAAAAATGAGTATAAAAGCATAGCAGGAAAAAGGATGAAATTATGATGTTATACAAAATAATGTTTTGACTACAATTCTAGTTATGTTATATAAATCAACAAAATGTTTAATTGCACTCAAATTGTGTGTGTCTAAATTACATCTACAAGGCAAAAGGGAAGAAATATTGCCCTCTTTTTCCCTCTCATTTTTATTTAATAAGAAATATCAAATAACATCAAGTATGATTTTACAGTATTCAGACATATTAGGAGTTAGATTTTATGTCCTGGACATGCTTTTAGAATATTCAGAACCTTAGAAGAGGCTCGATTTTATGTACTGGAAGTGCACTTTCCTTCTAATCAATGTACTTGTACAGTACTGTCGTTAATGGAAATTTGATGTAATTTTAAAAAGTAAATCATTGAACAAAACCCCTCCACTTGCAGCTGCAGTATCTGTTATTCAATCTTATGTGAAGCTCATCAACTAAAGTGCTGGGAGATGAATCTTCTAATTGGTACTATAGTTTAACACATACTTAAATAATTTTTGGGTTTCTGGACAAATCTCCAATTGCTAACAGTTCCATTTCTAAATTTTATAATTATCAGGTATCCTGCCCATTCTCTGTGTTCTTAAGATGGGCATTTACATAACATTGCCTAATTAAATCTGAGCTGACTGGTTCTTTCTTTCCATTGCAATTGGCTTAGTCAGCCTCCTCCAACATTCCCAATTGTACAGTATTTATAACCCTTTCCTAAAAGACATAGTATATTATTTCTATGCAATGGAAAACATATTCAGGTTTTTTTTATTCCTCAGCACAACATCTGGTATTTTATCTTCACTGTTATCCAGAAATAGAATTATACTGGTAGGCAGACTAAAGTAAGCTACGTTTTGCTCTGTTTGAACTGTTTTCAGATGGAAGTCCTTACGTTCAACTAGTGCATTTGTGTGTGCTTTCTTGAGTGTAGTCTTGAGATAACTCTGAAATGTGTTCTGACTTTTTTGTATGGGATAAAATATTCTTACAAGGTGATGCCAAGAGATTATTGGTGTATACTGCATGGGACTGCATACAGATTTGAGTCATGACTTAGAGTCATATTTTATTTGCAGTTTTTAGAATTCAAGCGCTACCCCAAAATCTCTATAAGACTCTAATGTTCTTACTAAATTTTACATGTAACCAACCAGGTTTTCATGTCCTTCCCACAATATCTAATGCAGTACACAGACTGTCAAAAGCATTGTTGGGATTTCTGAAATGTAGAGACCTTAAGATTTACTTTTTCACAAAGGGATGTGTTCTATCATCCTCATTAATTAAAATGTGTCCATATTGGGGACTGATGTGTAAGTGCTAGCTTAAAATCAAATATCTGAGGTGCTCTAGCTACAGCAGACTAGAATTATTTCAATCTGGACTGCTTCATGTACATTAATCAGACCATATAAAGAAAGTGCAGTGTATATATCTTTCCACTGGGAGAATATGAAGTCTTTTATCAGGCACTAAATCATAAATTAACATGGTAGAGAAATACAAGATTATTTTGAGTATCTTTTGTTTTGTTTTATGAGTGTAATCTGTTGCAGTCTTAATTTACTTCAGACGTTATCCTTTATGTGACATTACTAAAACATTCTCTCAGAGGAACATTGGCAAATCACATGGTAATGTCCTTGTATTTACTCACACATTATTAGTCTTACATCCTGTGGGATGAATACCTCAAATATGTATTTATTTTGGTTTTATGTGCAGTCCTATCTATTTGCCCTTTTAGGACAGTCATAATTTATGTTCCTCTTTTCTCATAGCAACATGTTATGTGTGCCCCTTTTTTCCCCTGTTGATAAGTATCTTGGTCAAGATGATTGTCTCATTATAACATCATAAAATGTAATAACAAAGATTTCATCAATGTTCAGCTTACTATACTTAACTTTTTCTTAGGTGTTTCTTTCATTTTTCCTCTGAGAAGCTGTGAATAAAGGCAACAACAACAACAAAAAAAAACCACAAACCACCACTTAAAAATTAGCATACATGTAGTCTCTGACTCATTGTAAATCAACTCATTTACACATAGGAACTTGCAAGAAGTCAAGGGAATGATCAGTTTGCAGTTTTGGCTCCATAGTCAATACAGTCAATAGTGTATCAGGTCCCATTGATGAGATCATCTTAAGGAGTGTTTTTTATCCTTAAATTTTCAGGTTTATCAGTTTTGTAAATTGAAAACCCTTTGGGATGGTGAAATTGAGACCACACTAATATCACTAGTAAAATTCTCGTTGAATTCACTGGAGATCAGGCTTTTACTCAGTGTAATACATATTTTGGGATTCTTATACGATATTTACTCATGCATCAAAGATAAAAATAAGGAGGATGAAACAGAGTCAGTATTTCTGTTCTAAAATACTGTACATTAATCTGATATCCAATTTTTGTAAGCAGTATATATGTCTGTTCTCTCTAGATCAGAATAGGTTTACAGGACTATTAACACTTTTAAAAATGCAGTTAAGTTCTTAGTCTCAATGAGATCTTGAGCAAAGGAATTGCACAGACCAATGACAACCCTTCAAAACAATTTACAAACATTGATAAAGCTTTTATTGCAGAGAGACACTAAACTTTGAATAAAGAACAAGCAAATAAAGACTTTATTTCAAGAAGTAAGGAAATGAGTTCGTATGTTTCTGTGGTTTTTTGTTCTCTTTCTCCAGAAGACTTAAATTTGATAATTTTCAATGAAAACATCCAGGATTTTAAGTAGTAAAGGACAAAAGAAATAAAGTTAAAGGTTTTGTTTATTTAGTTTTAGTTTTATATTAACTTTCAAAATATATATTAATATTTCAAAATATGGTTACATATATGAAATTTATGAATTTTTAATGAAACTAATAAAACCAAGGATGCAATAAGGAGTCATTTGCATTCAAATTTGCCTGACTAAAATAAAGCAAGATGTTTTTGGTAATATATGTGATATTGGTTCTCAACATAGGGAAATTTGGCCTCCTTTCGCAAGTCGGCTTTGTCCCGGAATGCTCAGAAGTCTGTAGAAAAAGATATTTTTAATGTATTTAAAAAAAAAATCTCAAAATCTAACTCTTTTCACCTGCAGTGAAACCAGAGTTTTCTCCTCTGTAAAGAGCTGCAAAGTTTCATTCAAACTGCCTTTAACTTCCATTAGCAAAAATCATGCTTATACTGTGGATTTTTCATCTTGTATTTTTTTTGCAATAGTTTCATGTTAGTCTTGTTTTTGATGGTAAAGCAAGCTAATCAAAGCATAAAATATAAAAATAAAATAGCCAACTGAGAAAATTTCTTTTGGAACAAGCCCTCCCCTTTTCAGGCAACTAGATCAAATTCCCTAGATCAGATTCTTCTCTACTTTATTTTTTTCTTGGTTGCTTTTTGGATATTCTCAAGTAAAGTCAACCCATAACAATAATAATTATATGTTTCAGTGTCACAACCGTTTGTCTTATCTATCCTATCAAGGCAAAAAGAGTGAATATTGTTTTTCTGACTATTCATGCACTATAAGCTTGTGTGTTGTACAACCACAGTCTGTGTAGTGCTAGTTCATTACTTACATTTTTTGCTAAGATCATTGTGTAGTCATAATAAATAAATAAATAACCAGCCAAAATCTGCCACTCTACATGTTCCTTGTGATGCTAGTAACTCAGTGGAATAAATTCTTGTGATATTTGAACATATAAGGGAGCAGCAGAAACTTTCACACTAGTGTGAGCCTTGTTGTTATATAAATGACTATAATAATTCCACTAGCAAAAATTCTAAACTTTGCATAAACTAAATTCTAAACTATGTAGTCTTAGCATAACTCCAGATGAAAGTGAGATCAAAGCTCCACAGGTGAAATTTACAGATTTTTTCAGAGTGAGGGAAATGGAAAATGAATAAACCTGTTTTGCTTTTCACTTCCTTTTTATCTAGGAAGGACTTGTGAAACAAAAGTTGTATTTTCATTCTGTTCTCTTTAGCCAGGATTAAGTCACATTACAACAGGAAAATGTCATACAGTAGGTGTGGTGGTGCGTTCCTTCCCCCCTCCTCTCTCCTGGGCCACTCTATGATCTCAGAAAGTCCCGATGAACTTTGGCCTTTGTGTAATGAGCTGGGTGGTGAAGCATCCCTGACTGTACCCAGAACTCTTGCATGGCTGAAGTGGGGTAACAACACTAACCATACCAGAACTTCTGTTACCTAAACCAGGTGGGGGATGAAATTGGGAATAACTCATTGTCCCCTGACATCCTTATCTGAGTTGTAACCCAAGTGGAATGGTACCATTGTTGCTGAAACTACCACCTTGGACTGTGGCTAGAATAGAAATTTACAGATGACTAAAGCCAATCCTCTTGCGAACCTATAAACAGCGGCACCAAGTGAGATCCTTTGAGCTCTCCTGGACTGGCAGTGGACTGCACCCAGAATCTCCCTCTGAGTGGGACGCCTCTCAGANGTCCTTGCTCTCTCTATAAATCATTCCAGCTCAATTTTGACACAATTTTCCCTGTGTATGCTTAATCCATGTAATGAGTAATAGAGTGAACCTTGCCATTGAATTCTGTTAAGTCGCACTTTTATAAATTTCTATTAAAATAATTTTTGCTGATTCTTTTGCCAGTGACCCTTTAAATGGCCTTAAAACTACTCATTCACAACAAATTGGCGCAGTCAGCAGGATCCTAAATCAGTATTTTGTGACAGTAGGTGACTTCATGAAAATTTCATATCATAGAGATCTGTACCAAATTACTTCAATGTGTTGACATCTCACATACACACATATCTATCTTCTAATTCTCTTACCTAAATTGATCAAGATTTTTTGGTCAAGTTTTTTACTATTGGAAGATTTTACCAGACTTTTTATGCTCCATTGACTTGATATCTCCAATTTCTTTTTAAAATAAATGTATAGATAGTTGATACTCGTGGAAATTTACAATATCATTTAATCCTTTTTTTAGTGCAAAGTTTGTCAACTATAATTAGAATGGTCTTTCATCCCTCATTTTAAGGATTATTGTTATTTGATGTCTGTTTACTTGCATACTGTAAAAAATCAATACATATGTGTTCTCTTGTATGTCAATAGAAAAAAAGCAAAAGTTCAAAAGTAATGATACAATTCAATGTTTAATGCTTTTGTAGGAAACAGGACATTCTACACTACTGTTGAAACTTGTTAACCCAGGAGTTGTTTTTTGGTCTGAATACAAGACATCAGATTGTTATTTCAGGGCAAGCTCATGATTTAATTGTATGGATTTTATTTGCTTTCTCCCCACTATTATTAAAAATTCTTCTATATCTTAGCCCTGTTTATTATTATGTAGTAACAATCCAGCATAATCCTTTTTTTCTGAAAGGACTTTGGAATTTGTGAACTCTAAGGGACATCCAGTTGATTTGAACAGATAGTGCAGTCACTAGAAAAAGTTAAGTGGCTGCTGCTTAAGATTCAATAGTAACTTCTTGAAGAAGCAGCAAAATATATTGCACAGTCTGTTTCCTGTTGAGTAGTTCTGTGACACTGCGAAGGAAACATCTGTGGATTTATTTGCTGGAATGGTTGCTGCCACCAGAATTTCACTCAGTGTTTTATGAACATATAGAGTTTCTGGAGTTGATGTGTTCACTTGAAACTGTAGAGCTTTTTGTGGAAATTAAACTCATGAATGTTGACTTATAACTATGCTCTCAGTTTTGCATATATGAATAAAATTAGACATAGGAGAATGATAATTTAGTTTTGTGCTTAGCAACTGTGTAAAAATTAATATTACACAAGTCCCCAGTGTTTTTGATTCCCAGTGAATTATTGAGGTCAACACTTTTTTGGTTTATTGCTAGTAGATGATTTTTCCCAAAGGGATTAATTAGAAAAGAGAAAGATATAATTAATTTAAATCTGTTTTAAGTGATCAAACGATCTGTTAGAATTCCAGGAAAAGCATGATTAAGCAATCTATTAGTCATAGAATGAAGGATTATTTTAAAACAGCAAAATTAATTATTATTTTAAAACACTTATTAGATTAATTCCAGATAGTGAAGTTTTGTGGTTAATACCAGTTCACATCCAAAACTTTGTTCTGAATTTCAACATCTCAAAAGCTGGAAAAAATAAAATGTAATATTTTGGTTCAGACCGTTATGAATTAAGAATATCATTAGGAGTCACCTGAATATCCATTAGCTTTTCTAAGGCCTATTTCTTTTTGTAGAATAAAATGTAATTAAAACAATACACAATATTTTTATTTTCGTCTTAGAAAATTACTTTTTGTTGGGAATATCTTTCTTTCACAAATGTACTGTAATCTGAAAATGACATTTGTGATGTAATTTAACACACCTTATTATCAGTCCTGTGTGAATGTTTTGGATATCTTAGTATCAGGGAGCACAGGATATAAATGCATAGACAACTGAACTGAATTCCTGGTCAACAAACTGATAAAGAGTAAGGAAGACTGGAAATTCATTTCAGGAGAAATATTGCAATTCTTAAATGCAGTGCATGCATGGAATTACAGTGCGTAATGCAACACCCTGAGTATGAAAATGTCTTGAAGAATTTTAAAAATCTGAAGAGTTATTTCTTTTTTGTGTGTGTTTTCTAGTATGCAGGTTAAATTCAAATGTTGCTTTTAAAATTTTCACGTTGATGAAAAGAAAACATAATCTAAAGCAGTTGATAAAAATCATTTACTAGGTAAATAGAATCTGTGAAGCAGCATCAGTCAAGAACAATTCTAGTGAAGGTAGCAGAGCTTCCTTTAGTTTACAATAGGCAACTAAGATCAGAATCTTTCACAAACAGACACTCTCACTGATTTGTAATAACATCAAAGCTGGCAATCACTTTCTCATGTAATCTGGATTTTAGGAGAGAAAAGTGTAGTATGTTTAATGACAGCATAGTTAGATGGAAGGATCATACAAATAAAGAACTATTTCCTGTAAGAATTCAGTCACAAAATGGACACAGTACACAGTAGCACTAGAAACCTGTCTGATTCATAGGGTTATGATGCCAATATTGTTCTGCCTCCATTACACTGCTGACAAGCTTAGAATGTGTTTCAAACCTACTGTAAACATATTTGGTTCAAAGTCTGTTGAAGGAGATCAAAAGAAGAGATTTAAAAGT
Organism: Pelecanoides urinatrix; assembly: GCA_013400755.1. Lineage (NCBI taxonomy): Eukaryota > Metazoa > Chordata > Aves > Procellariiformes > Procellariidae > Pelecanoides > Pelecanoides urinatrix. Next base: position 84,549 of record VZTQ01014472.1, read on the forward strand.
TCTTGTATGAAGTGAACTTTGGTGCAGACAAAGAATATGTCTCTTTACTGCTAACATCTTCTTGAAACTCCCATAAGCATTACAAACTATAATGTTAATTAAAAACTACTTTGTAGCAAAGCTAACTGAAACAGAAAAATTGAATTTGATCTGCACAAAAACAGTAATTCAATAATTAACTACATTGTATCTGAACTTTGAGCTTGAATAAAGAGTTTGAATACAGCTTTTAAAAATCTTTCCCACAGTAGACGGAATATTGTACGTTTCTTCAGATTGATGTGGTTAAGGAGATTCCTAAAATATTGTTAATGTTTAAGGAGTAGATGGAGACATTTACATTTTTACTTGGCTAGTTTTGTTTCTGCAAAATGTTTAGTTCTCTTTGGAAGAATAGAATGGCAAGAAAAGTTATAGGTTACCTCAAGAAAAGAAAGAAGCTGCTGTCAGAGCACTTCAAATACTGCTAAGTGTGTAAGCAGTTGTAATAGTCAATATAGTAATATAGTCTATGAAGTATTGGAAAAGTGTTAATTGAAGTAAATTTATATTTGGTCACTTGAATGATTCTCTAGGGTCCATATAATGTGTTGACCAGGGATTCAGTTCAGTTGCCTACACATTTACATTCTGTGCTCTCTGATACTTTCTAAGATATCCAAGACATTCACACAGGACTGATAATATGATACAGGATCTAGAGTAGAGGCAGCTTAAGATGAGGTGAAATACCTTAGGTAGTCTGAAATGGCACAAGGTACTAGATTTGCACAAATAAATTGAGCACAAGATTTATCTTGACTATTGTGGGAATTTACATCTCAAGCACTGACTTAGGTGCCTAAACATGAGAGTCTGTTCATCTCTTACATACCCAAGGTTATTTGAGACACCTTGAGGTATGGCTGGCAGTTATATTATGGATGTCACCTTAGTCCAAGTCTAAGCTCAGACCGAATACCATTTATCATCTAAAAAAGCACTAGACACCTGTATTTAGGCAACTGAATAGATCACTGTATTTTGATGTACGAGCTGAAATCCATTTCTATATTCAGGCACCTAAATATAAAAGTCATATAACTTAGAGATAAGTTCCATTCATGTTGATTTTGGTGGAATTGATAATAGACGACCTGGACCTTCCCAATGTCAGAAGGAGCAAATTCATGATTTCAGACTTCCAGCACTCCTACTTATTTATTTACTTATGTTACCAAATTCTGGATTTCTTAGATGCTTGTTTCAGTTATATTAAGAACATGACCCTGACTGTATGAACAGCCTGTATGCTAATTAACACCTGACTGAAGAAATACAATCTTATAATATAATTTGGAGCATAAGTGGAAATCAGGTTTTGGTTGTTGACTTTTTTGTTTTAAACTATAATTTTAATAATTATTACTTCAGGAAGGCACATGGCAAATAATGGAAATTATTGAAACTATGGTGAAATTGTAAGCATTAAAACATTAAGCAGATTAACCATTGCAACAACAGTATGGGATGGGAGGAGAAGAGTGCTCAGCTGACAAAAAAAAGGAAAGAAAGAGTAACAGCCTTTGAGCAGAGTAGTGAAATGTAGAACAATGAAGTGAAATCAATTTTGTGTTTAATCCATGCAACTACTATAAACTAGATCCTACGGCTTCCGAGATATAATTAATTACAATTGCAGATCTGATAAAAAAGTCAATAGTTACTTGCTGAAATATTTAAACAATCAGTCTCTGTTTTTAAAACTTCCAATGATCAACCTCTGTCTCATGCTTCAGGGACATGTTTGCTGTCATGGCATGCCACATGTTGGAGTACTTTCATTGGTATCAATAATATCATGTAGGCTTAATTCTAAGTTATTGAAGTGGTGAACAAGGGTTCAAATGTCTAATTGTCTCATTACCAGTGAAATAAAATAGTATCTCTGATGAGATGCTTAACAAGAGAAAAACACCATTTCCATCCTATTTGTACTGGAGGAAAATACCAATAATCACTGCATTATACTATGGAGCAGGTAGGCTGAATGGTGGTCTTTTTAACCCCAATCCTGAGAGAACACATCATGACTGCATTCAGACATGTCAGGAAGGGACATTCAGGCTTGCCACCACTTGCCTCAACAGTGATTCCTCTGGAATGAAACCTAAGCACGCAGTCATGGAGGGAGCTGAAGTACTCTCTATATAGTACCTACTCTATAATACTGTGCTCTGTATGGTCTTGGCTCTAGGCAGCTTGGTGGTGAACACCTTCTTTTATTTGACCCCATTAAGTTTACTAGCATAGCCACATGGACCCTAATTCATCCATCAACAGGTGGACAGTATAGGCTGCTTATTTCTCCATGGGTATTCTGGCAGAGTTTACCTTCAGAGATGAGGTGTCCTTGGGTAAAGCCAGCGATTCATGGTCAGCTGGTGTCTCCCCTGAAAGCATGAAAATGCAGCTCAGGACAGCAGTCATATCCTCCTACAAAATGTCCTGCCCTTGGAAGCCAAGAAGACAACACCACTGATTTTATGAATTATCCCCACAAACGTAAGTATTGGAATCTATCTTTCAGTCTTCCTTCTCCAGCTCTACAAGCCAAAGAATAATAACTGTACAGTAGAGGAAAAAACAGTGTTAAAGATGACCTTTATGAATCTTCTGTAATATAAAGACAGAGGAAAAATATTTTGATGTTTTCATGCAAGCCATAATATAAATACTTTATTTTCTTCAAAAACAAAACCAATTGGCAGCTGTTTATGTGCACAGGGGCCTTATATATCTTTTCTCCTAATTTAGAAATCTGAATTAAGAAGTTATTGCAATTTCATAGTGCAAATGCATTGAATGAGTTTGAGATACTGGTCCTAGGTCTCTGTGAGTATATAGGCCCATAGCTGTATGGGTCTAGAAGTGCAAACAAAACAAATCTAGATTACGCTTACTTCTTCTAGTATCTCAACTACATTGTCTTTTTTTTTGTTATTATAGAATTACAGTTTTGAACAACATTACAAGACAAGAACAGATTTTTGATAGAAATATGTTATGTTTAAATGAAAAGTATAACACATCTTATGTGTATATATACATACATGTAAAAGTACTTTTTTTTCATTCATTTCAGTTTTAGTGTCCTGTGAAGGTTGATAACAAATACAAGCCAACATGAAAATGTTACCCTTAAAAGGTTTGGTCATACAAAGAACAAAAAGAACCATAACCAGAATCTGAGATTATTTACATCTACTGAGTTTATAAACTTTCGTAAGAGAATTAACATTAAATTAATATACTTTTAAATATTTTTCTTTGCATGTGGCAGTTACATTACTGTATCACAGATGATAGAGATAACACCAGTAAAATTTTTTTTGACCAGTTTCTTTGTAGCGCACAACTAGCAGATTAGCTGAAGATGAACAAGTTCACTGCTAGAAAAATCGCTGAAAATAACTGCCTAAAAAAAGTGTACAAAAATTTGTGAAAATTGTTACTTGGTTTTAGTTTACGTTGCGGTCAAGGGACACTGAATTTGGCTATCTTTACGTTACTTTTCTGATTTAAAGTTCTCTAGAATTTTATTAGTTAACTGCAGTAATGACAATGAAACTAGGAAATTTTTTTTGCTTTCAACAGAGCTGGCATAATGACTTCTAATCCACAATCCCTGAGCCTGCATCAGTTCAAGGGCTTTGGTCCAGAGAGAGGAAACAAGTCTGTGGAAATCTTCACTACTTGTTTTTTTGTTTTTGCTAGAAAAAAGAACCTTTAAGATATGCAGTCTCAGTGGTCAAATATATAAGCCAGCCATGGTTTTTGATATTGGTCTTCAAGTCAGCATCAACTCTTGAGTTCTTGAGAAAAAAAATAAAAGGAAAAAAAAAAGGTTTGTTTGTTTTTATCAACATATGCAATAGTAGATAATAAATGTCTATATTTAAGAAAGCAGATGAAGTTAAATGTAATGCCTAAATAGAGAACTGAAAATTAGCATTACCTGCTTGATTATCGGCCAGTAAGAAGAAAAGAAGTAAATCTTATGTTAGGAATTGTTATAATGTAAATATATAATAAAAATAAGAAATATTTATACAATAATAAAATATAAAATAAGAGATAATACCATTTTTGACATCATGAGATCATCCATTACTTACATGTAATTGAGAGATCATTTGAGAAGTTCAGTTAAGAAGATTATATGCTGAGAAGTTAAGGGATATGTATACACACACACACACACATATATATATAAAGTTGGTAAATATGTATTACAGATATATTATTGATAAATAGAAGTGATATAATAAGATATATTATGTCTTATTATATGAACAAAAATGTTTATTCCTGCAGCTGCCTAATTTTTCAAATTAAGTCAATGACATTTTTTTATCAGACTCTACTTTGTACTGTGAAGATACAACTGTCATAACAAAATTAAAGGGTGGTGTTGCAATTACTGAAATTTTGCCAAGCAGACGTATTAATTTAATTTATCATCAAAACTCTGAACACTATGGGTGAATGGAAAATTTCAGGGATAAATTGATCTAGCAAAATATGGGCACAATTTTATATTCTTTAAACAGAAGTATCTTTTTTTAGATACATTTGGCACTCACATAAAAAGTCTTGTTTTCAGTAGATTTCAACAGATACTTTAAATTGAGTATCAGTAATATCATTGCATAAATAATAGTACAAAGAAAATGCATTCTTTCACAAATACAATCCACAACAAATATTAGACACACGAGTTTCATATAAAGTTATTCATTCAAAGCATTAATGTTATAAACATTGAGTGTTGCTGATGATTCTTATTGAGTATTGTTAAAGGAAGGGGGGAAAGCACTACAAAGAAATGAAGATATTACAGCATTTGGTGATTCACCTGTGGTAAATGAAGCATACATTTTCATTTCTCCAGACATGGAAATAGTTTGGGGGTTTTTTGTTTTGTTTTGTTTTGTTTTTTCCAAAGAGAGCTTACTGCAAACACAGAGTTTTGGTGAATAGTCTGCGCAACTGGGATTTTAAAAATAAATTTAGATGTGTACAACTGAGCTAGTCATCCAACTCTAGACAGTCGTCTATGGAGATGCCCACATATTAAGTAAACCTCATCTTGTCATAAAGTAGATGTCTATTTCTGGTTGAATGAATCTTGTATCGAAAGTTCAGAGCTGAACAATGTCCACAGTGTAGACCTATAAAGTTAACTGCAATTAATTCCATTCTGAGAGTCATCAGAATGATTAATTAGGTCATTGGTATGCATCAGGCTATAAAAAACCAGTTAATTTAAAATAATGTATTTTTCCTTGCAACGACTTCCTGTGTATTTCATGAAGTGGCATAAATGAGACAATTTCTCAGCAGTCCAACTGACGTTCATTTTCTCTTTTATAGGTTACCACTTGCCTCCTTCTCAAGGTCACAACATCCTTCTTCCCTTCTTACTGAATTCAAGACTTTTCAGTGAACTTCTTTTTTATTGTCAAAATTATTAAAAATATTATTATGCCTTGAGATATTTCTGACTATACCATTCATTAGATGATTATTAAAAACAATGACACTGATTGTGTTTGCTTGCATTTCATTGCTTCTGTTGCAATGTGTGTAGTGGTTTAGAGACAGAAAGAACAAGTATCTAATATATACACTTCCGTTTGATATTCTGTTCTGATAGTGTGTTTCATTATAATGAAGGAATATTTTTTGCTTTGGGGGAAATAGATTTTATGCTTTGGAAAAGGGCACCTTCCTTGGCATTAATAGAGCATTAACAAACAGGAGTACAAAAGCATTTTGGCAAAGAAGCAGCACTGATATATATCACAATTTTCTCAGGAAAACTTCCTTGTAGTGTGAGAGGTAATTAGGGCAGGTAACTCTCTGTCAGGAAGGAAACAGTGTTATCTAAATAATTGAAGATAGTAAAAATCAGTAGTAGGCAACACTCCATTGAAATACAGTATGGTCAACCTCCTTGTCTCCTTAAACTGTCGACTGACTTGAATTTCAAACACGATAATTTTGATTTTTTTTTACATTATATACATCTTAGGTCATGTTCTAAAGTGAAATATACAGTGTTGTAAGTTAAACACAATCTTTAAATTAAAAAAAAATGCATATTGAAAAGTAAATTTATTTTTACTTTTTTTAATATTCTCTGGGTAAGTAGTGTGGAAGTTCATGAAGAAGAAGGAAGGCCTAGAAAGAAAAACAATAGAAGGCTGACAGAATAAGTCTGCTTTTTACAAATTGTCTGTTATATTTTGTCTGCTCTCCTTTGTTTCATCTCTGTGATATTTCAAGGTTCACAGTCTAATTTTCAACTACCCATCTAATCTTTGTGAATGCAGAGGGACTCTGAACTACAGAACTATACTGACAAAATGGTTAGGAATAGTCAATCCCTAAATTTTAATTTAAAATGTATTCATTTTTTTTAATATATACCTTAAGAAATACCAGGAATAATTTAAGTAATTACTCCTAAACCATATAATTTTCTTTTAAAGAACCTTTGCTCATAACTGCTCTAAGTGACTCTAATTTTGTCTTCAGTGTTTTGATTCACATTCTCAGAACACAAAACCTTTTATAGCAGGTAGGAGCATTAAGTGGACCTTGCTTTTGTTATAAACATGTCAAATTCAAATATGTTTTGTTATAATTAGTTCTTAATTTATATATATATACACACACACATATATGTTCAATACATATTGCAAACTCCAACAGATCCATACTTTTTTTACAGCTCATGCAAGACTAAAAACATAATGGAACCCTGATTGATTCAACACACCCTTTTAATCACTCAGTCGAGTTAATAAAAACACATCATGTCTATTTTCTGCATTTTGTCAGACTTCACTCAGTCAGAAACATAGCCTGCACTAGTTGTGAAGCCATTGTTTAATGGTTTTGCTGATGCAAAGCTTCATTGTCTAGTACAGAAAAACTGCAAATAATTAGCAAATTATTTTCCAACGGTTAAAACAGCATGCAGATTATATATTAAGAAAAATAAAACATTTATTTTTTGTGATCAGAAATAAACTTTGTGATCTGGCACATATAGATGTATTAACATTGACTCATAGAGTAAATTTATGTATTTGAGATCTCCAAAAGAAGAAGTTGCATTTTTATACCTCTACTACCAGTAAATATTCTTGGAGTTATACCTGCTGGAACACACACTACTCTTTGTCTTACAGAATTATGGCAATAAAATCCACTGAGAGCAAGCAAAAATGCAAATAAGAGTCAAATCAATCCTCAAAGATCCTAGAAGGTCTGTAATGTCATTCTCAAAGAGCTTTTTAATGAGAAAAAAACCCCAAAATTACATTCAAATTCACTGTAGATATATGCCAGTATAGCAAAAATAATTGCTGCTTTTAAGTGACTGTAATCAAAAACAGGGATAGTGTTTACTTTTTCCAGATATGAAATGTCTGTTATTGCATTACTAGTTTCTGAGATAATGTATGTGAAATTATTAATGTAAAACAAAGAAACAGTCAAATGAATAAACAATTTCCCGGTTCATTACTTGAAATTTAGGCTTCCAGCCTGTTGTCTCATTCTAAATTCTTATATGCCTAAGAGGTAGGCTTCACTTTTTGCAATTTTATTGTCTACAGTGTGAATCGCTGTACCTCAGCTTCCTTTACAATAAAAGGAAACAAATGAAAGTATTTAACATGTAGCTAATTTAATTCCAGTATAGATGTCTAAAAGTTCAAGTGACCTAAAAGTGTCTGTACATGTTCAGATAAATCCACTTGGTATCTGCTGAGTGGTGTCCATCAAATGAAACAGGCAAAATGAAAGGAGCAAAATGATCTGACAACATTACTAAGGGTTCAAATATTAACTGAATGGTATTCCATTTTTCATGTGCTAAAGATCATGTACTTTAAAAATTTTGTAATTTTTCCAAAGTTGGAAAACTTTAATAAATCTTGCACAGGTACATTCATTTTAGTTCATGGCTCAGAAGAATAAAAGATTATATGCCATTTATATGCATAAACACAAATGCAAATAAATCAATTTATTTCTATTTTTCTTCCTACTCCTACTTGCTCCCACTCTTAAAGAACTTTGTTACAAACTTCCTTTTCCAAAGGAAAATAAGGACTAGGGACTGTGTCATTGTTTCTCACATAGTCAGGGTTCAGAGCACAATAGGTACAGCATTTATGATAGCCTTGTCACTTGGAACTCTGATTTTGCCCCGTCATGAATCCTTGAATTGTCTTCAAAATACTAAAATCACAAGTTAGCATCAAAATACCGGAGAAAAAAGTTGCTAACAAACAAACAGCTCTGTCTCATAGTCTAATCTGCCAAAATTTCTTCTGCATTCAGTGTTATTTGGCCTGAATAAACATCATTGCAAAGACCCAAGAAGAGACAAAACAATCTTTAAAGGAGCATAGATTACTGAAAATGGGTAATCTAAAATTACCAGATGAATGAATAAAAGAAATTACAGTCCTAAATATGCAGCTAAAACTACTTGATTTGCAGCTGCCTTGATAGATTCTAATTAAGCATCTGAAGACTTTCTAACATATTAGCATATCAATAGGAACATAATTAGATGTTCATTCTTTATGTAAACTTGTGTTTGTTACATGGCAACCTTATTTCACATTCATTTTCCTAGCTTTAGTTTTTGTTTGTACTTTCATGTTCACTTCTTTACATGGACTCTTTAATGATAAAGCTAGAGTAAGTATTATCAATAAAGCAAATATTATTGCCTATAAGTATAAAAATATGTAGATACACCAAGTGATAGACAGATCAAAGGACAGTGAAGTGCTGCTAGAGTTCCCTGAAATTTAAAGTGTCTCTGTAGTTAATGCTTTATGTCAGCAATAAATTACAAAGTTAATATGAGATGGAATAATGCAATGCTTTAGGACAATTTTTAAAAACAAAGGTTTTTGATTAAAATCCCGAAGAGATTGACAAGAACAGTAACAGCATATTTTGGTTAATATCAGGAAAAAATAAAATTGTTACTAGAACATGAGCATTGGCAGCAAAGAGAAGATGAAAAACTTGGCTGAGACAGTCACCATGTAGAAAGGTGGTGAGATTAAAAAGAATAGTTGGAGTTAACAATAGTCAACATTTTAATAATCAATATAGACTTCAAATCATATTCTCTTAAAGTCACTGAAAAACAGACTGGATTTTAGTATCATCCAGATAAAATTTGTAAATTTGAAAATGTTATCCTAATATATTGAAATAAATAATTATACAAAGCCATATTGGCACTTCTACATCAAAGTAGACATGTAATCCACACATCTAATCCCAGTTTGCAATAGTCTGTTTTTTTAGAGATAATTTGCTGGCTTGGAACTCTGTGTACTATGAAAAATGAAAACCCAGTACATATTTGAGTACCTTAACTATGGAAAATAACCTTGATTTTTATATTCGCTAGTAATCTGAAGAATTAATTTATGAAGTAAAATTCTATAGTTACTATTAAACACACAGTTGTTCATGGAATCAAAATTATATATATTAGAGAAAAAAGGCAAGTAAATATAAATAAGGATAAAATTTATTTATATTTGTATTTGGTATGGAGACACAAATACGATTGTGCATTTTTATATGCAAGCATTTTTACTTGAAGTTTGCAAAGAATTTTGCAAACCTATAATTCTTTCTCTGTCCATCATGAATAATAATGAGCTTAAGAAAAATATCTTAGTTTGATATGTGAAAAAACCTGTTTCCCTATAAAAGGTGGGACCTGAGTCTTCTCTTACTTGATACGAAACTGAAAGCAAGACAGGCAAAGTAAAGAAGTGATGTAACTTTACAATAGTAAGAGAACAGAAGGATATAATAATGTCTGTATTAGGAAGCAACTTTTTCCCACTTAATTAATTAATGTCCATATGACTACACCAATAATTATAGATCTGAATAGTCCAACTTTTTAAAATTAAAAAATCTAAAAAGTTAAGGGATTTCAAGCAGTTGAACAATTTTCATTCTAATTTTAAAGGCATCTCCAAACCTCCACTGGCTGCAATGTCTTCCTCTTTCTAGCAGCAGAAAAAATGAAAATCTGCATTCAAATTCCCTCAAATTGTTAAATAAAAAAAGTAATTTTGTCTCTTGTTTTTCAAAATGTCCCTTTAGCCAGGAATAGAAAAGCAATGTAAAAATCTTATTTATAAGGTTTGCTAATGATTTGGGTTTAGAATTTTATGTTATTAGCTAAATTTTGATATATACCTCTTTCCCTTAATAGAATTATCCACTGTAACACAAAGTAGGCGAGTCAGATAAAATTCCAAGTTAACATTCTCTGTTTTCAGTTTTGATGGATTGTAAGGAACAACATTATCGATCCATTAAATTCCATGTATGCAATGAATAATGTTTAGAAACACATAATTCCTTAACAAAATTATTAGAGTTTAGATGTATTACCTGAGTATTCTTAGAATCTAATAACCTGAAAAGAAAAGACATTTTACTTACTCTGTTAGCAAGACAGTAGTATCCCACACCAAGGGGATGTTAATGAGAATATAACAACCAAGGGCATTTCTGTTTTGATTAGAGATGGTTTTCATTCAGTAATTCCAAAAGGTCTTATTGTTGTAGCACTAAATAACATCTGTTGATTCAGCATCACAAATATAGTACAAAACTGTAGCAAAATCTGTCCAAAATAACAATGCTGCATTGAACATCAAAACTGACCTCCTGGTCAATGAAACATGTTCCATTATAGTATACATAAAACTACTCAGTAATGCCAAGTAAGTACAGATTTTAAATTCAGTCTGACTTCCAAATATGCCTTAACTGTTTATCTTGCCTAATAAAGAAAAAGAGAGCCTGAGCATGTATACGAGGTACATTTCTCCAAGCAATCCTGGAAAAATATTGTTATTGTAAACAATGGTCAAATTCCATATCAACTATTTAATTACTACCACAAAGTGGTAATGGTCGGACCTTAAAGTGAAGCTAGCTAGTCAAGAGAAAAGTTTATTAATTTTTTTTCTTCTATCTTTTTCTCCATAAAGTAGGGGCTAAGCTATAAATGAATCTAGTGTCACCTTTCCTTCAAAGTTATGTCACATTAAATACCAATAATTCATATTGCTATAGATCATAAAGTTAAAGAAGTACATATATTGCAATAAAGACTCTATGAATAACTGTATTATATCATGGCAAATAAGTACTAATGTTAGTGAAAATTAATTAAAATATTTATCTGTATAGATAAATATAGCTTTTTGGGAGTAACAATATTTTGGGATATGTTGTCATGTACAGTAAGGCTTCTTTATACAGGATCAGTGTATTAACAAAACTGGAACTAAAGGGAGTCATTCAAATTCCAAAGAAAATATAGAAGAAAGAAAAAGGACTAGAGTCTGAACATTTTACTGTCAGGATGTGTGTTTAGGATGCAGTAAAGATAAAGATACTAACTTATTTATCCATCAGTCCTGATAAAATTACATTAGATCGCCTTGATTTTTCAATGCTTTATATTGCAACTTTTTCTTCATATCACTTCCCCCCATATCACCATCTACCATTCACAGGTAGTACCAAATACAAACCATAGCACCAAATCCAAACCATCCTTTTCAAATTTTATCAAGAACATTCATGGTTCAGGAAATTTGCAGCACCTTGCTGCAGCTGAAATCAGGTGTGCTCGACCTGGCAATGACAGAACAGTGATCAAATTCTAAAAATTAATTGTAACAGTAAATTTCACATTAGATATCGCCACAATCAAAAATTGCAATTTCCTATCTCCTTTGTAAAATTATGTAGACTTTCACAGTGCTCCCATTCTAAGATGGGTAGAAACAAGCAGTAAAGGTATTAATTCCTCCAGCAGTTCAATATATTCAGCATCTCATCAATCAAGAGCAAGTACTAGATAATAGACAGCAAAATACTGTCAAATTCTCTTAGCTAACTGGATGTCAGCCCATGCAAAAAGGTCTAGATGATGGGAGATAGTGGAAAATAAAGAAGGGGGAGAATGAGACCCAGCTTCTGAGTATCATATACTATGTTCCTGGCTGGTTTTATGATAGCTATAATTTTGCAATATTGTAAAAGTTCATAAAGATTGGAGTTCAATATTTTCCCCTTAAGCAGATGTGAGAAAAGAGTTAACTTTTGCTACAGAAGAATGCAGTCCACAGTATCTATTGTTATTGACGTATATTCCACTGCATTTGTCTAAAAGTTGTACAAGTTCCAGAAGTTAAGCATAAAGAAGGAATTTTTGTCCAAGATAAACTAAAATAACTCAAGTGAAAGGCATTGTATGATACCTGACAACTAAATCTAGAAACACTTAGGATAAACATATGCTCTTCAAAGAGACAAAACCTAGTGTTTTCTTGTATATGCTAACATACATTAACCATCATTATTAATATTTCTACCACACAATAGAGATTCATATAACACCTTGCAAACTTTTTCCCATTAGCTGGTTTTTTATGTGATGGATGGGAGGTGCAGTTACAGCCATTATACTTGTATCCAATATCCTAGTACATACTAGTTATAGCAGTTATAGTTTTTCAATTATTGAGAATTTCTGCAGAATTATTTTCTCACAAAAAATAATTTTCAGCAAGAATAAAAGAATCTTCAAATTGTTTTGTGGTCTATAGGCAGGATTCAAGATTCCTAGTTTCTTAAGAACTTAAATGTAGTGCTTTTTTGTTTGCATCCATTTATACAAAAACACATGTTCACAATGTGCACATGCCCACATCTTTCTTGTAGCTCAGGAAGACAGAGGCAGAAGGAGGATCAAAATCTTACATTATATATCATATCTACTAAATATATTCCAAATTCTGATTTCAGAATATATATCAACAATTCTGTGTTTGATTTGTTTTTGAATATTACTATTACGAATGTGAAATCCCTGACTACAGCTTAAGTATATGTTCTATTCTCATTCCCAACTTCTTTATGGGATCATCCAAAGCTGAAGATGTTGTAATTATGAAACCATTATAGTATAACATGACAAGTGTTTCACTGAAACCAGAAAGAGATAGAAAAGTGCATCCTCCATCCATAACGTGTCTAAGAGAAAGTCTTTCATGAGATGACTTCATACACATTTTCCTTGTTCTCCCAGAAGAATCTGCTATAGTCAGGGTACAGAATTAGCCATGTTCACTTCATAAGTAATCATTCAATACTTACTTTCTTCTTACTTATGGTTGAGACCTTATTTTTTGCATGTTTCTCAAATGCTTCTCTGAAGACAAAATTGCTAGCTGCTTCTGTAGTATTTTTCATGGTAACAATTGGGATGAAATTTGAGTACTTCTCAGACATTCATTAATTAATTTTCACTGCATTGTATAAGATGAAGTGCCCGATATCCTAATTTCACAGATGGCTGTCAGATATGAAGAAAGGAATGCCATAGGGAATAAATACTCACAAAATATAAATGTTCAGCCTGATGTGCTCTGGATCATATTTTAAAATCATCAATATTTTAGCATCATATTTTGCAGTACTTTTTTTTTCTTCTTCTTCTCTACCCCACCCATGCAGCTTCCAATAATTTTAGTCACTTCCTACAAGGACAAGCATTTCTGCATAATTCATTCCCACAATTAAGTCAGTCATGTAAAGTAAGGGATGTTTAATAAATTACCATTTGTGAAATGAGAGGGTTAAGTGACTTGCCTACTGTAATGCAGAAGCTTTCCTATGGAGGAAGAGAATTTAGTTCTATATCTATTCCAGAAAGTATCATCTAAATTATTTTCTAATAGCATAGATTTCTTTCTATATAATCAATAATTTCATCTTGACATGTTTACATTTGTTTGAGTTCTCATTTTATTTAGCAGATTAAAAAAAAAAAAAAAAGTTAGCTGTCTAGCAGGTAAAAACCTTCTAGTTCAGCTACTGAAGACTAAGTAACTTAACTTTTCTTTCTCAGCAACAGGACTGGAAGCCTCTTGCCAGTATCTTCTTTTGAACCCTTTGCTTTTCATTCAGATAAACTAGGGAAGATGCAGTGATCCTGACTGGAAGACTGTTGTATTTTGTGAAGCTAATGATCCACATAACAACTGGCCTAAGCAGGCATGTGCTGTGCTACGCTGCATTGCACATATCACTTGACCTCCTGGACTGTGCTGGGCTGCACATATTCCTTCACAGAAGATGAACCCAGCTAGCTGGGAAGAGCCTGGGAACTGCACCCACTTGGCAACAGCAATAATGTCACTGGCCTATCTTTGTCTTTATCTTGAAGTGAAGCAATATGTCATATAAACATCTTTTTGTACCACAGTTCTTTTCAGAAAATCCTACAAAACCTTTGAAGACCACAATACCCACAAACATCACCATGGACAGGATCCGTGCAGCATGTTGTGGCCATACTAAAGGTCCATCTAATGCTGTATCAATTCAGGGTTCCCGGCATCAGAAGGGATGTATATAAAATAAGATTTTATAACTGTCTATTAACTTTTCTGGAAAGTTAATGAAACAGTTTTATTTCTTGAGAGAGTTGGTGCCTTTCCTGTAGCATCCAAAAGAAGCAGCACCTGTTGTTGCGAAACAGAAGAGGCACAAGACAGGCAGACCATATGTTTTCTAAAATTATTTTTTTCTGAAAACTTTTTCCTTCTAAGAGAAAAACATAATTTATATAATTTGCCATTTTTTCATTTTAAGATAAAAAATTTAATTTATTCAGTTGTTCAAAGAAACATTGGCCTTGCCTGCTTTAGCGATAAGACTATCTGTCTTCCTTTCTGCAGTCCCATGAATCATAATGCTTAGATAATAAAGTTTGCAGGAGCCAGAAATATAGGAAGATTGATAAATAATTGAGATTATATATAAACAGTATTCTAAAGCTCAGTTTAAAACATCACGAGAATATGTATTCTTATATGAACAAATGTACCTGTGCATCTTATTTATGGAATCTAATACACGGAGCAGTGACTCCAAGAAGAACATGGGGTCCTTGTTGTGTTTTAATCCATCAGACAGCCAAACATCACACAGCCGGTCACACACTCCACCCCATCCAGTGCGATGGGAGAGACAATCGGAAAAACCAAAAAGTAAAAATTCGTAGACTGAGATAAAGACAGTTTAATAGATCAGAAAAGGAAGGGAAAATAATAATAATAATCATGATAGAATATGCAAAATAAGTGATGCACAATGCAATGGCTTACCACCCGCTGACCGATGCCCAGCCAATTCCTGAGCAGCGGTCACTGCTCCCCAGCCAACTCCTCCCAGCTTATATGCTGAGCATGATGTCATTTTGTATGGAATACCCTGTTGGCCAGTTTGGGTCAGCTGTCCTGGCTATGGTCCTTCCCAGCTTCTTGTGCACCTGGCAGAGCATGGGAAGCTGAAAAGTCCTTGACTAGCATAAGCACTACTTAGCAACAACTAAAACATCAGTGTGTTGCCAACATTATTCTCCCACTACATCCAAAACACAGCACTACACCAGCTACTGGGAAGAAAACTCTATCCCAGCTGAAACCAGGACAGTATCCACCCCTTCTTATTCTATACCATCTACACCATGCCCAGGTCTCATATTTTCAAATACATTTCAACTAATCAGCACAGTTTTTCTTGTCCTTTGGTATATATACACAGATATCATTCCCTTAGTCTATGGGTCATCCCTCTGAAATGTCTGTTGGGTTCATTTAGTCCATGACTTTGGGCTCCATCTGTCGTAACAGTCTTTCAGGGAAGGAGAGATGATGTGTTGTGTTGTATTGTTGCATCCTGAAAACAGTCCTGGTTCCATCACCACTGCACTTCTCTGGTTCTGTCATCGCTGCACTTTGCTGGGTTTCATCAGAGTTCCTTCTTCATTACTCTGGGTGATTCTTACTGCAATACCATTGATATGACATATAGCAACCATAGAAGTGCTGACATACAGTATTATATAGCAATTAACATCATATAATTCAGTTCATTGGCTATTATCACCCAAAATCAAATCCCTTTGAGGTGCACATAGGACTTCCCCATCCTTTCTCATTACCCACCAAGTGCACCCAGGTCCTTGAGCAAAAGCAATCCCATGAATGGGCTTTCCTTTGCCCAAGGTGGGAGTAATTCAGTCTTCCCCAGCATACTTTTTATGTGCACTACAGGGACTTTATCCCCCTCTATAGTACGTAGAAGTTTTGACTAAGCGGGGCCAGCTCAACTGAAACATCCCCTGCTGTTGACTAATCAGGTGGCTTTTCCTAAATGTGTATCCCAATGTTTGAATGTCTGTCCTGGTTTCAGCTGGGATAGAGTTAACTTTCTTCCTAGTGCTGTGTTTTGGATTTAGTATAAGAAGAAAGTATACTATTTTGGAATAGTATAAGAATAACACACTGATATTATAAGAATAACTGATAATATAAGAATAACACACTGAAGTACCCTGCTAGTCAAGGACTTTTCAGCTTCCCATGCTCTGGCAGGTGCACAAGAAGCTGGGAGGGAGCATAGCCAGGACAGTTAACCCAAGCTGGCCAACAGGCATTCCATACCATATGACATCATGTTCAGTATATAAATAGGAGGTGTGGTCCAGGGAGTAGCGATCGCTGCTTGGTTATCGGTCAGTGCGTGGTGAACAATTGCATTGTGCATCACTCATTTTGTATATTATTGTTGTCATTGTTACTGTACTGTTATTGTTATTTTCCCATAATTTTCTGTTCTATTAAACTGTCTTTATCTCAATCCACAAATTTTGCTTTTTTTTTTCAATTCTCTCCCCCATCCCACTGTGGGAGGGAGTGAGAGAGTGGCTCTGTGGTGTTTGGCTACCTGTGGGGTTAAACCACAACAATGTCCCACCACCCATTGCTCTCACTGTAGTCTTTAGCAGTTGATTTTCCTGGAGGCTGGTGCATGGCAGGGGATGTGATATACCCACTCAATGCCATGCTCTTTGGCCCAGGTGTCTATGAGGGTGTTTCAGAAATGAGTCCCGTTGTCTGACTCAATTCTTTCTGGGGTGCCATGTCACCATAAGACTTGCTTTTCAAGGCCCAGGATAATGTTCTGGGTGGTGGCATGGGGCACAGGATATGTTTCCATCCATCCAGTAGTTGATTCCACCATGGTGAGTACATGGCGATTGCCTTGGTGGGTTTGTGGAAGTGTGATAAAATCAATCTGCCAAGCCTCCCCATATTTATATTTCAACCATTGTCTTCCATACCAAAGAGGCTTTACTCGCTTGGCTTGCTTGACTGCAGCACGTTTCACATTCATGGATAACGTGTGCAGTAGTGTCCATGGTTAAGTCCACCCCTCGATCACAAGCCCATCTGTATGTTGCATGTCTTCCTTGATGACCTGAGGTGTCATGGGCCCAGTGAGCTATAAATAATTCACCCTTATGTTGCCAGTCCAGATCCACCCGAGCCACTTCAATCTCAGCAGCCTGGTCCATTTGCTGGTTGTTTTGGTGTTCTTCAGTAGCCCGACTCTTGGGTATGTGAGCATCTATGTGATGTAATTTTACAGCCACGTTCTCTACCCGGACAGCAATATCTTGCCACAATGCAGCAGTCCAGATGGGTTTACCTCTGCGCTGCTAGTTGTTCTGTTTCCATTGCTACAATCACCTCCGCACGGCATTTGCCACCATTCATGAGTCAGTCTCGTGATAAAGTACTCACCATTTTTCTTATTCAGCAATATCCAAGGCCAGCTGGATGGCTTTCACCTCTGCAAAATGGCTCGGTTCACCTTCTCCTTCATGCCTGACAGGAGTCGCCTCCAGAGGCTGAGGGCTCATGCCCCTTTTCCAATCGCTTTGTCAATGCCCCTTTCCCTAGAAAGGGAGCCCAGCTGTTCGGCTTCCCTATCCTCTAACTCCAAGCTACTGGCCCCGTTATCCCAGCATTGGAGCAGCCAGATGTCAATGTGCTCACCTGGACGACAACCAAATCCTTTTCATATATCTCACAGCTCACTCATGGATAGGAATCGGGGGGTTACCATTTCATTTATAGGTTCTGCCTCTTCTTCCTCCCGTTCTTGTGATGGCCCTCGTTCATCTTCATCCCTTACTAAGTGAGCTGATTTTCTTGTGTATTTCTTCTTCCGTATAGGAGTGACTCAAACTGGCATAGGTTTGTTCTCTGGTTCAGCCACAGTGACTGTCACTGGGATCTGAGCAACTGCAGTGCCTGTCACAGGTATTGGAGTAGCCGCAGTACCTGTCGCCAGGGTTGATCTCTGGACAGTATTCCTCAACAGTTGCTTAACCCTAAACAAGATCTGAACCACATTCAGGAGACATAGCAATAGGAACATACTTGTTTGAACATCCCAAAGATATTCAAAATTCTCAGGAACTGTTGTGGAGGGCTTCATGAAGAGGATAGAAGAAAAAGGTGTTTCTGGAGATATGAAAAGGAAGGTGAAGGAGTCAGGGAAAGTGTCCCTCCTTGTCTCCCCCATAGATTGGTTCTCTGAGGAGAAAAGGTAAAGAGTGTATTCATTAATAGTTTCCGAGAGGTGGCTCCCGAGGCACGGAGATGATGGCAATGCTGAGTACAAATACCAGATTAGACTCACGACCAATAATTTTATCATATCATAAAACAGTGTTACACACTGCAGCAAAATGATAACCCTGACCCAGCTCCGAGCGGTAATAAACAACACAAGAGGGAATATTTACTGCAAGTAAGGTATTACATAGCACAGTGTTGAGAGCCAGCACGACAACTTTGAAAGCCAATAAATCAACAATGTGACCAGCAACTATTAAACCAATATAGTGAATGCTTATAACAAATTTGCCTTAACACACTTTGGTCAGATCCGTCATTATCTCAACCCTTCTTGCACCATGTTGGGTGCCAAAAAAGGACTGTTGTGGTTTAACATGGCAGGCAGCCAAACATAACACAGCTGCTAGCACAGTCCGCCCCATCCAGTGGGATGGGAGAGAGAATAGGGAAAAAAAAAAAAAAAAGTTAAATTTGTGGACTGAGATAAAGACAGTTTAACAGATCAGAAAAGGAAGGGAAAATAATAATAATAATAATAATGATGGTAGAACATACAAAATAAGTGATGCACAATGCAATTGCTCACCACCTGCTGACTGATGCACAGCCAGTCCCTGAGCTCTCATCACTGCTTATATACTGAGCATGACGTCATTTTGTATGGAATACCCCGTTGGCCAGTTTGGGTCAGCTGTCCTGGGTATGCTGCCTTCCAGTTTCTTGTGCACCTGGCAGAGCATGGGAAGCTGAAAAGTCCTTGATGAGCGTAAACACTACTTAGCAACAAGTAAAACACCAGTGTGTTATCAACATTTTTCTCTTACTGAATCCAAAATACAGCACTACACCAGCTGCTAGGAAAAAAATTAACTTTATCTCAGCCAAAACCAGGACAGTCCTGCAGATGTTTGACATGGGGTCTGGCAAATGGTTTAGTGAAGTATGATGCAGTGTCAGAATGTGAGCAAAAGGCTAGGAGTCACACATATATGAACAGGAGAAAACAAAGCAGAAAAGGTTACATTTATTTATATTTGGAATTGGAGAGATATCTAGGATCATGTGTCTGATACCCACAATTCAGAAGGTATCTGAATAGCTGGAAAGAATTATTACAATTGTTGAAGGACTGAAATGTGTACTTTACAGTAAAAGATTACAAGAGCTCTGTGAAATTACCAAAGATATGGTTAAGGCATTGACTTGATCACTGTCTA
The DNA here is from genome assembly GCA_013400755.1 of Pelecanoides urinatrix. Lineage (NCBI taxonomy): Eukaryota > Metazoa > Chordata > Aves > Procellariiformes > Procellariidae > Pelecanoides > Pelecanoides urinatrix. The sequence continues at coordinate 104,395 of VZTQ01014472.1, forward strand.
TTACCTTAACAAGGAACATAAATTTGAAAATAAAGTAGACAAAGAAACAATGGATTTCTTTGATGGATGGATTTATACAGGATGGATTTATACAGCTACCTTTCTACAATTTGTTCTTATTTTAACTGTCTGCCAAATAAAGTTACACAACTCTAAATGTAGCAGAGGGCTTTTGGTTTTATTTTAAGCAAAACCACAATTTACCAGTAATAACAAAACCATCAAAGCTCATTTTAGATAGTTCTAAAATGAGAATTTTAAATTCTGACCATGTTTCCCTAAAGACATACTCTGCATATAATAGAAATTAATAGGGGTCTGTTCTATGGACAAGTTATGCAGAAGGAGAGACCTGATAATTATAGTAGGTTTTTCTGCCTTTATAAGCTAAAAGCAAGCAAGCAAGCAAACAAACAAACAAACAAAAAACCCACACAAAAATTAAATTGAAGTCTGGTCCTTTTAGCAAAAGTTTTTTTCAATATAGTATCTTCATTAACATAAATGAAGCTTCTCTTTCTATGTATTTATACCTTTTGATTGACTTCTTAACTGAATTATAATTTTTGTATGATCTCTTCTTATAGTTACATAATTCAGTTAAAATTGTTCTTCCTACTATAGGATCCATATGGCTTGTGGTAAATTGTCAGAGACTCAGAGTGTGACTGGAAAAAAAAAAGAGTGTTTCTTTGTTCATTAATGTTTTCACCACGAATCAGCCATTCAAAAGTTCTCAAGTTCTGTTAGTCAAAAGCATCAATAATCTAAGATTGTTGGTAAGATCCAATGAAAGATAATAATCACAGATCATCCTGAAGATCTAGGGAGTCTGTACTGTAAAATGACTGTCTCAGATAAGAAGACAGAACTGGGAAAAGGTAAGATACAGCAAGCAGGACTGGAAACAGGACAAAGAGTCACAGGGAAATACTTCTCAGTTCACCTAACGTAAACAAAATCATAATCAAATAGGGTTATTGACTTGTTAATAACATGTAATTAAGCCACAGTATTGGAACTACCCACTCAGGAAAAACAACAACAATAGGACAGATAAATCACAGTGCTAGATGCTTGCAAAACATTAATACCCAACTAAAATTTTCTGATGACCCTTCTATAACCCCAAGATGTTTTAATTGCATGCATACACCTGCAGTTACATGGGCAGACTTATAAGTGTACAGCCTCCCACCCCATCTCTTCCTCCTAGGCAGTTGGAATAACCATGATGTGGTGGTGCATTCCCCTGCTTCTCCTGGGCTGCTTGTTAATCTCAGAAATTCCCATGACACCTTGTCCTTGGTGCATTGAGTCTGATGGTTGAGTGCTCCTTGACCATATCAGAAACTTTGCATGGCTGAGGCTGGGAAGTACTCCCACTGCCTGGCCCAGGCACCATCTTATCTGAGTTGTAGCTCAATTGTAACAACACTGAAACCTTCAGAATTTTAGTCACTACCACCTTGGACTGTGGCCAGGATGGAAATTTACAGATTACTAAAGTCAATCATCTTGCGCACCTATAAATGGTGGTCCTAAGTGAGACCCTTTGAGCTCTCCTGGACTGCAGAAGGCTGCGCCTGGCATCTCCCTCTGAGGTGAATGCTCCTCAGAGCTTGCAAACTCTCGAGTTTGTGATATTCAGAGGACCGTTGCCGGCTGGCATGGGACCTGGGCTGCAATACTCCTCAAAGCTCAACCCTTTGCCCATTGAGAAATGCCAAGACATTTTACGTGAGTGTTTCACTGAACTCTAGGGGGATTTTTGACAGGTATATCTTTGTATATTTATCCATCTTTGCATCCATGTGCATGCGTGCGTGAATTGATGGAAGTACCTGCCAGCAAATATAGTCTGCTAAAATCTTATGATCTATCTTAAGATTGTGAATGAACTTTAGACTACTGCTAAATGCATATAATCCCTTAGACATATACCGTTGACCAAGCCTGGGACTAGGGGTAGCTCTAGCCAGGTCTACTCTGAACCTCGTGACTCAAAGGGAGGGTCTTCCTTACCTTTTTAATTCTCAACTTCTGTATAAATCATACCAACTCAATTTTAACACGATACCCTGGTTTTGGCTGGGATAGAGTTAATTTTCTTGCTAATAGCTGGTATAATGTTGTGTTTTGGATATAGTATGAGAATAACGTTGATAACATGCTGATGTTTTAGTTGTTGCTGAGTAGCGTTTACACTAGCCAAGGACTCCTCAGTTTCCCATACTCTTTTCCTTTGTATGCTTCATCCGTGTAGTAGGTGATAGATTTTGACCTTGCCATCGAACTCTGCTAAGTCACACTTTTATATATTTCTATTAAAATCACTTTCTGCTAATACCTTGGACAGCAATTGTTTGAGCAGCCTCTAAACCACTCATTCGTGACATGACTCCTCTTCCTGGCTGTGGTGGTTTCCTTTGGCGCTACACACCCCTCATATGTAGCTGAAACCCACGCATGGGTTTACCCATGTGCTTGATGGGCCAAGCAAAAACCTTACAAGTTTCACAGTTCAGTTCTTACTCCTATAGGAAATTGTCCATATGGATCCTGACAGGGACAAGCAGCTGAAACTCTGGGTTCTTCAGATGACTGTAGTCCTAAATGATGTTTGGCAAAACAGTCATGTTTATTTCATAAAGGTATTCTCTAATGTTGAGCACTCATAATGTATCTTACTTCTTTGAATTCATTGGAAGAGTGTTACCTGCACCTGCTGGCTTCATTTCTTACAGCATGAAAAACATCCCATGATCTATAAAACTGCCTTCCTTTGTCGGCTATAACTGATGCCAGCCCATAGATTCTGAAACTATTAGGATGGAAAAGGGGTATTCATAGTCAGAAATACATATAAACACATATATATACAGATGCTAACAGTGATTACATAACTGATGCCAGCCCATAGATTCTGAAACTATTAGGATGGAAAAGGGGTATTCATAGTCAGAAATACATATAAACACATATATATACAGATGCTAACAGTGATTACATAAACCTTCTTTCTGTCAGGGTCCTGCAGGCACCATCAGGGCTGGCTGCCCCTGCCCAACCCCCCCCGGAGCCACTCCCCACCCTGCCCACCGCCCAGGACCCCATTTCAGCACTGGCGGGCCATCAGCCCCTGCCCCAGTGACACCACAGCAGGGCCGGTCTCCAGCTCCCCACAGCCCTGCCCTGCCTGGCCATGGACCTTGCCAGGTTGGGCCCTGGCCCATCCTTGGTCCATCCCCATCCCCAGGGAGGTGCCCAATTCTCAGGGCTGGGACTGCCCCCAGTGTCCCCTGGCTGCCCTGCTCCTGGATGGGGTGGTAAGTAATTTCTTCCAGAATTTTTTTTTTTTAGTCTGAATTTGACAAGTTTTAGTATAAAATCCAATAATTTCAAATATTAATATAATTTCCCAGAGTAATAACATTTTTTAATTGATTCTTTTTTTTTAAAGTTTCATGGGATATTAATTTAAAAGATAATGTAGACACTTGTTTTAAATAACGTTCCAATTTTTTGATGGATCTTAGGATATTATGCAGTTGTGTATTAATATATATCCTTAGCATTAACGCAGCCTTGTCTGATATTCTATTTGACTGATACATTGCATTCATGTAAAAGTCAGGAAAATAACTAGTAAGTACTGATGGAATTGTCTCTTGCTATATGGCAAGAGCAATTGCATTTATGGAATAAATATAAGGATGAAATTAAAGTTTGTGCTATAATTATTACAGTCTACATACCAAGGTTGTGTCTGTGTGCACATTCATATACTTCATCGTTAGTTCTCAGGCTGGTTGAGAACTTCCCAGCTATCTAGTCATCTTCCTAGATGAGACAACGGACAATTATCTTGTTTCTAGCTTCACCAGCTGGTGGAGCTAGAGAAAAGGTGATTGACAGAACTTCTAACCTCCTTCACAGCAAAGTATTTGACTAACTTACAAGAGGTTACCAGGTGTTAAATTCAGATAGTCCCAAAGCTTCCTCAAAGTTGCTCCTGATGTGTATACACTACCTGATAAGCACCATTTTTATGCTTAAATGTGTTGACTCTGCATGGACAATCTAGCCATCGCAGAGACTTTTCAGGGTGGTTCCTGCTGCAGAATTGACTAAATTATATTCAGTTAAGGTATTTCTAGACAGTCAATAGAAACTCTTCCTGCAGATGCAGAAATGATCATGTAGGACATTCTTTTTTACACAGTGAAGATAATTAGGAGGTATTTTGTACAGCATTTAATATAATCAATAGCAACAGATTATGCATATGGTGTAGTAGTCACTGAGGACTACGAGACAGCTGTATATAAAAATTCAGCAGGACAGCAGTTCAGGAAGTTTCACCTCACTGAGCCAAAGATGCTGTTGCAAGGGCATCTGCAACACAGATTTCTGTTGCCATCCATGTGGTAACCTACTATCCTGCTTGTGTGATTTGATTCCCTAAACAAGTCTTACTTATGTAAAGATCCCAATAAATTATTGATTTTTATCCAACACCCTGATCGTAAACGTCTGTGCAAAAAGTGATATTTCATATGGGAAATAGTTTGTGTTAATATATTTCATGTTAACTGCATTGACCTAGTTCATTCCACTGGTTTGGTATAAATCCCCATGGCATTTTCGAACACCTGAAATTCACATGAAGGAGTATGACAGATGATACCCTTGTAAACATGTCAATACTCTTGTCTATCTGGAGAAAGGGAAGAGCAAGTAGTATGGTTGTTATGGAAGGGGGGAGGACATTTCAAAAGGCAAGTTTTTGTCAGGCAGAAGTGGAGATTAAGGACTTCTAATTCAGAAAAGCAGGGAACAGAAGCACAGACAGGCTTCAGAAGTTCAAGAAGTAACCTCTTAGGGACAAAAGGAGGCTATGCATAATTGTAACCAGTCACTAAGTTGACTGAAATCAAGCCTGAAAGAAAGGAGCTATAGAAAAGGAAACAGTGGAAAGCAGGAAAGTTTTATAAAAGCCCCTTTCTTTCCCCTCTTTTATTTATTGCACTTTATACTGCTAAATAAAAGAGGTCCAGGAAGCAATCTTCAGCACTAGTGTCGTGGTTTAACCCCAGCCGGCCNTAGGACAACTAGGATAAATTTTCCCATTACTTAAATATTAGTGCAATTCTTGCTTCTGTTTTGGACCACTGCATCTACCTCTCTCCAAGATAAATCTCCTGTACAGAGGAATAGTCCTAAGCAATACTGACATGAACTACTTGGCTTTAGATCTACCAACTGGTCTCTCATCTTCTTTTGTTTAGTGTCAAGACATCTTAGTTTGTAATATAATAAAACTTGTTTTGTTGTGGTTTGTTGTTTTTTTTTTTTTTTAAAAGGCCTTTGACCTTTTTTTCAGAGAGAAGAGAAGGGGTAGGTATATCCACCTTTGACCTTTAGCCATTTTCGTGTCTAGGGAACTCTAACAGATAGATTACGAACATGTCTGTGAACTGGGTTCAGAGTCACTGGTTGTCTCTAATGACACAAAAGTTAGTACAAATGGGAGGTAAGCACAATGCAAAAGCTCAAAGGAGTTGCATGTGAGCCAAATCAGATCCAAAAGGAGTGTAACCATAATGGGGTAGTATTGTGTGTTATAGCTTCCTCATTTACAAGTTCAGAAGCAAATTTTTAACCCAGCTATACAGCTGAGTAATACCACGTGATTCAAGAGTATCAGAAAGAATAATAAGTAAAAATAGGAAAATATTCTGCTAATTTTGCTAAAGTGCAAACATTCAGCATTAGGATTTAAGAAAAAAAATAAAATCTAAGGGACATGTCTAAGAAATAGAATAGGTTATAAAAATTTATTGAGTTTACCAGAGGTAGATCACACCAGACTAACATGATATGTTTCAGTGATAAGAAAACATTTCTAGCTGTAGGAAATGTGGTAGATCATTTCTTTCTCCAAGACAGTGAAATATTTGCTATAGTGTCATGTGGGATTGGAAAAGATAAGAATTAATGGACAGCTTGCAGAATGATTGATGGCTATCTCATAGGAAGATAGAAACAGGTAATACTGAAAGGGGAAATATAAGTCTAAAGTGAAATAACGAATAGAAATCATCAGGTATTTCCCTGAATTGCATTGGCATAAAAATTGGATATGTGCTAATGAAATTTGCTTCTGAGATAGGCTTGAAACTCATTGTCTATATTTTTCAATACACAATACTGAGATACCACATATAAAGAACTTTGTAAACATGGGTGATAGAAATAAAATTAAATGCAACCATGCAAGTAGTAAAATTTTTGGCCAAGGGACTAATAACAAAAATGTCTGATACAAACTGGGACATAACAAAATTGTTTAGCTTTAATAATTTTATCAGAGTGTGACAAAGAGATCAATTCAGTCATGAGGAAATAATCTGGAATCTGTTTTTTTCTCCAATGAGTTTAAACAGATAGCTGGGATTTTTGCCTCTTTTCAAAGTCTTACTGGACCTTTCTATAGAATACAGTATATAGTTCTAGTCATCCATGGTTTAAGAAGGATAAACTCAAACTTGGCTAGTAGAGAAAGATTAATAAGATGAAACCGAATTTTACAGAGAGAAAATAAAATAATTTGGCTTCTTCAATACAGAAAAACAAATGCTAAGAGAGAATATGATTGCTGTCTATAATATATAAAAATACTGTTTGAACTGATGGACAGCTTTGGTACAAATAGAAATAAATTCTGTGGAAAAAAAACCCAAACAAGTTAGAGCTTATCAGAAGGTTCCTTCCGATTGAAAAAGTTCTGGAGCAGCCTTATGAAAGGACTTTTGAGACCTAAAAATAAGCTCCTTTTCAAAAGCAGATCTGTAAGTCAATTTTCAAAAAATTCTGTCTCCTGTTAAAGCAGAAGATTTGGTCCGATGGCCCAAAATCCCATTTCAAAACTAAAATAATTGATAATACAAAGTACCTGACATAGTAGGAGGAGGCTTAAGCTATACGTCAAGCATAGGTCATGAGCTCCACTAGCTTCTTCATTTACATTAGTGTTTAATCATTTTGAAACAAAGTAATATGCTGAAGAATTTCATATCTGGTTGCTAAGAAAAGCAGTGAGAAAATGAGACTCTAAAGTACACTTCTGTTTTCTTGACCCCAGGCCTGACTTGAAATTATGTCCTTCACTGATTGCCACTGTAATTGACACTGTGAGAAAACTCTTATTAATTTCCACTGGTGAAAAGATAGCCATGGGGCTTTAAAAAAATCTCATCAATAATTTTGACTTAGATTAAAATCTGATACATGGATTGAGTTTGTTTCAATCACATTAGATCAAAGACAGTTCTCCACAGCTTAGGAAGCAGCTGAGTAACCAAATCTGATTTATGGAAGCATATAGATACAAAAAAATAATTTTGCCTCAATACATCTTGTTAGTCTGAAGTATTTTTAATTCAAATTTCATAAATGTTACACAAATCTTTCATGTTTATTTTTCTATGATAGAAAAAATGCAGGAAAATGTGAAACAGTTGAAATCAACATCAAAATTGAGTATCTGAACAGATACCTCCAGTGCCATGTTAAATATCTTTGATATGCAACAAATCTCCTTGGGGCATATAGATATGACACCAGGCATACAGGAGATAGTTATTTCTAGAATGGCAGCTGGAGGACAGATAGGATGAAGTAAAGCATCTATTATGGCACAAAACATCTATAATATCATTTTCTTTTATGTCATTTCATCTTTTAAAAAATGTAATACAATATAGGTTTTGTTTTCTTTAGTAGAAACCTGTCCTCATGCCCTTATGTAGATAGCTGCAAGCCACTGCAAAATTAGAAAAGGAATAACGAAAAAAAAAAAAAAAAATCAACATTTTCTTGACAAAAGAACACTTCCCAAAATAGTAATCACTAGAAAGGATATTATGTACTATATATCATATAATGCTTTATACATAATGATACAATGACATAATAAATAATATGTATTATTATCAATATGTAATATAACATGATATGATATACATGGTGGTATGAGATAGTAATATATGTATGCATGTAATAATAAGAAAGAATATATCATAATAAATTGCTGTGATAGGTTTAATCTCCCCTAATTTTAAATGGCTAATCTGGTTGTTTACATCTTATTTTGGTATTGTTAGTTGCTTTCTAGTCACTGAAAGGAAGCAGATACTTTTTGAACTGGACTCATCTGATGTCCTGACTTGTGCCCTTGTAAGATGAATTTCTCTCCACAGAGTTAGTTCAGAGAATTAGTTCAGGTCATAGTATTTGCATTGTAGACTTCTACCTTTGGTCACATATATATCCCACTTCTAGCAGTCAGATCAATCCCACACTTTGTAATTACATTTCTTCTATTCCATGCATTTTGCTTTTGTGTACAAACTGGTTTTGTCCTCATTGCAGCCAATAAGCATTACTAAGTTCAGTGACACTGGACAGGCATGACTGAAGTTGTATCTTTTTTTAAATTCCCCTACATTAATTTCTTGCTGTGAACTTCCAATAGTCTGCCTCTTTCAAATGGATTAATACTGTGGAATTGCAGGTAATGAAAATCGCTCTGCTGAATGACACAAATATTAAAACCAACTGTCTGCACTTCACTAATATCAGCAGGGTCCCCCAGTTTCAATTTTGTTGAACTAATTCATGCCCCTTCAAATTTTATTACAATTTGAACTTTCATTCCATAATTAATTACTCGAGCAATGTGAGTATGCCCTGGATACTGAAAGATTACACCCTGCTTTTCTACATCTGATTTCAGACACGGAGCTTTATTTTGCAGTACCAGGATGTGCTGAAACCAATAGTTCTATCTAGATACAGATAAATTGGTTCTGAAATTTTAGTTCAAGTACAATGTCAAAAATGAATTTATCTGTCTTTTTAGCTGTTTACAATTTAAAGAAACAGGAACACAGGAGACACCTGTGCTCTTCTGGGGCAGCAGCTAGAGGCTAGGAAAGTCACACAAGATTTTTCTGAAATGGTACCAGACATCTATGTTTAGGTACCTGAATCACACTCAGAATCTGAGCTAGAAGTTTGGTTGCTTTTATATCAATAGAAAGAGACAGACACTTCCTGAGAACTGTTAATTCCACCTTAAAAAAGTTTTCTAAGAGAGAGGGAATGACTTGCAACTTGGAGGTACTTGGAGGTACCAATCTCTCTCCATTGACTATAGTGAAAACACAGTTATTAACTTAGAGTAGGCAACTAATTTTTGAATAGCTAATTTCATCTGAGATGTTTGTTAATCAAAAGAGACAAAAGTATGTCTGTCAGTTACTGACTAGCAAGAAGAGAAAACTCTGTAGAGATATACTGAATGTGAGAGACATCTGGAAACCCTCTGCCACAGAAGACAGAGTTTTGGTACTAGGGAGACAGAGGAATTATACTCACACAATAATGTGCAGACTTTTACCTCTGCTTTCTATAAAGGGAGTAATGCAGTTGTCACATTGTAAAAGGAGGTGTTCTTCAGAACCTGGTTCTGTATCTATGTCTGCAAAAGTATGGATGAGATTCTGTGGTGAATAAACTAACGACAGATTTATTTTTTATTACGGAAATGTTTCCTATTATAATTTTTTTCCTTAAAATATTCAACTTGCATTAAAGTGTTCAAGTGCCTAATGAATATCCAAAGAAAGAAATTTTCCAAAGCTGAAACAGACTCCAGAGGGAAATCCTGTCCAGTAATTTTACTCCATTTGGGGCCATTTTGACTGTATGAGGCATTCAGGCATGTTCCTTCAGAAACCTATCACCAGTAGCACATGGAAAACTAAATCTTATCCCTTTACCTTGGATTTAAACTCTACTGATAATCTTCATTATTTACTTGTTCTGATGTTGCTCTTTTAGATGTCTAATAAGGAAGAAAGATCTGCATGTCCTGTTCCATCTTCTTCTCCATTTCTTATTGTACTGGTTTTGGCTGGGATAGAGTTACATTTCTTCACAGTAGCTTGTATGGGGTTATGTTTTAGATTTGTGCTGAAAATAGTGTTGATACACTGATGTTTTATTTATTGCTCAGCAGTGCTTACACAAAGTCAAGGCCTTTTCTGCTCCTCACACTGCCCTGCCAGCGAGTAGGCTGCGGGTACAGAAGAAGTTTAGAGGGGACACAGCTGGGACCTCTGACCCCAACTGGCCAAAGGAATATTCCATACCATAAAACGTCATGCTCAGCAATAAAACTGGGGGTGTGGAGGTTGATGGGGGCTGCCATTGCTGGGGGACTGGCTGGTCATCAGTTGGCTGGTAGTGAGCAATTGTTTTCTTTTGCA
>VZTQ01014477.1:0-41322 GCA_013400755.1 Pelecanoides urinatrix
GTGTCCTGAGCAGGCCAAAATGTAGGAGTAGCTGTTACTCTTTTCCTTATATCTCTTTCTCTTACAGAATAAAGCAGAAATTCCTACAGTTTTGAAAGTATGCATACATATGTACACTGTAAACATTTTTTTTTATCCCTTCTAAATTATGCTTGGACCATAGCTTGATTTTCCTTGATCAAATCCCTCCTCATTCTGAAAAAAAATTGTAGTTATAAAAATAAATGCTAGACCAACCTTGGGTTTACAAGTCGTAACACCTTGTGCTGTGACTGTTATTTAGAATGATATGTTGTCCCTTCAAATTACTTTACATTGACAGCTGTGGTTTTTTTAGAATTACAAGTTAATTTGGCCAACATCCAGAATAAATAAAGTGATGCAAAAATGACTCTACATTTATTGTGCTTGAATGATTGGAAGTTTTTTTAGCTTAATGCTCCAGAATGATTTTATGTAACAGTGGGAGGTATGTAGACTTCAAACTAAACTGCTCCATTGATGTGACTTTAAGAAACCTACATAAAAGAGATAGTTTGTTTTAATTACTGAGGAGAATTAATGAGTTCATGGGATCAGTGCAAACCCTGTAAACAGACTTGCTTAAAACTAAAGGTTAGACAAGTATTAATATAATATCTATTTAAGGTTTTGGATTGGTTTTGTTTTTCAGTTTTCCAAGAACTATAAGATTCAAATCACATGCCTCAGATGTTTTGTCCTACCCCTTCCATTTCAATAAGTGTATCTTACATTAAAGATTGAATTGGATAATTTGTCTATCTGTTAAAAAAAAAAAATCAGGAATTCTTCCATAGAGACTTTAAATTTTCTCATCTTTGGATTTCCCATAATTTGTAAAATGTCATTCTTTAGATTCTTAGAAAAAGAATATTGAAAAAACCATACATTTCTTTCAGCACTGATTTGGTTCAAATACCTGTCAGTACTACATAGTAATTAAAATAACCACATTTATTTGGAAAATATACACTTGTTTCTACAACTTTACAAAGGAAAGAGAACAGAAAGAAATTTAGCATCTGTATTTTCTATTTCTCTCTGTTTTGAGAACATTTACTCTGTGAAGTAATAATTGTAAAGGTGATCCAGAAAGTACAGTGGATCAACTGAAAAAAATTACCTCATCATAACATCACTTAATTTACCTATGCCTGGGCTTCTGAATGGACTGAATGAACCCAGAAGTATGTTCATAGCTTCATTTTTCAGTGCTTAAGAAGCTTCAAGCACTTCAGAAATGGTTTTACAAAATCCAGTATACTAACTAATAAATGGTTCTGAAAAGCAGGAGCAAAAAAAGTGTTCTAAACTTCACATTCTCTAATTGAATTGCACATGGTTGGATGATGAATATTGATATCCCACTGCACAACCACTGTGACTTAGAGAAGTGGTCTGCTTAAGTAGCAAACAGAGTGCAGGACTTTTCAAGAAGAACCCTATGGTTGATTTAATCTGCCATGTGAATAACAACAGTTTAAAAGTAGATGGATATGGTTGGAGATTATATAGGATGTCTGTATGGGTTTGGAAATTTCTGTCAACTCTGGTCCATTTCGCAAGTGATTACGTACACAGACCCATGCTGAAGAAAAGCACAGTTCTTGCCATCTCCCCAGAACTGTGTATTTCTTCATCTAAGCAAAGGCTTGCATTCATTTTTCTCCCTTTCTATTATTCTTGACAATTTTGGTATTAACAATCAAGAAAAATAAATATATTTCTTTTCATAAGCTTGCTTATCAAAGTTTCAGAATGCCTGTTTGCATATAGGTCTCTACCCTGATGTTATTTGATAACTGTTTTCTCTCTTACATCATCCTTATCTTCAATACAGCAAGATAGCTACAGTATTCCATGCAAGTTTGGGAATTGAAGAGCAAATAAGAAAGTAGATTACAGGGAATATTTGTAAGGAATTTGTGAATGGTTCAGTCAGAAGAACTACCGGTGAAATTTCAAGTTTTTTTACTGCATGTTACATATGTGATGCTTGACTTTTTCAAATTGCTTTGCAAATGTTAACTAATGATGCAATACCAAAGTTGAAAGTTTGTTAATTTATGTTATCTTTCATCTTGATCACAAAATAATTATTATTAAGTTTGAAGAATTCATGGTTAATCAGAAATGGTACTGAGGAAACCTCTGTGTTTAATCTTTTGATATAATAAATGGATTTTGTCAGTAGCTTAAATCAAACATAAATTTGCAATGGTTTATCTTTAAATGTTGGATGTATATTGACACTTGCAAAAATTAGTAATAGGAAAATCTCTATGGCACTTTTCATCAAAGTGTCCAGAAGGGTCTGAGGGAAAACTTATCTTTACAGATAGCAAGACTTCTTCTTTGAAAATGGCAACAATCAGAAATCTTTTCTATTTATTACGAATACCTGTATAAAACAATTAACATAAATGACAATTTCACTATTATACTTCAGCATACTTCTCTGAGACTTGGTTAGACAATGCTCTGATTAGATCATTTTACATATAGAAATGGAGGTATACCTTCTTACCAGTATTTACACTTGAAAACCCTACTGGACCTAATGGGAATTACTCTGATATTCTGTCAAAACTATTTTGGTCTAACAATAGAAGGCAGACAAGGCTGTGGGTAAAGAGAGTGTCTTTCACTGGACCAACAATTATAACTGGGAAGAGTTTTCCAAGATTTGGGTATGCAATTCTTTATTTTAGTCTAAATGCAAATTGAGAATAATTTATCATTTTGGTGTAATATGCATGAATTGGGCCTTCTTTGAAAGAAGTGGTAGTTGGCATTTGTGAGAAAGAAGGTATTTTAATCGGAAGTCAGGAGGGAGAGACAGAAAATGGGGGGGCAGAGAGAAAGAGAGAAGAGAGAGGGAGAGGAGATATACACTCTAAGAAAAAGAGAAAGATTTTTGTCTTGAAGCTTTTGGAATACAAAAGGAAATTAACTGGGGGGAAGAAGACAAATAATAAAATACCATATGTAGCAGGGGCTCTGTAAGTTTGGGGTTTCAGTATTCAACAATGCTTTGAATTTTAGTTTCCAGTCTCATCTTTGGAAGAGGAGCTGTCAGTCAGTGAAATGAACCTGTTTCTAATGAAGTGCTGTTTTCACTAGGTTTTTAGAGTGTGTTAGTTATCACACATTAACCCAGTTGATCAGGAAACACCTCTTTTTCATCAGGAAGATATGCTAGGTTGTAGTCACTATTTATTTTATAACCACAGAAGTATACCTTACACAATGGAGTGATATATGTTGCTTTTGGCAGTAAAGCTTCATTTCAACGTAATGTGAATGGGTTTGCCTTGGATAGTGACTACAATTACTATAGTAACTATCAATGAAAACTTTGTACATGAAACTATAACAATTTCATGCCTGAAAGACAACTGTTTTAATATTTATTAGTTTCACTGAGCATAAAATAATTAAAAGTAGTTGAAAATATTCATTATATAAGTTCATAGGTATGTCTCTGGATATTCATTGGAAAGAATTATGTAAAAAGAAAAAAAAAACACATTACTGACACATTATTTAGAGGAGATTTTAATTTAAAAGCATGTATACCAGCCACCACGGGTATTTGAAATCTATATTGATGAGTTCTGGGCTGCTATTTCTGCCGTTTCAGCATTCTATTAGCTCTGAGTCTTAGAGAATATGTGTGTGTGCGTATTCATATAAAGTATATATAAAGAAATGTTTTCTTATTATTATTTGACTTCTGTGTCCTATCATCTCTTAGAAAATAATGAAGTTGGAGATGGATTCCAGATTCTTACCCAAATGCTGTCATTTCTGTCATAGATTTTGTGTGATTTACCTGCCCGAAGCGAGTTAGTTTTCTTCTCATGTCTTCTGCCACCAGGTGGGGATAGTCAGAAAGAAACAGTAGAGATCAGTATTTGAAACCTATCAATCAACCACACGAACGACTGGAACAAAAAACCAGACATATTTTCTGAAGGCTAGTTATCCACGGGGAAATGAAAACTATGTTAAATTCCTCAGTTTTTTAATAACCTGATGTTCCCTGACAAGCCTAAACTGCAGGTCAAATTCATCTCATTCGTCATACAGTGCAAATCTGATGGCTTAGTAAACTCATTTCAAGGTTGTGTTTGGCCGATTGTTAGCCTAAACCAATAACTTTCCCTTTCTCAAACTGAATTCTACATTTAGATTCCAACTTCCTTTTTTCCTAACCTTTTAGCTTTTATTGTGTAACTTTGGTTTACAAAAGCATATGACAGAAAACCAACTATGTAGACCTTATTTCCTCTTTTTGTAAGAACTTTAGATTCTTTCTCCATGGGTCCACTGGAAGACCCAATCACAATTCCTTTCATTAACAAACAGTTCAGGTAAAACAGATTCAAATCCACAAGGTGTGTCTACAGACTTTTTAAGAAAAGAAGACAGCAAATTCACAAACTAATATTCAAAGAATACTTTCCTCAAGGCAAACACATTAATCTTCTAATTCATTGGACAGGTTTTTAGCTTAAAATGTAATGAAAGAACTATCTTTAATTTGGCATGACTTTCCTTGATTGAAAATTATATTTGTGCCATGACACTCAGGTCAGTGTCCTTCAAACTAGTAATGTAAGTGTTCATACACCTTGGAGAATGACACTTGGCCAGTTTTCATGCATTTTACCAACCCATCTGAAGTAAAATGTGAACTATTTTTCTATAAAAATGTAAACAGAGAAAGAACTCTACATACCTAAATATATACCTGAGCCCTTCCATTTTGTTCCAAATGTTGACTTTGCAGTATTGCTCTGAAAAAACCATGAGGTGGAAGTTCATTCTGAGTCCTGACATGGAAAACAGAATAGCAAATAGCATTTGCTATTGGAATACTTACAGAAGTAGTATTTCTTTTGGAAGTAGTTATGCCAAGCAATAAACAATATTATCTCTATGGTAATTTAATAGGGAAACTAATACCAAAAGAAAGAAAGAAAAAAAAAAAAAAAAAAAAGAAACACACCTCTGGATGTTAATGTTGCAATTTTCTTAGTTTTTTGCCTACCATGGTAATGGAAGCAGTGTAGTGTGATCCACAAATCATTAAAATAAAGAGACACCTTTTTGTTGAATATAGATAACAATTTGTCAGAACTTGAAGAAACAGAATAATCATAGTGCTGATACCAAGGAAAGGAAAGTGATTTACTTCTCCTTAAGTTGCTTGTTACTATAACCTTCCCTGGGGTTCATAGAATATTTTAGGGTGATATGAGTAATACTGAGGATTCTATGATGTGCAACTCCTTCGGGCAACCTGTATGTTTAAGATATTTTGAAAATATTTTTACTGTATTAAAATTTCTCCTTGAGTTACTATTCATTGTCAGTAGCCAGATTTATTGTTGTGTGCTTCTTTAATCTATAAAATATTGCCTGTGTAGAAAAGAACACTTTTAAAATTTTTTCTTCAGTGATAAATTGAGATGTTCTGAATGGTATTTGTTCTGCATAGAAGGCCATTCATTTATTTTAATACATTTAGTTGATTCCCACTCAACTATTCAGGGTGCTGTGACTCATTTATTACATAGAGTCACATGCAAGGAACTCATTCTGATGGGTTTTCTGTTTGTGGTTTTTGTTTGTTTGTTTCCTCATCTGTTACATGCTTTTCATAATGATTCAGTCATGAATGGTCACCACTGAGAAGGCAGAACCTTCCTTGCACTGTTTGCTTCTCATTACATTACGTATTATTCCCAAGCTCATAATATGGAAGTTTATCAGGACCATTCCACTACTATTTATAAAAAGCTTCTAAAAAAATGGTGCTTGCCTCCATCCTGTTTCATAAATACATTTTTCATGTCTATTTTTTGTTAAATATTGTTCTTTGACTTGTAATTCTGTATAACAGAAAAATGCTTAACGATTTTGTTTCTGAGATGCTGAATATTTGTATTTACAGTTTAATTGGATAATATCTGTAAAAATAAACTTTGAATACTAAAAACGTGCTTGGTTTAATTCATAACAAGATGTAGAAGTACTGAAAAGTATTATACTATGAAAAGTTTCAAGCAATTGTTATGTTAAAGTTTGAATAAAGAGGAAGAGACTCATATCAAAAGACAAAGAGGAGGAATCTTTGTGGTAGTCCCACAGCTGGTTAGAAATCAGCTAATTATTGAAATCATATAGTTTAGAAGTTGACTTGAGAAGTTGTTGACAAACCCACTTGCTTGTATTCTCAGTTCTGCAGCAGAATATGAGGAAATAAATAACCTTTGATTCTCTGAATTTCATAAAATAGGGTCCTCCTTGTATTGGGTTTGCATGGCAAAGTTTTGGTAGTGGGGGCACTGCAGGGGTGGCTTCTGTGAGAAGATGCCAGAAGCTTCCCCCATGTCCAACAGAGCCAATGCCAGCCAGCTCCACCGCTGGCCAAGGCTGAGCCTATCAGTGATGGTGGTAGCGCCTATGTCATAATATATTTAAGAAAGAGTGAAAACTGTTGCACAGCAGCAGCTGGAAGAGAGGAGTGAGAATATGTCAGCCCTGCAGATTCCAAGGTCAGTGAAGAAGGAGGGGGAGGAGGTGCTCCAGGCACCGGAGCAGAGATTCCCCTGCAGATCGTCGTGAAGACCATGGTGAGGTAGGCTGTCCCCCTGCAGCCCATGGAGGTCTATGGTGGAGCAGACATCCACTTGCGGCCTATGGAGGACTCCATGCCAAAGTAGGTGGATGACCCCAAAAGAGGCTGTGACCCTGTGGGAAACCTGCGCTGGAGCAGGCTCTTGGCAGGACCTGTGACCTCGTGGACACGAGCCCATATAGGAGCAGGTTTTCTGGCAGGACTTGTGACCCCTTGGGGGACCCACGCTGGAGCGGTCTATTCCTGAAGGACTGCACCCCCGTGGAAAGGACCGATGCTGGAGCAGTTCTTGAAGAATTGCAGCCCGTGGGAAGGACCCACATTAAATAAGTTTGTGGAGAACTGTCTCCTGTGTGTGGAACCCCATGCTGGAGCAGGGGAAGAGTGTAAGGAGGAAGGAGCGGCAGAGATGATGTGTGATGAATTGACCCCAACCCCCATTCCCTGTACCCCTGGACTGCTTGGTGAGGAAGGAGGTAGAGGAATCGGGAGTAAAGTTGAGCCAGGGAAGAAAGGAGGGGTGGGCGGAAGGTGTTTTAAGATACGTTTTTATTTCTCTATTCTACTCTGGCTTTTGATTGGCGATAAATTAAATTAATTTCCCCGAGTTGAGTTTGTTGTGCCCATGACAGTAATTGGTGAATGATCTCTCCCTGTCCTTATCTCAACCCATGAGCCTTTTGTCATATTTTTCTCCTCCTGTCCAGTTGAGGAGGGGGAGTGATAGAGTGGCTTGGTGACCACACCAGGGGGGACTCAGTACAGAGAAGACATTTGTAACTAGCAAAGACATTATCCATATCACTACTATTATCATTCTTGCAGGGCAGTGTCAGAATAAGGGAAGCCAGAAACTACTTTCTAAACCATTTTTGGTGCTGTTGCACCAACAAGAGGACCCATTTAGCCTTAGGAATGTGACTGTTTAATAAGAGTTTAATTTGTGTTTGAATTTATATATTAGCTGTATCCAACACTTCCATT
The DNA here is from genome assembly GCA_013400755.1 of Pelecanoides urinatrix. Lineage (NCBI taxonomy): Eukaryota > Metazoa > Chordata > Aves > Procellariiformes > Procellariidae > Pelecanoides > Pelecanoides urinatrix. Next base: position 7,655 of record VZTQ01014477.1, read on the forward strand.
AATAGCCACACTTATTGCAGCTAATTTTCTGTTTTAAGGAATTACAGAGAACAGAAAATAACAGAAATAATTCTGCAGGTGAGAACTACAATTCTATTTCATGCTGGTGCAAAAGGAAATTGCTTCAGAAGCCAAATATAGATCCTCATCCCCACAACTGAACTGTGAAGACATTACCTCTAGTAATATTGAGTGATTGCTAAGCTGTTTAAGATATATGGATACTTTTTATCATTGTGGTGTAAAACCAATCTTTTCATCCATCCCTTCTTACTATAGTGCTAATGATCACAGTCTTTAAACAGGAGATCCAGCAGCTATTTCTTGTCTGTCCCTGCCATAGGAACCAGATGCTTGGGAACTTCTTCACGCTCCTTCATACTTTAGCAATCCTTATATCTCCTCTCAACCATTGCAAATTTCTTGAAGTCAGCAAGGCCTAGGAATCTCATTGTATGTTATAATGCAGAAGCAATTCATAGTAAATACAGAACTATGTGAACAATTTAAAAGCAAGCACATAGATTTCCAGGCTTTACAGAAGAAATGTGTGAAGAACAGTGTTGGGCATTTACTGCATGCTTTTTAAGTGCATTCTCTATTTCACAGCAGTGATCATGTCGATACAAAACTCAGCACTTGTAATTCAAGAGACATATAAGACTATTTCTCTTCATGAAAGGGTGACATAATTAACAATTACATAGAAAGATAAGAAGAATGGCAGCAAGTCTGAAAATTCACAATTTTTGACCAACATCTACAAATAGCAATAGTTCATACTCCTGTAAAATACTTTCCATTGGGGAAAGCCAAACAAGTTTGGACTTATATGTTTCATAGCTCTAGAATATACAGTCTTCATAATTTCTACCTAGTATTCAATCTTGCAAAAATTTCTAGAATCCTTGCCAAATTAAACCCTTAACAGGTATTCTATTTATATTTTCTGCAAAACATAAAAAATAATTTATAGATGTGTTTTAACTGCTTACATTTTTGAACAGTTAAACTAATGAGTTTGCCAATTTATACTGAAAAAAATACAGTGAGAAATTAAAAAGAAAAATCTTTCAGTTTCTACTTTAATTCTAAAAACATATATTTGAAGAAAATGTAATTTTTTAAAAAAACATTTTATTTTGTTTGAAATTTTAAATTGAGAAAGGATATGGATAATTGAGAACAGAAAAAATAGAGGCTAGGAAAAAAAACCCTCCTTTTGTCTTTTCCCATAGAGATGACACTTCATAGATGAAGCTAAGTGGTTCTCTTTTTTTCTCCAACTACTTATAATTTCTGTTTCTGTCAGTTATCTGCATTTCTTAATTGTATACATAGCAAGATTTCTGAAGGAAATGTTAGGGAAACTAGAAACAAAGACACAGGAGATTCATGTCTCAAATATGGCAACTGATCTGCGTGACTTTATTCACATATATTTTGTGTAACACTGATTTACTCTCACAGTCTCTGTCTACTCCTTCAGTGTTTCATGTGCTTTTATAAGCAATCTCTATACACATCATCACACATGGCTTACAGTATTTTTATAGTAATGCATTTGTCATTCTGCTGATATTTGTAGTAGTTCATATTGACATAAAACTATAAAAAAGACAATCTGCATGTTCTCTTAAGATGCAAAGAGTCATCACAATAGGAAAAATAATGACATGTTCTAGCTAACAGTGATAATCGCAGAAAATCTGCTTAGATTCATGGGGTGCAAATAATATGTATCTGTCAGGTTCCAAATGCTCATTTCCTGCAAATCTTTCTTATATTTGAAACATAAAGCAAGTATCTCCTTTACTTTCACACATATTTAATTTAGAAAAATTTAGGAATGCCAGAGTACCTGCTGCATGGAGGTTTGCACATCAGCTGTGTTTCATTAATGTGATAGCATATCCTGAAATCATAAAAAAAAAAAGTATTGTGGAAAGAGATGGAAAAGTAGGATCTTGCCAACTGTTATGCCTGAATTGTAAAATCCTGTGGTTTCTACCTGGCAGATTTTATACCTTTTTGCTCATTTTTTTTCTCTGTTTATTTGTCTTTCTCTTCAGTACTTCTAGAAATATCTCTCCTCCTGATTAAATGGATCTATCTTGTCCAAAAGCGGTGAGAGAGGAACCAATTTGAGTTTTGACTTTTAGGGATTAATGGAAGAGAAAATAACATAGGTATAAAATTTGGATAATGATGAAATAGTATGACTGGAGCCAATTACTCAGAAGAGAACCTTTGTACTAGTGATGGAAAGAGCTTTACTTTAAGCCACAGAAAATAAATATGCTTTATAGGTGCTAACATCATCTCATGTAGACAAAGTACTTTCCATTTTAGAATGTTTTAGCTATAAGGTAACTTTTTTTTTTTTTTTCTTAAACTGCATGAACAAGGCTCTTATTAAAAGGAACTGAGATGACGGGGAGTGGGAGAGGAAACAGGAAGGAATTACTTTGCTGCTAAAAATAGTATTTTGGGAAGAATTACTCTGTTTTAGAGTAGGTAATATTTCTAATGTAACATTTTTAATTTTCATAAAGCACCATTATAAAGCTGAGTTTAGTTCTGGCTCTTGCAAAGAACAATGTTCTTTTATTGAAAGCTTTTATTTGTTGTCTGAATTTCTCCCCTGAGTGACCTATATGGGATTAGCCCCATTAACTTGAATTAGGTGCTTACTAAGACAGAGTTTGATAATTGGCTTCTTATTTTTAAGGCAACAAATGCTTAGTCATTTAAAAAACCTAAAAAGCAAAAAAAGCAGCTATTAGAAAGAAAAGCAAGTTAAGGCACTTTTTTGTTAGTGAATGTCATTCAGTTACTAGATAAGCAATTTTTACATTTTGATGAAAGATTGAGTTGAAAACAAGGAATATTTGTCTGCAGCTTCGGCCTGGAAAATCAACATTGACAAGGGAATAGTATGGTGGGAGAGGAAATCCTTCAGTGATAGTAGATGAATGATGGAAAAGATTGCCAATGGTAAGTATACAATCAGCCTCAGTGAAAGACTAAAAGCCAGTTTATACCACTGTGTGAGCCCTGGATTAGAAATAACAAAATATTTCCTCTTCTAATGCAGAGGTATTGGCTACATGACCCAGCAGAAACTTATCACATCCAAAATACTGTTTTAAGAAAAGGCCATTACACTCAGAACTTTTTTTCTACTACCCAAGGAAAACACAAATCTGGATTTCCAGTGGGCATTTTGGACATGAGCCAGCAATGTGCCCGTGCAGCCCAGAAAATCAGTCGTATCCTGGGCTGTGTAAAGAGAAGCATAGCCAGCAGGTCAAGGGAGGTGATTCTCCCACTCTGCTCTGCTCTTGTGATACCTCACCCGGAGTACTGCATCCAGCTCTGGGACCCCCAGCAAAAGGAAGACCTGAACCTGTTAGAGGAGGTCCAGGGGAAGGTAACAAAAATGATCAGAGAGCTGGAACACTTCTCCTATGAGGGAAGGCTGTGAAAATTGGCGTTGTTTAGCCTGGAGAAGAGAAGGATCCAGGGAGACCTTATTGTTGCCTTTCAGTGCTTAAAGGCGGCTTATAAGAAAGATGGAAGGGACTTTTTACGAAGGCCTATAGTGACAAGACAAGGGGTAACAGTTTTAAACTGAAAAAGGGTAGACTGAGATTGGGCATGAGAAAGAAATTTTTTATGATGAGCGTGGTGAAACATTGGACAGATTGCCCAGAGAAGTTGTGGATAATCCATCATTGGATGTGTTCAAGGTCAGGTTGGATGGGGCTTTGAGCAACCTGATCTAGTGGAAGATGTCCTTGTCTGGGGCAGAGGGTTTGGACAGGATGATCTTTAAATGTCCCTTGCAACACAAACCATTCTATGATTCTATGAGCTAACAATCTGACCTGTACAAAAGCAGAAGTCCCATTTGGAATTTGTTATGATTATTAGCTGCTTAAAGGAAGATGACTGAAAGCACAAAAACACCTTACTAATATTGTGTGAAAGAATGCATTTCTACCATGCATTTCCAAAAGCATAAAGACCTGATAACAAAAAAACTTCTCACTTCCTTGTTGTGGTTTAACCTGGCAGGCAGCTAAACACCACACAGCCTCTCGCTTACTCTCCTCCCTCGCTCACTCCCCTCCCTCAGCGGGATGAGGGAAAGAATCGGAAAAAACNGTATAATATAACCTGTAGAATTTCATTCAATTACTTCATACTAACATAGGTAATTTAATTTAGTTAATATCTGTCTTCAGGCCAGAAGTCACAAGATGGAGACTCTCAGAGTTGTACGATTTGAACACAAATATAGAGAGATGAGTTACAGAAGGTCTGGAGCATTGCGCGTCACAATTGACATGTTCTAGGAGGTGCAGTTTTGATGTAGTTGAGCAGCTCTGTTAGCCCTTTCCCGACAGATTTGTGTAACAGCATCACTGGTTAATGTCTTTCTTTGCACCGTTAATCACCTTTAGTTGTGCCTTATTTTATATCTGCATTTGTCTGTCTTGGCTCTTGTTATGCTTTTTTTGTTTTACTGAAATCATCATCTTAAACAGATATGTATATAAAACATAACTAGGTCACTTCTTTACCTCCTTTAATAATCATCTTAAACCCCTGCAGGCTTTTTGTGGGGGTTTTGTGGTTTTTTCCCCACCTCTTTCCTTTCAACATGGGCCTGTAAGATCCCTACAATATTTGTCAATCAATGTCACATGCAGAAGTAAAATCACCCTCACTGTTCCGCTTCCTTGAACTCCATGCTTCCAGCACACTTTTTAATTAGTGATATAGGCATGGAGTATGTCTTTTCTAGGATGCCAACATTGTTTTTAGTGTCACCATTTGGCCAGAGGTACACTGGGATTGACAAGGAGTCCTGTGATGAACCACCTTGACGAAATCTCAGCCATTGCAAGTGTGATGGTTCAACCCTGGCCGGCAACTAAGCACCATGCAGCTGCTCGCTCACTCGCCCCTGGGGGGATAGGGGAGAGAATCAGAAGGGTAAAAGTGAGAAAACTTGTGGGTTGAGGTAAAGACAGTTTAATAGGGAAAGCAAAAGCCACGCACGCAAGCAAAGCAAAACAAGAAATTCTTTCACTACTTCCCATCGGCAGGCAGGTGTTCAGTCATCTCCAGGAAAGTAGGGCTCCATCACACCTAATGATTACTTGGGAAGACAAACAGCATCACTCCAAACATCCCGCTCTTCCTTCTTCTTCCCCGAGCTTTATACGCTGAGCATGATGTCATATGGTATGGAATACCCTGTTTGGGTCAGCTGTCCTAACTATGCTCCCTCCCAGCCTCTTGTGCACCTGGCAGAGCATAGGAAGCTGAAAAGTCTTTAATTAGTGAAAACACTATTTAGCAACAACTAAAACATCAGTGTGTTATCAACATTATCCTAATACTAAATCCAAAACATAGCACTATACCTGCTATTAGGAAGAAAATTAACTCTATCCCAGCCGAAACCAGGAGAGGAAGTAAAAGTTTCCCTCAGTTTTAACACTTGTTTAAATCAGGCCTTACCATTAATGAAAGACATGGGACAGATTGGATATTCTAGTCCCAGTTCTCTCACTGTTGGTAATCTGTTCTACAGGAATTTCTTACAGCCTTGAAAATATTGATCTTAAGAGTTATGCCAAGCTAACTGAGAAGGTTATCATATATCACTTCATGCACTGCCCTGACATTTGTACCAGACTGTTAGTGTCCAATACTCTCTGACCAGGTTCATTTAGGTATTCCAGATGGTGAAGGTTTAATGTTTTAATGTTTTAATATCACATTTGCTTATTTGAAGGTATTTGGCATTACACAGGATTTTGATTTAGCAAGATGCTCACTGCCACAATGCTGGGCATCCTTAATTGCCAGGAAGTTTTATGTAAGTCAGCTCAAGCCCCTGCTCTCTTCAAGGTTAATTTTTTCGTTGCTCAGTTTTTATAAGCCACTTCCCCCATGCTGCTCTGGCTAAATCAGGAAGACATTCACACTTTTTGATTAACTCAGAGAAGGCCATTTACACGGCCAACTGATTCATTCAACTGGTACAGCCATGTATCTAACACAAAGGTCCCCTTTTTTTCAGGTAAGTTCAGCTTTCTTTACAAAACCTGTGGTCGCTCCCTGGATCCCTGAGCTTCATGAGCATGTCACCTGTGCCCATCTCCTCTGTGCCTTCTTGCATTGTAGGAGGTTTCTGATCAGTCACACAGATGCATCCCATTTTCAAAAATCAGAGTTTTCCCTGGTCTATAGAGAAACTACACTATCACATTAAGCATGTTGTGTTAATGCTGTATCAAAGGGAGCATGAAACAAGGATAAATCAGAGATAAAAACTTGCTGACTGGAGCCATTTACCATTAGCTCACCATTGTTGTATGACTTGACGCAGGACAGATTCATTGGCCCACACATTCACCTCGAATGACCAATGCATATGACTCAGGAGCCATAGTGCAGCAAACCTACCCTTTGGGATTATAAAAGGACTTTAAAGGACTTTAAAATGCATGCCTTTTTTTTTTTTTTTTTTTTACAGTTCTTTTGAGCTAATGTGGCCTCCAGCATAAATTTGAGCAGCCTGTGGAACTGCTCTGGCTTATATCTGCTTAACACGGTTTCCTCTGAAGGTCTCTGAGACCCAGAGTTGAAGACTTTGTTACTCCTTCTACACTCAGCCACAGCTAAGAGCTATGGGATGATGAAGTGCACCATATCTGTGTGCACACCAGATGCTGCTTTGCTTACCACAACCCAACCAGAAACATCAGTAGCTCATACAGTATATTGTGAGGGTGCTTTGTGCTTGTTTACTTGCAGGTAAACTTGTAGGTCAAATCACAATCTTGTCCTTTACCATTTATTGGTTTTTTGTTTGTTTGTTTGTTTGTTTTTGTTTTTTAAGAATTGCAGTCAAATTGACACTGCGTTCAAAATAATTTAAGCTGAGTCCAAAAACTAAGTTCTGTTCACTGGAGCAGTGAGGGTCAGTAATATTTATAAAGAAATTGCATATGACCTTGAAGGAGGTAATGCCCTAAATATAAGATCTGGATTATTTGGGGAAAATTACTTCCTTCCCAAAATAGTGCCTCAAAAGACTAATGAGAGCCCCTGGGAAAACCTGAAAGGTATTAAATCATCCACTCTTTCAGCAAAAGAGAATTTGCATTGGGTAAGACTGTCCAGACTTTGCCTGTCTGTGGGGAATAAGTCAAGGTACACTTTAACTTACCTTGACATGTCTATATTCAGAAACTGTGTAGAGCAAGACTTACTAAAGAGAATGTGTCAGAGGTCATTAACAAATCACTTGTAAAGTTACTGATATTTCTGAACAAAGCAAAGAACATGTTGTAACCATTTCTTAACCATTCATCTCTGATAAAACTGAGAAAGGAATGAAAAGCTGAAACACAGTAAACCTAACAAGAATAAGAGAAGCACACTTTTTTATTTGACTTTAATATTTTTCATTTTTCTTCTGTATTTTCAGGAAGAGTGTGTTTTTTTCATATCCAAATAAAGAAAGCTGAAATTATTTTTCTTCAGATTTGGAAATAACTTTCTCTACTGCTACAGAAATACCAGAAACAAAAAGGAAAGCAAAACACCCATCACTACTGGTATTCTGATACATGTCTTTGGGCAGATACCAGAGATATTAATCTTCACAGAGAGTTTGGGGTTTTTTTTAAGAAAATAATTTATTATTGAAGGTTCTTTCAAAGTGCAGAAAGTCTCAATTTCAAGTATCCTGTTTCTTAGAAAAGTGTCCTAGCCAGCACGCTGTGATACCAGATAGAGTTTACCAATTCTTCAATCATATTCTTAAGTGAGAGTGGTTCGAACTCTGTGGGTTGAGGGGGTTTGGTTGGATTTTTTTATCACAATAGCTATATTCAGAAGATACCTTCTTGATGTAGCTGACTTTGAAAAGACTGTTGGAGAAATCTGTCAGAGAATTCCTACCAGATTAAGATATGCAGATAAATGATTCTTTAAAAGTTAGAAGGAAACTATAAGAAATCTTTCACTGAGAAACTTTAAGGATAAAAATATTGTTAGTTCTGAGTTTGACAGAGGATTATGTAGGGGTTCTGAGTGGACACACTTTTGGTGTGTTCTAATTCCACCTACCTCTCTGTCCTAAAGTATGTTTTTATGTACCTATGATTACATAATTTCAAAGATTAAATCCATTTCAAAAAGACACGTGAGCACTTCAGAAGCCTATGAGGACTACCCATAGAAAGACTAAAGCTAAAACTTTCCTAAAATTGTATTCATACAACAAAGATGCTGGAGTTAATAAGAGTGATAAAAAGAAGTTCCACAAAGTCTGTCTGAGCATCTTGGACAAAACAGATAGGTGAGATTTTGGAAAACTATAGCCACTATGACAATATAATTGATGGTTCAAAATAAAAGTGTTACCTAGAAATAGTAGGTAATAATAGTGTAGAATAACAATATAGAATAATAGTATTTTGGTATATAGTCTCTGCTTATCCTGAGAGGATTGAACTACATATTGAGGAAGTTTTATAGCTGCCAAGTTAAGGAATCTTCTAATAGAGTCATGCTAATATTCTTGTAACCTAGATGCTTAAATATGGTTTCTAATTCTCTTTAAATGTAACCAAATTTTACCCCTGAGATAAAACACCAAACACAGGTGAAAGGAAGTATTCTGCATATACCCATGCCTTCATTATTTTGTTTTGCTCAATGTAGGTGTCCTAATATGTTAGATGCTGAGAAATTCCATATATATACTTATCCCTCCTTCAATCAATGACAATTTATCTGCCCAACTGCACACTGTGACATTCAATCATAAAGTGGGGTATGTAAGTTATAGGTGGTGTTGTTTTAACTGTCGTAATGCTTGTATCTTTTACTCAGATTTGTGTGGTAGACACCTTGCTGACTCAGGGATTGAAAAATTTCAATTCATATTTTTGAATGTTTTATTTGTCTGCTTCATGAAATACATAGATGCTTCACTAGTCAAGTAAATGCTTATATTGACATGAAAGGTTGGAGATACTCTTTTTCCTTTAATTCATTTGTTAAAAGCTCTTCATCTTTGCATTAATTAAACCTTAACTGGCAAAAGGGAATGCCAGAAGAATTCTGGGTGAGTTTGGTGGCACTTATCCAACAAGAGACTCATCTTCCACTTCTTGTTCTATTGAATATTTAACAGCTTAAAACACAACAAAAGAGCTTCCGTGACTGTGAACAGGATCGGCTCTTCAAACTTGGCCTCACTCTCTTTCAACTGATTTAATATTCATGATGTGGGGGAGCATTCTGGGAATGTCTGACGAGTGATTTTACTAGAATTCTAAATGCTTTAAAAAGTGCTTTTTTTTTTTTTTTTTTTTTTAAATAGAATTGCATAGTTCTCCAGCTGTTAAAGTGCAGTTTTCAGGTTGCCTTTGGCCTTCAAAGCTCTTTTATTCATGCACAAAGGAATTTTTAAACTGTAGCCAACCACTAGCAGAACTATAATAATTTACTTAAAGATTTTCAAAAGTACCTGCCTTTACATTGAAGTCTTTGCAGTCATAAGCATCAATAAATCTGGTCTAAAGTGGCAGTGAATAAATGACCATGTACTCAGACTTTATATTGAAATTAAAAGTTTTGAACTCAGATTACTTCAAATAATTAGAAAAAAAATTAGCTGAATAAGCCCTTCCTGCAATTATTAAATAATAGGGACACTGAATCCCTCCTTTTATGACTTTGTCTGTATAAAACACAACATGTCATGTTTCTTGAATATAACAGCACAACATTTGGATTAACACTTCATGTATCCCTTTACTTGATATCCATTAAGTAGCTACCAAGAGCAAAACTCTTGACATAGTAGATATCAGTTATATTGAGAAAGATTAAAGAAGATAGCTACTGTTAAAATTCAGAAGTGCCTATGAGTTAAGAAATAATTTTCTTTTAGAAGTAGTACTTTATGTATAAGAAAACATAACTTCAAATAAAACTTGTACAAGGATATAAGTACTACTTCTTAATTGTGCCAGGGATATTGGACAACAAGACAGATATTAAAGAGGGTTTAAGTTTTTGCAGAGAACTGATCAGAAGGAAGGCATTCTAACTCTTCCCTGTTATATAACCATGACTTTTATTCTGTTTCACAGAATTCCCTGCTATAATAACATAAGACACATTAAGTGGGGAAGACTTCTGCTCTGTTATTGTGCCAGACAGTTTCTTGGGAAGTACTTTGGAGGTAGTCAGATTCCTAAGAAGTAGATGAAAAGGATATAAGTATTTTGTCCCATTCTGTCACATTTCAAAAGAAAAAAATATGAAAGAAAGGGAGGAAAGAAAAAAAAAACGAGTTTCAGTTCACTATAGTGGTGAGATTGAACTAAAGCAAATGATAAGTAAGAGTAGAATATAAATACATTTAGTACAGGAGCTATGCAACAAGAATTTTTTCAAAGAATGATAGAGTCACCGAACCATGTAGATTGGAATACAACTCTAGAGGCCACCTCGTACAACCTTGAGTTCAAAGCAAATCCAATTTGAGTATGTTGCCTTGACCAATTAAGTTTCGAATGTCTCCAAGGGTGGAGATTCTACAAACTCTCTCAGCAACCTTTTTGTGTTTGATTCCCATCATAATGAAAAAACTTTTTGTACATTGAGACACTGCAATTTGTGTCTGTTTCTCTTGTCCTTTCATAGTGCAACTCTCAGAAAATTCTGGCCCCATCTTCTTTATACTCATCCATTAGGTATTTGTAGACAGCAATACAGTTTCCCCTGAAACTTCTGATTAAACCCAACTCTTTTGGCTTCTTATATGACATGTGCTCTGGCTGCCTAACCATCTCATCGACTCTCTGCTGGACTCAGTCTACTACATCCATATCACACTTGTCCAGGACTGGACACAGCACTCCAACTGCAGTCTCACCAGTGTTGAATAGAGGGGAAAGATCACCCTCCCTTGACCTGCTGGAACAGTCTTCCTAATGCAGCCCAGGATGCTATGCTGCTAGCCGTTGCCACAAGGGCACATAGCTGGCTGACGTTCATCTTGTCCACCAGTATTCCCAGATACTTTCCTGCAAGGCTACTTTCTAGCCAGTTGGCCCCCAGCCTGAACTGTTGCAGGGCTGTTCGGGTGCTGGACTTGACATTTGCATTTGCTGAAATTCTTGAGGTTCCCACTGGCCAATTTCTCCAGCCTGAATTGCAACTTTACTCTGCAGCATATCGACTGCTCCACTCAATTTAATATTGTATGCAGACTTACTGTGCATGAAGTTGATTACATCATCCAGATAGGTAATAAAGGCTTTAAACAATACTGACCCCAGAATTGATCCCTAAATGATATCACTAGTAATTGGTCACCAGTTGGACTCGGTACTGCTTACCATCACTTTTTGAGTCTGTGAGTCCAGTCAATTTTCTACCCATCTTATAGTCAGCAATTGCCTCTATCATTGCTTGCCTCATTTGCCTACTGGCAGATGTGGGGGTGGTGAAGTCCGTCAAGAGAACAAGGGTCTTTGATTTTAAGGCTTCTTCCAGTGGTCTAAAGAATGTACTGGCTAGCTGTAGCAGATGCCTACTTCAACATCACCCATGCTGGTCTCTCCTCTTATTCTTACCTACAAGCTCTCAAGCAGCTCATTCCCCGTTCCAAGGCAAAGCTGCATGCACTCCAGTCGCTCCTTTGCATTGAGTGCAATCCTTCCTCCTCACTTTCTTCATCTGTCTTTCCTGAAAAGCCTGCACCCAGACACTAAGGCTCCAGTCATGCAACCTATTCCACCACCTCTCTGTAATCTCAGTGAGGTCATAGCTCTGCAGCTGTAGACAGACCTTTAGCTTCTCCATTTTTTTCCCCATGTTGCATGTGTTTGTATACATAACGTAAGGAAAGCAAACTCCACAATCTGTAAGATTGTAAAGTAGGTATGTTTATTCAGTGCTGGGCGGCATGGGGGGTAGCCCCTCCAAAGACGTGTGCGCCTTAACGCGGCACTCACTATAAATATATATAGTAAAATGTTACATATTCATAGAGTTTCGTATTACACCTGTACATATGTATGACCTGTCCCTGCTTCGTATTAAAATGAGTTCCAAGAAGTCATTTCCATGAACCCCTCCCATCTGTGCTTGCACATTGCCTCCTAGTGGTGGTCATCGGGGGTCGTGGGGGTGAAGGCTAGTGGTTCTTCTTCATGACCACTAGTAAACTTTTGTTCTTGCGCAGGCTCGGTTGTTCCTTGGCTCTTGCTCAAACAACAGGGTCAGTTTTAGCTGGTTTCTTAGGATAAATTCTTACTTCTTATCAGGGACTGTCCTTGTGAGGCGCCAATTAATTTACACAGTAGTTGTGCTGGCCTTGTGAGAAGCTACGGTTAGTCTACATAATAGTTAACAAAGTATCAAACTTTTACCTACTGATTCAATCCTTTAACTACTATTAATCATTCAACTACTAAAATTCCCTTAACTCCTTCTCTCATACAGGCATTTGAGATGGACCCTAGCCATGCTGCTTTCACAGGGAAAGTGTAAGAACCCCATCATGCAGTGCCCCAGTCTTGATTCTGTGTAAGCACTGTTCAGCAATAACTAAAACATCAGTGTGTTATCAACACTATTTTCAGCACAAATCCAAGACATAGCCCCATACAAGCTACTATGAAGAAATTTGACTCTATCCCAGCCAAAACCAGTACACTCAGACAGTTCTTCACTGCCCCTCCATATCTTTGCATCTTTTCAGATGATGACAACCCTTCCCTGATATACCTACTTTTTAGCCTTTCGTCCCATCTGTCAGATGGATCCCATCCCTTGTAGGCAGTCCTGTTCTCTCAAAGAAGGTCTTATGGTCATAGAAGCCAAAGTCCTGGGTCACCAGCCACTGGACCTGGTGTTGATATGCTGGTGCATCCACTTCTGCCTCAGCCTTTCCCCCTTACTGAAGGGACTGAGGTCTTCATCTGGGTCTCTAGCTGTAGTAACCATCCTACTACTCACTGTCCTTTGCTTCCCTCCTGCTCCCAGAGCTCTGTAATGACTCTTGACATGTGCAGGGTTGCCCCTGCCAGTATCATTGATGCCTACATGGATGAGCTGCAAGGGGAATAGTCGGAGGGCTGGACAAGCCTTGCCAGTCTCTCTCTGAGATCCAAGAGGCAACCAAGTGGCAAGTAGCAAGACTTCCAAAACATCAGTTTACGTCAACAGGTGGGTGCCTCCATCCTCCATCAGAGGGTGTCTCCAGTGACTGCCACCCTCCTTTTCTTCTTTGGTTCAGGCTGAGCTGTCTTTGATGCCTACCTAACTGAAGGTCATCTTCCTCACCTGATCCCAGGGCACCTTACCTGTTCAGTAACTGCAGAACTGCAGGAAGAGAAGGTGCTTTTGCCATGTTGCCAGAAGACACAAGTTTCTAGCCTCCTCCGTTGTGGGCACCTCCATCCACTGCTCTCTGTTAGGGTAGTCTCCAGCTGTCTTTCTGTTCTTGGAGCAAGGGCTGGGGCTGTTGGCTCTGTCTGGTCTTTGAAGACCCTGTGAATCTCCTGTTCATCCACCCTAATGGTGCACAGCTTGCGCACCTCCTCCCACAGCCCTTTCAGCTTGTGACTCAGCACCTTAACCAGAGCACATCTCCCGCAGGGAGGCCACTGCTTAGGCCCTGAAGAGAGGCACCAGCCACTGCTAGGGCACTCCTAGTGCTAGGGCACTCCCAGAGCAGCAAGCACTGCCAGAGACTAGGGTGGCAGCACCCTATCACAGGAGTTTGTCTGGATGGAGGTCTCTGCTGTGATAGGAATAGCTACCTCATTTGGTGTTGGAGATGGTGATAGCTCCATCAGTGCACAATTTTGAGTAGAGATTCTGAGTCCCTTTGTGCCCTTACTGCACTAACTACAATAACTGTTGCAGCTCTGTTACTGACTGTTTGCTCCATTTAATGACATATTTTCAGGAGTTCATGTTACTCTGTCTTTATGTTGATTCAGATTTAGTTGTTTAGTAGCTGTGTTTTACAAGAGTCTCCTGTTAAATAGCACTAATAAAAATTCTGGAATTTGATTAAAATACTGCAAAGTACTTCAATAAAAATGAATGTTGTTGTATTCTTTTTAATTTTGGTAAGCTGAGCTATAATGGAGTACTGGATATAACTGAATATAACTGGATATAAAAGTGTACTGGATATAACCTACAAGAGTATATGCTATCATGGTATCACTTCTTGTACTCTAGTTCTACATTCTCTGTGTAAGAATATTCACATTAACTTAGAAGAAGAACTAGTGTTATAACAGCTGCTGGATTTATTTTTCCATGAATTATGCAGTTTTCAGGAAAGTAGGGAGCTTATATGTTTTCTTAGTCTAACTTATGGATAAAATCATTGGTAACAATAGCTATCAATAGCAATAACAATCAATAGGAAATAAAGCTATTATTTGCTTTATTTACTGTATTATTACAGTGAGATCCCTCACAGAGATAAACAATATATAGACCTCCCAGAACTTCCTCATGAATAATATATGCAGGACTGAACACTGACTTTTAATGTAGTTTCTTCTATTACTTTTTATACTAATTAATGTATTAGAATATTAAATAAATACATATAAATATTCTGATATACAACAATCAGATGTAATCTGGAAAAGCTTAAAATATTGTCAATATCATTTATGTTTTAATGCCTATAGAATTTTCTATCATATTACTTATGTCATCTCTTTGCAAAACAGTGAAAAACACTAGCTAAATTTCTCCCTTAAGAAATGTTCCTCCTGCCTTTCTAACTTATTCAGTGGCATTACAATGTTTATGCTTTGTTCTCCATTCTTTTCCTAATAATTCTTGGTATTCTGAGTGTGTTTTGATCACAGGAGAGTACTATGCTTACAATTCCAGATGATTATCCAAAAAAAGTCTTATGTTATCTTTCTTGAAAAGAACAGTTAATTTTAAAGCCTATTTTGTAAATATATAATTAAGGTATTAGAGAGGGTTTTCCATTCAGTTTTGCCATGCATATTTATGTATTTATCAATACTGGAATCTCAGCAGTAGTGAATCTGACTTCAAAGGTGGCCCTGCTTTGAGCAGAGGGTTGGACTAGATGACCTCCAGAGGTCCATTACAACCCAAAATGTTCTGAGTCTATGATTTTATTGCCTAATGAATCATGTTAGAATTCAACTTGTCTAACTTCAGATATACATGAGATAAGCATCTCTGTCTGATACCTGTATCTAGCTTTCTAGTCAATGGGGAGATTCAAGATGGTTCTGTTTTCTCAGCATAAGTATCTACTGCCATCTGAGACACCCTAGGTTATCTGAAGCACAAACATGGTGCTGGCAGGTATGACACAGGACCTGAGACAGATCTCCTGGAGTTGGAAACCAGATGCAATACCTCTGGGCATCTCACGGCCTGGCTCTATACATCTATGTTGAGAGAAATTAATATCAGGTATAAGCACCAATTTATTTTAAGTATCTGCATTAAGGTGAAATGAGTCAATGCTAGAGGTGTACTTTCTTTCCAAGAAATATAAAAGGAGCGTTGATGACTAGCTTAGATCATAGCTGACTATACTGCAGAACTGCTTCAGTTTTGGTGAGACCAATCCACTTAGGTTTTCATGAAAATATTCTATATTTCTTCACAGTTGGCTCAGATTTGACCTTTCTAAATTATTTTGCATCTCCAACCAACTTGCAGTACACTGAAAAGCACAAGTCCCAAGACAGACTACCTCAGAGCTTTTTTGCTAATTTTCTTTTGCTAGGAAAACTAACCAGTTGTTTCTATTCTTTCATATTTAAACGTATCATTGCTCTATGAAAAGTAGCTCTTAGCTGACAGTGATTATATTCTTTAAACACTTCTGATTAACAATTTTTTTGGAGGACATAAAAAAATACAAGTATTTGACAAGATTAGTTCATTCTGGCCCATCTGCTCCTTGACTTCTCCAAAAAGCTTTAACAGTTTTTGTAGAGTGAAGTTGTTCCTTAAGAATCTGTATCAATCTTCTCCAACATAATAACTTTGTCTATGTCTCTGTCTCTATTTACTTTATTATGTATTATAGTTTCGACAGATTCACACAATTCAAGGTTCAGACTTACTGGGCTGCAGTGCCTCAGGTTATCTTTATAATCTTTTAAAAAATATGCATCACTTTACTACCTTTGATTCCTCTGATATTGAAGTTGTTTTAACAAATATGTTGTTTCATTAATAGTAACTCTGACATATTCTACTGCCAAATATTACCATCTTATCAGTTCAACTGATCCTATCTTAGTATCCTGTTAATTTTTTTTTCCTTTTAAAGCTAAATAACACTTATCTTTAAATGTTTTTTTTTTTCATCTTTTTACCTTCCACTAATATGTTTAATCTCGTAACACAATGATGTTGTGTAAAAAATGGCATTATATTATTTACATTCTGAACCTTGTTTTGTACACTCAAGACCTGCTTCTGGTTTGACTCTGTTCCAGAAATTAATCATTCTGTAGAGAATAAATGTGAAGAGACTTTACGTAATATCCCTCCTGACATTTGCTTAGACTATTGGAGGGTACTAGAAAAATTCCATTAGTATGAAGGCTCTATAGCCTAAGTGTAGACTGATGAGAAGATATGTTTAGCCTTTGTCACTCAATCACCAAGAGTAGGGACCTGGCTCATAAACATTACAGTCCCTTGCAATGTGTGCATGTCATCTTTCCAATGGGAATTAAGGCACAAACAGAGAATGCTTTCAGAATATGTCTTGTACTGAAATGGACCTGGATCTCGCCCTAAAATAAAGTTGGGACAGAAATGAAACATGCATCCAGACTGTAAGGTTACATGGAAGGAGAAAGTGTCTGTTCCCCCAGTCTGGTCAAAGACCAGAAGGGGATAGTAAGAAAAGGAGGATGCCATAAGCAAGAATGCACAGGAATACAAACCTAACCTACAAACGGTAAGGGAAGAAGTAACAGGAGAACCAAACCTGGTCAATCACATTAATTGGTAAGGGTGGGTGGAATGTGGGAATGTTTATTTCAGTACCTGATGGAGGACCTTGTCAAGTGGTATACTAAGGAAGAGGGGGAAGATGTAAACAAAACACAGAGACACAAATGTGACAGACAAACATGATGGAAACAAAGACAAGAGACAAACCTCAACAATCACATTAATTGATGTGCTATCAAGAAACTGCAGGCAAACACAGACTTTGTAACTGATAAGGATGCAAACCTGAGGGTCCAGGATGTTAGAGAGGGTTGGTGGGACTGTGCCAACTGATGAGGCAACGGGCAGGGGAAGGGACGCAGGGAGGAACAGAGAGGGGGATAGACAGAAAGGGCTATAAAAGGGGCTGGTTGCATGTGAAAAGGGCCGGGTCAGTACTGTCTGGCTGAGCCCTGTGCCTTCTTTGTTGCGTGGCTGGCATGTTCAACTTGCTGTCCACCAGGACCCCTAGGTCCTACTCTGCCAGGCTACTTTCCACCTGGTAGACCCTCCACCTGTCGTGGTGCACAGGGTTATTCCTCCCCAGGGGCAGGACTTTGCATTTGCACTTGTTGAATTTCATGAGATTCCTATTGGTTGATTTCTCCAACCTGTCAGGGTTCCTTTAAATGGCATCGCACCTATCTGCTGTATCAACCACTCCTCCCAGTTTTGTGTTGTCTGCTAGTTTGCTGAGGGTGCACTCTGTCCCATCATCCAGCTCATTAATGAAGATGTTGAACAGCATTGGCTGCAGTATCAATGTCTGGGGTACACCACTTAGTGACTGGCCTCAGCTGGATTTGGTGCTGCTGCTGACTACCCGTTGAGCTGCAGTTCAGCCATTTTTCAGTTTGCCTCATTGTTCATTTATCTGTTCCGTGGATGTTATGGATGGTCAGCCTTACTGAAGCTGAAATAAAGAACATCCATTCTTCTCCCCTCACAGACTGAGCCAGTCACCTCATCATAGGAGCCATCAGATTGGTTAAGCATGACTTGTCCTTCATAAATCCATACTGACAGGTGTCCATCATCTTCTTGTCCTACATGTGTCTGGAACTGGTTTTCAGGTCTATTAACTTCATTACCTTCCCAAGGATCAAAGTAAGGCTGACTTGCCTGTCATTCCCTGAATCTTCCTTCTTGCCTTTCTTCCTTTCTTGAAGAAAGGAGTGATATTTGCTTTCTTCCACCCTTTAGGAACCTCCACCAATTCCCATGACCTTTCAAAGATAATCAAGAGTGCTCTCGTAATGACATTGAGCAGCTTGCTCAGCACTTGTGGGTGTATTCCATCAGGTCCCATGGACTTGTGTGTAAACAATTTGTTTAAATGTTCCCTAACCTAATCATCTTCTACTGAGTGCGAATCTTCCTTGCTTCGTACTTTCCCTCAGCTCTCAGGGGCTTGGGACTCCTGAAGGTTAGTCTTACCAGTAAGGACAAAGTTTATCTTTTCTTCATGAAAACATTATATGCTTTAATATTTTCCATGTCCTTTGTCACTAGATCCCCTGCTCTATTCAGCAGAGGGACCATATTTTTGGTAGGCTTTATTTTGCTTATCTTGCATGTACAACTTAATAATATACTGACTTTTTTGGTGCAATTGGTGGAAACTGTTCCCTGTTAAAGTACCAAGAAATATTTTCAGAGCTGGGAGACAAATGAAACACTATTGGTTTTTTTTTTTTCTGCTTCATTAGATTTCATTCAGAGTCTTCACATCACATTAGATCTGTTTGTTTTTATGAAATGTGATTTTGTTCACAAATATTTGATGTACAAATAAAATGATAAAAGTATACATAGCCAGTGATAAAGACAATTTGGAAGATTTCTTTAAATAGGGAGAAGACACTAACAGGATATGCTCAGGGCATCTGTGTCTATGTATTTACATTCAGATCAACAACAAACATTGTCATATCATCCAGGCAGTTGCAGAATATGTCAATGTAATGCACTCCCTATTAGGAAATAAAATAAAATGAACAAAAGATAAGAAAAAAAAAGAAGATTGAAGAAGTATAGAAGGTTGATTTTTTTTTATTATGTTTTTAGCCTGTTTCTAGCCTACCCTGTTTTTTAGACGATTTCCTAAAAACATGTTTATGAAATTCATTGTACTACTTACAGCCTAAATTTAGAATATTACCTTTATCTCATTTATTGTGAACTATAAACAAATTGAGCTTTTTCATGTAAACAATTATACGTCATGAAGGAACCCTGTAAAATAATTTTTAAGTGCAATGAATGGATGATTTGAATTGAGTTTCCTTTTTATAAGAAAAAAAAAAAGTATTGTGGTAGCATAGCTTAATTTCAAATCTTGTTCCAAAAGAAAATCTACAAAGTCCTTGACTTTAATAAAGGAGATTAGGACTTCAGATGCATTGCATTTCTTTCTTTTTTTTTGCTTTCCTTTTAGAAGATTTTTTAGCAATGCTGAAGGACTAAGGTGACTAAGGATACAGTTCAAACAACATAACTTCTAACATCTCTAATGGAGCTGTCCGGAATTCTAAAATACTATCATAGGAAATGGGGAGGTACAGGCCATTTTAAGGAACAATTTGGATGACCATATGTACATATCTAATTTAGAATGAGATGAGTCATGCCCTAGAAGAGCTCATCTCCTTTTATTCACTCTAAAAGTATGCTAGGATACCTTATTTAGAATCAGAGAATTATAGAATATCCTAAGCTGGAAGGCACCCACAAGGGTCACTGAGTCCAACTCCTGACTCCACACAGGGCAACCTGAAAGTTAAATCATATAGCTAAGAGCATTGGCCTAATACTTCTCGAAAGTGACAGGCTTGGAGACATGACCACTTTCCTGGGGATCTTATTCCAGTGCTTGACTACCCTCTCAATGAAGAACTTTTTCCTAATATCGAATTTGAACTTCCAGTGATGAAGCTGTAAGCCATTCCCTTGTGTCCTATCACCAGACACCAGAGAGGAAAGATTAGCACCTCCTTCTCTGCTCCCCCTTATAAGGAAGTTGTAGACAGCAATGAGGTCACTCTTCAGTCTCTTCTTGTCTAAGTTGAACAAACCTGGTATCCTCAACCACTCCTCATAAGTCATGCCCTCTAGTCCTTTCACCATCTTTGTTGTCCTCCTTTGGACACATTCTAATATTTTTATATCCTTCTTACATTCAGGAGCCCAAAACTGCACACAGTACTAGAGATGAGGCTGCACCAATGTTGAGCACAGTTGGACAATCCTTTTGACCAGTTAGCTATACTGTGCCTAATGCCCCCCAGGATGCAGTTGGCTCTTTTGGCCTCCAGGGCATATTGTTGACTCATACAGAGCTTACCATCAACCAAACCCCCTGGATCCCTTTCTGCAGGTCTGCACTCCAGCCTCTTGTCCCCCAATCTATACGTCCATCCAGGATTACACTGTCTTAGATGCAGAATCCAGAATTTGTTCTTGCTAAATTTCATACGATTGGTGATTGCCCAGAACTCTAGCCTATCAAGATGTCTCTGTAAGGCCTCTCTACCCTTGAAGGAATCAACAGCTCCTCCTAGTTTAGTATTGTCAGCAAACTTACCTTGTGTGCACTCAACTCCTATGTCCAGGTCATTGATAAAAACATTGAAAACAACTGGCTCTAAAATTGAGCCCTGGGGCTCATCACTAGTGATTGGCTGCCAACCAGGTGTTACCCCTTTCCTAGTCAGCTCTCTTAGTACCTGTATCAAAAAATTATCTTCAGCGTGCTTCAGGAATTTCCTGGACCTGTTTGTGTCTGATCTATGATAATCCCAGTTAACAACTAGGAAGTCAAAGGAAAAGGGCAACTGATCTCAAGATTTCCCTTAATTCCTTATATAATAATACATCCATTTAATCATCCTGGATGGGTGACATACAGTAGCCTCCTATAACAACATCTGCTTTATTAGCTTTTCCCCTAATTCTTACCTAGAGTCTCTCAACCACGTTGTCCCTAACTACAAGTGCTGTACAGTCCAACCCCTCCTTTACATGCAGTGCCACCTCTCTGCCTTGCCTGTCCTGGCTACCTCTCATGAAGAGCCTATAACCATGCATTCACTGGAAGAATTCTCAGTAGACTAAGTAAAGATGTACACTTATTTCACATAAATCTTATCTTGGATAACTTGAGTACATATTAATTTTCACTGGAGCTTGCAATGCTAAAACCTGTAGGTGTTTTTCAGAAATTCAGTCTTACAGCTTACATGTCCTAGGTCAATATTAATCTATAGCAAAGTTTGGTCTCCATAATAGAATTTATTATGCCTTTACCTGTAAATAAAAGATAAATAAAAGTTCCCTAAATGGCAGTGAAAGGACCCTTCTGAAGTCAGATGAGATTTACTTGTGTTTTTTGTTTACAAGTTACAATAGGGCAGCTACACATTAAACAGATAATTTAATATAATTCAGATGTATTTGCATAAGCATAATATACAAACCATGTGCAAATTTACAGATTATATGATCCATCATAATCACACAGCCATAAATATATGGGACTTGAAGGTACTTTCAGAAAACATGTAGTCCATCGTTTGGTGAGGAAGGATAAGTGCACTTGGCTTTTGTTTGTTTAACCCATTCTTAAAACTCTCTGGAGAGGGACATCTCAAAAACTTTTAGTATTTCATGATCCTTTTATTTAGAAAATATTTTGCTTTGTTTCCCCCCACCCCATAATGTCTTAATAAACCAAATTACTAAAGAGAACAATTATGTCACTAGTCTCCCTGTAACATTTTCCGCATTGTTTGAGTCTTTCTAGATCTTCTCTTAACCTTATAGGTATGTCTGTTTTCTTCAGCCTCTACTCAATTAATTTTTTTTTGCTTTCCTCCAGACATCTAATATCTTCCGTAAGAGTTGGTGCCTGAAAGTCGACATAATAGGGTATCTTCCTTCCTGAACATCTTCACGATTAGGGAAATTGGGGAGGAAAAGAGAGGAAAGGACTGGTTTATTAATTTAAGAACCTATTTTTTTGTTCTTATAAAACACACTTTATTAAAGGTTTCTTGGACAACATCAGATAGTAGAAAACTAGTTTTCTTCTACTATTATTATTTACTATTACTATTTTTGTCTCACATGCAACAATCTTACTAGTCTGTCTCAGAATGAGATTTACCTTTTCTGTTCAAAACTAGTTTTCAGTCCTTTATAACCTCCATATTTTTCTCTGCAACACTGACACTTAGCCATTTTTTCCTTATTTTAGAATCATAGAATCATAGAATCATTAAGGTTGGAAAAGACCTCTAAGGTCATCGAGTCCAACCGTCAACCCAACACCCCCTATGCCTACTAAACCATGTCCTTGAGCACCTNGTAACCATGTATTGGATTTCTCCTCTCAAGTATTTTATTGAATGTAATCCTACTGATTTGGGGCTAGTTGTACAAAACTTTGATAAAATTCTAATGTCATCTTTTAAGTGTTTTTAACCTCCTCGGTTTTGGAGTCATACAGTTTTCCTAAGTGCAATTTCTATTAATCAGCTAAGTAAATAATTAAAAAGTTGAATAGTACTAATCTCATGATGGATATCTACAGGGCCTCAATTGAAATGCATTACCAATTAGATAGCAAATCATATTTAATCTCTTACATTGATAACAATTTCCTATAATAATTATGCAGAGGTAGGGTGTTTTCTGTGAAGATAATATCTTCATCAGTAAGGAAGCTGGGTAGAAAAGGAGGATAAAGGAAAATTTTGTTATGAGTTTTGTGACCTAATTTTCTGTCTGTACAAAATTGTGGCATACTGGATCCCAAATTTAGCGAAAGCTATCAAGTGACTGGGGGGTGGAGAAGGAAGTGGATATTTCTTGTTTTATTCAAGTTTAATATGGGCTATAAAAGACTGAAATAAGTTAGAAAGTCCTATTCAGAGTTGTCTTCATAGTTAGGCACAAGCAAAGCAACATTTTGTATTTGAATGTACCATGCATAAGTCTTACTTACACGAGTCACGCACACAGAATTCGTGTCTTCCCTAGGAGTCACTATTATAATAGCTTTATTTTGCTGAATTCTCCAATAATGTTATCTCTGCCTGAAATAAGTGTTTTAAATCTGGCCTGGGAAAGCCTAATATAGTCATGCACATAGTAGTAACTATCACAGATATGATAAATTATATCTTTCCTACCTATCAAGTTAATTAATTATCTGTATCAGTAATCTGATTATTGATGGTCTACTGTGTGTAGAAGGAAATACTGAATTTCATATTTAGGAATTAATTTTCTTTCCCAAAAAAGGGAAAAAACTTTGGACTTGCATTGGTTTCTTTTTTGTTGTTCAAGAGTTGGTATCCACAAATTTAATTACATACATTTATCTAACATTATGCACATAAATTTCCAAACATGTATATACTCTTAACAGTCACATGTTCAGACATAACAAAATACAAAGTCTTGTATGACAAGGATAAAAATTAGGATGTAGATGCAAAGCACTAAGTGGGCTAAATGAGTGGACAGCTCATTTTCTGAGAGGAAATAAAGTTGTCCTTAACATTAGACAAAATATGAAGTTTCAATACCTACCCTTTCCAAATACAAGGGGAGAAGTTTTATAATAATGGATGATTAGACCAGTGACAGACTGAAAATTAACTAAAATAACTTTAGGCTATATGATATTGCCAAATCACAATCTAACTCACTGCCATCGCTGCCATCAAGAAGAAGCTATCTATACATATATATTTATACATACACCTTTGTTTTCTGATACAGGTGTAACATCTTACAAGGACAATGGGACAGATTTTTAAGGCATTTAGAAGCTATTGTCTACCTTTCATTGAATGCAATGACTAAAAATCATGGGAGACAGTCCTGAAGGGCAAAGGGGTCCAAGAGGGCTGGACGTCCTGCAAGAAGGAGATCTTAAAGACACAGGAGCAGGCTGTTCCCATGTGCCAAACAAAGAACAGGCAGGGAAGACGACGGGCCTGGCTGAACAGAGAACTCTTGCTGGGACTCAAGAAGAAAAGGAGAGTTTATAACCTTTGGAAGAAGGGGCAGGCAACTCAAGAAGAGTACAGGGATCTCACTAGGTCGTGCAGAGCGAAAATTAGAAAGGCAAGAGCGCAACTAAAACTCTATCTGGACACTGTCATGAGAGTCAACAAAAAATGTTGAAGAAGTTAACAACCTGGATGCTCACAAGTCTATGGGGCCGGATGGGATCCACCCGACAGTATTGAGGGAGCTGGTGGAGGAGCTTGCCAAACCACTCTCCATTATTTGCCAGCAGTCCTGGTTAACGGGGGAAGTCCCGGACAACTGGAGGCTTGCCAATATAATGTCCATCTACAAGAAGAGCCGGAAAGAGGATATGGGGAACTAGAGGCCAGTCAGCCTGACCTTAGTGCCAGGGAAGATTATGGAGCGGTTCACCTTGAGAGCGCTCAGGAGCCATGTGTGGGACAACCAGGGCATCAGGCCCAGCCAGCATGGGTTCATGGAAGACAGGTCCTTCTTGGCCAACCTGATCTCCTTCTATGACCAGGCGACCCACCTCGTGGATGAGGGAAGGGCTGTGGATGTGGTCCACCTGGACTTNACGTGTCCAAAGAAGGGCAACAAAGCTGGTGAAGGGCCTGGAGCACAAGTCTTATGAGGAGCGGCTGAGGGAACTGGGGTTGTTTAGTCTGGAGCAGAGAAGGCTGAGGGGAGACCTCATCGTGCTCTACAACTACCTGAAAGGAGGTTGTAGTGAGGTGGGGGTTGGTCTCTTCTGCCAAGTAACTAGAGATAGGACGAGAGGAAACAGCCTCAAGTTGTACCAAGGGAGGTTTAGATTGGACATTAAGAAAAAATTCTTTACTGAAAGAGTGGTCAGGCCTTGGAACAGGCTGCCCAGGGCAGTGATTGAGTCACCATCCCTGGAAGTATTTAAAAGACGTGTAGATGAGGTGCTTAGGGACATGGTTCAGTGGGCATGGTAGTGTTGGGTTGACGGTTGGACTCGATGACCTTAGACGTCTTTTCCAACCTTAATGATTCTATGATTCTGTGAAAACATGTAACAAAACTGTGTTATGCAGTATGCTAAGAATCCTGGAGGGTACAAATTATATTTTTTAGTGAAGATTTTTTAAGATTCATTAAATAATGCTTACCTTAATAACTTATCAAGGAATGGTGGCAACTTGTATAAATCCTGAAAATGTGAGAGGATTTGAAAAGGAAGAAAATGAGCTCTAGTTTATCTCTGGGCTCATCATTCAGCTCATTTGTGCATCTCCTGGATTGTGCTGACATTTGTTAATGTACTTCTAGTTTAAACAGCTTCTACTCATCAGAAGAATATATTAGGAAGCATCAAATTACCCTTTTCTGTTGTCTGCTCTTCAGTGCCAGCTGCAAGCTCAGTTCATAACAGAAGCAGGATAAATACAGAAATCAAGAGAGTACTGCTAGAGCCAAAGCCTTTTATGGTCAGAGCCTTTTCTTTCTAATGTTGTTTAAAGTTCACTGAGAACAGCTTTGGATTTTTGTGCATGTGCTTAACAAATTAGTCTCTGTAATAACATTCCACTCAACAGCATGTGAGGAGGATGTTAGTTGAGAGTGGTTCCTGCTTGTCTTTAGCAAGGGTTAAAACACCTATTAGAAATTTCATTGACAAAAAAGTGATACAACAAAGGGTAGGATATCTTGCATAACAATGGACTTTTGCGTTGACACCAGTACACTCCTGCAGGATTCTTCCCCTCCACTCCACCATGAGTTAAGAACAAGATCTAGCAGCAGAAAGAAAATTTCGCCCTGCAGAACAACAGTAAAGACAGTTTCCTCCTTCTGAGCTTGTACTTTAAGTTACCTTTTTGTTGTTGTCGTATCAAGACATGACAAAATGTTATCAAGCAAAATATTTCTTTATTCAGACTGCCTAATATTTCAAAGAAGCCATTTTTCTTTGAAAAAAGAAATCTCTAAAAGTGAAGTATTAAGATGTTCTTCTGGTGTTCTAAAATACCAAGCACTATCACTAAACTTGACTCATGTCAATTTGACTCATAGTTCAGCCATGTAAAGTTTAAATACAAGCATAAGAATCAAACTTCATAAATTTATCATGTTATACTTTCATGCTTTCAAATCAGTTTGGCTGGGTGTTAAAATATTGAATTGAAATGTACTTATCTATGTATTTACATTATAAATATACATTTGCATATTTATATACATATAAAATAATAGTTTAATATATGTAAGTATATAATATGTAAATATATACAAATATATTTATTATATTTCTTTTATAAAAATTATTATAAATATAAAATTTCTATGATCTCTAAATGTCACAGGCTATATAAATAAGTAGTATAAAAATTTATTACAGAGTTCAGTTTTGTAATGTGTTAATGATCTATTCATTGGTTTTGGTTAATGTAAGAATATACATGGACTGACAATTTATGAGTGACTTTGCTTATAAAGCAGCATACTAAATTTTAAAATATTTTTAGTGACTTATATTACAACAAAGTTTAAAATGATGTTGTTCTTTTTGTGAAACAGTTTTATTAGAAAGCTTAATCAAATACTCTTCCCTGTCCAGGACCAAGTTATGTAACCGAGTGTTTAAGTATGTGTTTGAGTTCTACATTGAAGGTTTTTTACCTGTTTGTTAATACTAGTTTACTAAAAGACATGTCATAAAACAATTATCATAAACAAAGAAATAAAGGGTATATTTATTCTGTATATTTCTATACTAGTATCTCTGAATAATTTTTTAAAATATTTCTGTATTTAATTTAAGTTAATAAAGTGAAAATAACTATAGCTTGTAGACTGAGGTGCAGACTAATATTGTTGTATTAGTGTCATAGTCTGCAATTTCCACACAAAAGTGATGATGTATTTTCTATGTATTGCTGTCACAGGCAAAAAAAAACTAGAAAAGGGGAATTTTGTGTAACTTCTTTTATTGCCATCCAACACAAACTGCTGATCACTGATTAAGCGATTCAGGAAAAAAAAAAAAAAAAAGCAACACCTATATACACTTCATACATACACTTTCACACATACATGTACATAAACATCTGTTTTCTCTCCTGCTCTGTCTCAATATTACTTATTTCCACCATAGTTTATACTCAGTCCGTCCAATTCATCCAGTCAGGTGATGTGTGGCATAGGAGGTTGAGGTGGGATCCCTGCCTTTAATGATTCCTGCTGCTCCATTCCTAAGTGTCCCTGCCTAGCCTGCAGTCCTACAGGGGTGACCCTGCCCTGGTGTGGGTCACTCATGATCTGCAGTCCCTCAGGAGTGTCCCTGGCCCAGCGTGGGTTGTCCACTGGCTGCAGTCCTGGCACGGGTGGCCCACAGATCCTGATGCCTTCAGGGTCTCCATGGAGTGCCTCCCCAGAGAGTTTCTCTCCAGCCTCTAACACCTGCCAGTGTCTTTGTTAGATATGTTTGAGCAGGGGCCCTGGTTGTTTCTCTGATTGGATCAAGGTGGGTATAGCGTACTTAAGTTTTGGTGCACAATTACTGTTTTCCACTGTTGTTTTCCTTTCTCTGAAGGCAGGCTGGACCCCATTTCAATGGGCACACTGTAGCTCATGATCTTTCCCCCACAGGTCGCCATTGCAGCCTACTGCTACTTACACACATGCCTGCTACAGAAGCCATCCTTTGCACTTTTAAGACTAAATTATGAGGTTTAATGAAGTAACTGAACATCTATGCATTTCAACTGTGAACAAACAAGAGCTGAGAATAATTTGAAAATGTTATTCTTAACATGATTATATTAATATGAATTCTGTTTTCTCTTGAAAAATCATTTCATATTTGTATTTCCACCTATGCCATTACTTCAGTAATTTTTTACTCATTTTTAGGAATTATTGTATGTTAAAGTGTTTATCAAAGAGAGGGACTTTGTATTTCTTTTTTCTCCTTTCTAGAATTTTTTTCTCAATGTTTTGTACTAAACAAACGAAACATATAAATGAACAAAAAAACAAACAAGAAATGAGATACAATATACATTAGTCAGGTTAATTTTTTAATTTACTTCTGTGGTTTTGGAAACTTTCTGTTTATGGGATATTGGTTTATAACCACAGATTGTCCAAGAATTTTTTAACCAAGCTCCATTATTTAGATTCTTGACACTGAATTCTGAAGTTCACTTTGTGTTATTTCTGGATTCATTCCTGAGGTTAAGGTTTTCAGGGGTTTTATTTGTTTTGTTTGTTTTCACTTCAACATTTTAGCTAACTACTTTCCTTTGAAGTTAGTTTAACTTTGAATGTTCAGAACTCCATTGTTTCACTAGTTTTGTTTTCTTGATTAGCTGCTTTTAATTCTATGGAGAGGTGCAGATTTGTGGGTAAAATAGCAAGCAAGAATATGAAGAGAAAAAACACCTTTTATTTCAATTATCCCTAGAAAAATAAAAATAGGGATGAAACAAATATAAAGAAAAAAGCAAGGGTTTTAGACCTGTCATGTATATTTATGCTAATACTCTCACAAGCAATCAATTATTTTATCTAGTGAAAAAAGATACATAGATAGACCAGAAAGTCTCCAAAATGCTATCTTTTACCCATGCTATGTAGTCCCTTCAAGATCATTTTACATAATTGGCTGCTGTCAGGTAAGAAAATTATAACATCAGTTTGGATTGACTAGTCTAGACTGAATGTTGCTGGTCACCCAGGTGGTTACCATAGCACTATTGTAGCCATGTCCATTACTATATGTAAGAAAGCTCTAATGAGTTTCAAATGTCTGCTATTTCTTAGAACTGTGTGCTTTATACA
The DNA here is from genome assembly GCA_013400755.1 of Pelecanoides urinatrix. NCBI lineage: Eukaryota > Metazoa > Chordata > Aves > Procellariiformes > Procellariidae > Pelecanoides > Pelecanoides urinatrix. Next base: position 36,593 of record VZTQ01014477.1, read on the forward strand.
TTCAATATCTTTCAAAATTAATTCTGGACACCTAAGTAAAATATGGAACACTAGCACAGTCTTCTCAGCTCTGCAAAAAAATGAACTGAGGTAGAGCCATTTCCATAAATTGAACCCCTAAAATGCTGAGGCAAAGCATTGACATATCCTATACTTTAAAGGCATCTAGTTTGGGGGTCACAAAGTCAGTGTAAAGTCAGTACACCTGAATACTGTATTTTGCATGACTTTGAGTCCTCATCTGCAGCTAAAGCTAAACAACTTTGTGAAACTGGGATTCAGAGTGTAAATTCTCTCACTTCCATTATACAATTTTTGGTATTTAAACACAGAAGAGGTGATTTATTTGTATGATAATTACAACAGTTGCCCAAAACCAGATGGTGAGACCTGGGCTTTATGTCCGTCTCACTGAGGAGACTTGCATCTCTGTCTCTTACCCACTAGGCAAATATCCCAGCTGTAAGCTTGTGGGTATCCTGGATGGGTTTGTCATTTTCCTACAGCAGCTTGACCAGTGTATATTCAGGACTGCAAAATGTGTAAGTCAGAAAGAGAGCACTGTTATACTTGAAATGTTATTATGAGCCAAAGGGAGTATAATATAAAAATGCAACTAAAAATGTATTGTTAGTCTAATTTTTTAACAGTCCTGAGTTCCAAATTATGCAATTTTTTTCAGAATAGCCTAATGAATAGGTTTAAATTGTTGCTTTTCTAATATCTACCTATCTTCTTTGGTGTTGTGTTTCCCTTCCAAAGTCCCTCTGGGTTCTAAGATACCATTTCAGGCTTCCTCAGGAGAAGCAGGGAAGGGGAGTTTCCAGCGAGCCACCACTGCTGCGAAGAGTGCAACACTGAAGGTTAGACGATGCCTTCTTCCTCCATCCTGAGACATTGCGCTGGTGCCAGGGCTGGGCACCACTGGCAGCCCCATGATACAGGAGCAGTGAGCAGGGGCAGGGATACATCACATATGGGAAAGCTGAGCCTATTGATTAGGATTTTTGTAAGCACCAGGGGATCTGCTATGCAGTTTTTCTTTCTTCCAGCACTTTTTTTGTATTTCTTATCAAGCTGGATAAAACCAGAAACAGAAACTAGAAACTGGAATTATAGTTGTGGATCACAACTCCTAAGGGAATTCCTTTCTAACTATGTTATAGTCAGGCTTTTTTTTGCCTGGGAATGTGTTTTATATTGACCCAATTTAAAGTAAAGAAGTAACAGATGTTTCCTGGCATTTAAGATACTTTACAGGGAAAGACAGTTTCATATTTTCATAGACATAAGTGAACCCAAAAAACACTTTTTCAGAACAAGCTTTTAAATTATTGGCCCACCCTTTGTGTTTCCAGCTGATGTAACCTCTATTAAATAACCTAGACAAGCTTAGTATCTGGGTGCCACGTAGCCTTAAGCAGGATGTACATTATGATATTCAGTTCTTTAAAGACAGTGATGCTTGGAATTCAAATCGCAGAACATGAGACACAATAGCTTTTTGGACAGATATCTGAGTTTCCCAGACCTTTAATCGGATTTTATTTGGCTTTGGTGGATTATGCTTCTGAGTGTAGGCTCTAAATCACACTTTAGGTATCTAAATGATTTTTTTTTTTTTGAACTGTCATTTGTGATTATTATTGTTTAGCCATTCATATGCGTGCATGTCATCTGTAAAGAAATTGCTGTGAGTTTTACTATAACTTTTAGAACTATTTTTTTACAATTGTTGGTTTTCATTCTACTGTTTTAATTAGAGTTCATATGATTAATAAATATTTTAAAGGAAAAGTGAGGCTATTGAAATATCCCCTCTAGCAAAGCAAAATTCACTGCAAGCTAACAGGCTTAATTTCATGGTGGATCTTGAAATTGCATGAGCTCATGAATTATGAAACAAAACCTAACTAATCTTACTAGTTATCTTTATTTTCCTCATGATTTTGAGAAGTGATAAATCTGTTCAATTGCATCATTCCACATAAATACATAATCATGAAAATGTAATACAGATCATTTGCACCTTGGCGGGTCACAGTCAGAAGTCCTGTACACTGATTTTTCACAGAGGACTTTTAAGTGTCATGTGCTGTAAAACTGATAAAATGTATCTTCTCCAAAATTTTAACTTGAGAAATATTTTCCTCCCTATTCTAATTATTCATGCTGTTTTCAGAGAACATAAATTCTAAAACTGTTTTTATTGTCTTATGCTACCTCAAATTGAAAAATGAGTCCAACCTTGTATTTTTTCCTTTAGTCCAAAAGGTAGAATGTGCATATATATTTAGATATCTATCTTCTACTCTCAGTTTATCTTGGTTTTATATGTAGGCATTTAGAAGTCTGACTGTTCTAGATCTGAGCCACAATGGCCAACTATTATCACCACAGTTTTTACAGTGAGGTTTCCTACATTTCATATGTGTAATACCAGTGGTACTAGGACAACCTCAGGAGTGTTGTAGCAGAGTCAAGTGATCTGTAGCAGAGTCAAGAGTTGACTCTGCTGCCAACTCAGGGAAGGCAGCACAAGAAGAGAGCTCCTGACATTCAAAATGTGCAGTCAGAATCAAATACTGGCTTCAGGCTTTCATCAGTTCCTGCCCACAGGCAAAGATGGGGGCTGGCTTTTGGATCCTTCAGTGCTTTGCTTGCCTGCAAGGAGATCCAGTAACTGACTCCAACTCTTGTATCTGCCAAGCCTGTACATAGGCACAGTATCACACTGACTTCCATCTATTTATAAAGAGGAAGAGAAAGGTTTCTGTAAAGCTACCACTGCAGATATTTCTTTGAAGCCTCGACTGTGGAATCAGTGTGGCAGAAGTATGCAGAAGAGTGGAATAAGTCACCAAGTGTTAGGGAGGTGGGACTGGGTAAGGTCAGAGATGCTACTTAATAAAGACAGAAGGATGGTGGATGGAAGAAAGTGAAGGTGTAACTTGATTGTTTTGAAGGAATTAAATATTATGTTACAACAGCAAAGAAAAAGGATACAGAACCTGTCTCCTGTAGCCACGTATAGTGCCTGACATAGAGCTGTGTGCTCTTGCCATTGCTTCATAGTTGTGGATATGTTCTAAACTGGGAATTTTGAAGAAAAAATATTTTCTTTTGCTCAGAAGAAGAGACCTGGAGAGGAGGAGATCTATGCTCTCTTTCAATGGCCTTTAAGAGTTCTTTCAGAAAGTAATCCTAAGAAAAAGGTATTTCTACGGGAAATTACAGGAAAGAGAAGACGGTAGAAAGTATGGTTGTTGAGAGTAAGAAGCCAGAAGAAAAACCAAGTAAAACAAAGGAACAAATAGTTTGGAATAAGAAGTTTAGTATTTAAATGTTTTCTTAAGGAATCTTGGAAAGGGTATAAGTGTTATGCTCAAAATATCGTTTATGGACAAATGGGAAGCAAACCTTACACACACATATATAGACAAGAATTCATTGTTAGTATAATACAAATCTTGATAGTCTAATTCAAGAATCACTATAAATTTAGATCTAATTTTTACAGAAATGGAAGCATAATAATGTACTTAAAATTGTTATACACACACTTTTTTTCCTACCATTTTCTTCGTGTTATGCTCACCCTTCCACTGCCCCCCAGAGTCCCTGGGGGCTGGTGGTTTTATTTTGATGGTGTGGTAGGTATTACATCAAGTCGTCGGCATCTGGAGTCCTCTGGAATGCTTTTCATGTTGATGGTTTCTTTTTCATCACTCTAGGATCCACTAGGGTCATTTTCACATGTTTGGTAACACAGTTTTACACCCTTTTCTTCCTTCATTGGTCATATTTGAGTTTACTGTACACGGTGCCTTATGCATATGTCAGATGGTATTTAATTGTTCTCTTTTTTACCCCTAAAAACAGTGTTGTCCAGGTCCCAGTCTGCTTATCTTTAACTAACCGTGGGTTAGTTGTTCTTAACTGTGGCATCTCTAGGGCCAAGCCCATGTCTCATCTCTTATCTTGTGCCTGTGCCCCTCTCTCTATACCACATCCCGTGTCACCACTACTCAAGGCCTCTGTTATCGTACCTGGCCTGTCTTTCCCTACACTACATCATTGTGCCAGAGTTGTAAATATCTCAGTCTGTATAGGACAGCTGCTTATTAACTGCTATCTATACAAAACTATAGTTGCACCACACAGAAAAGGACAACAGTAAAACAAATTAGCCTTCGATACCTGGTGAGTTAGGGAAATTGCTGTCACAGCCAAACCAAGTAAAACAAGTTGCAGGCATGTCAAGAAAAGCTAAGACTGAGCAAGCCTGACAAGCCTCAGTCCTGAGGCCTTGCAAATTCACTAAAAAGCTTATGGCCTGTAACTAGCAACAACAATACTGTATTACAGGTCTGTGTGATTGTAGATCAACCATACCAGGATTTAGGCATAAAGATATTAAGCAAAATTTTTCTTATGCTTTTGTTGCCCAAGGAAATAATTTCTACTAAAAAGTATGGAGGGCAGAAACAAAATTAGTTTTATAGACCATCGATGCTTGGAACCCAGGCTAAGAGACAAACTATATTAAGATTTTAGACAGGTGGAGTTAAAAGGGCTCTTGTTATTGAAAGAAGTGGTGTCGCTTTTGTGGTAAGGACTGCTAAAAAAACAAAACAAAACCAAAACAAAACCAAACAGAACAAAAGAAAAGCCTTCAATTTCTGAAAAGAGGAGAGAAGATGCTACAAGCTGTCATAGAATCATAGAAT
>VZTQ01014478.1:0-89083 GCA_013400755.1 Pelecanoides urinatrix
GATTCTATGATTCTATAAGAATTTTCTCCTTCATACTCCACTTCCTGGTATTGACCCTGATGTGAAGTCCACATTCATTTCTTAGAAAAAGTTAATGTAACATGAAAATCCTAAGACTTTGACTTTATTGCAGGCTCAGACAAGAAGCTGGAAGAAGCAGCTGTTTTCAAAGAAAAATATTTGCAAGAACACCAGGCTGAATGAAGTTGAATCCAAAGGTCCGATGTGCTGAATGAGTGCCTCCTAAGTATTTACATGCCAAACATTAAACTGCTGGATCAAGCTTACAGAATCAAGCCTTAAATGATGTACTATGTGTACATTATTTTTAAAATCAAATGATTACTCTCATTTTTAAGATATACATATTGTTTATTACCCTAAGGTATCACTAATATAGACACACTTTCCTTTTATATATAAATTTCAGAGATATTGCCCTTGCTCTCACAAAAAGAAAAAATTCACAACCTCTGAAAACATAATAAAGTAATTTATGAAGATAATGATTCTGTCAGTAATCAGGGAAATCATTTTATTATTCTACTAATACTGAGTTTCCAGTTGAAAACACAAGTGGATTTGTCAGGCTAATACAACAAGGTCATATCTAGCTACTACATTATTATTTGTTGGCATCATAATCAAGACATTTTGTTCTCTGCAGTCAGAGGGGCCAAATTTTCTCCTTTTTATAAATTTATAAAGGACATAAAGGACTGTGAGAAGGAATACAGACCCTCTGCGGTTTATAAAGACAATATGACCAGACTAATTTTCTATGACATAATATATACTTTCTACTTAAACAGTCTGTTCCACTAGAAATTCTAGACACCTTCCAAACCGTGAGTTTCTATGCTGATAAAATATTTTCCTGTTTGGAGGATTCCTCAGCCACAAACACAGGAACTGTCTATTCTGTCTGCCTCCTCAGTGCTAGTAAGATGGAAATTTAGAACAAAAAACATATACAAAAGCATTTCATGAGCAGCATTCCTTTTCAGAAGAACAAAGGGAACAGGAGTAACAAATGATAAGGTGAAGGAACGCATACTCTAAATGAAGCAAAAATACAATGTCTGTAATTTGTAGCTCAACACTGTCACTTTCATTTGTCATTAAAACATGCAATGTAAAATGATATTTATTAGTACTTTAGTACCTGCCAGTGTCAACATCCCACACCGCTACTGTATGGTCAAAGGAGCCAGTGATAATCCTATCTCCAGTGGTGTTGAAGCACAACGTAATAATTTCTGCTGAGTGCCCCTGAGAGAATTTTAAAAAAGAGTATGAGAAAGCAAGTTATGACTTTCCATTAACATAGTTCAATATGTAGCTTTTTTTTAGCAGCATAATCCTTTTATAACCCTTCAATATATTATTTACTGTTTTGTCCAGCATACCACAATTTTGACAGAAAGATCTACTGGACTGTGGAATAGTCAATATCCCAATAACTGCAAAAAATCAGGCACATCACTTAAGGAGTGAGCAATTGTCCAGTGATATCACCAGTGCGTGACAATCCATATTTGATTTAAACAGAATCATATGTGTTCACCAATACATACTGAAATCAGATTATTCATTTACAGTAAACTACAGGACAGCTTGTCATCAGTGTTGGTGGAGAGGCTTGGAAAAATAAATGTAAGTTACTTGTAAGCTAAAAGTTCATACCTTCCACTGCTCTTTGCTCTGCTCAGGGGTCTGAGGAAGGAGAAAATGCCTCACCCACTCTATAGGCTACATACACCAACGGAAGCTTATGCACTACCTGTTATTTAGGATTTATGCGAGAGAAATGCATTGAAACAGCATAGGAAAATCTGACCCTGTGGAATCCCAGCAAGGCACATAGAGCAAAAAGACATCACAATCTAGAGATAATTGGATGGCTTTCCTCTGCTGACATTTACAGGAAGAAGATCCATAGAGATGTAGTGTCTGACATTAATGTTCTCAGAGTTACTTTATGGTAATGCAGAGGAGGTCATAATTTACAGTACAGCAATATGTTTTAATGAGCGATGGAAGGCATTCTGATCTATAGCAGTAATGTCACTGAAATGAGAAAATCTGTCTTTTGATAAACAGGACTTCTTATAAAACACCATAGCTTTATCATACCCTTCAAGTTTTCTTAATCTGTTTTGTAACTGCAGTCACTGTGGGACCCACCTGGTAACAGAAACTCTGCGAGTTCGAGTTTTGAAACTGTTATAACGGTTATACTGATATTTATCTCAGTTAGAAAACTAAGAAAGCAAGGAACACCTTTAAAAACATAAGGAAGGCAAACATACACTTAAAGTGACTATTTCTCCTCCTTTCTCTATATCCCATAATTTGGCGGTGGTATCCATGCTTCCAGTTGCCACCAATGTGCTCTGAAGATTAAATGATAAACACACCTGTAGCAAGAAATATTGGATGGAAAAAGTGGGAGAGTATTTATATACATTTCCTCAAAAACAATGGGTCAGGATTAATATTTTTAAACAAGACAGAAGTCAATATTTTATGGCTTACAGAAAAATTGCAGAGTTCTTCCAACAGTTCACTAGAAGAGCAACAAATCCTTATCAGATAGCTCTGCATGACTACTCAAATCGAATGGACTAATCGTCTGCTTTGCAATGGCAATGCATTAAAAAGACTTACTGGAAGATTTCCTGCACTATTTTCTGAGCCTGGATTAAAATTCACTATTTAGGTGCTTCATTTTGTGTCACAGGGAGAAATTATTTAGTTCACAAAGTTTTAATCAAAATAAAGACTGAAGCAGTTTGTTAATTTATTAACAGTGCATAACTGGCAGAGAACTATATATTCAATATCGGTAATACCATAGATAAACTTATACAATCTTAATAAACAGTTACAAATTTATAAACCTCCTCCTATAACTCAAAGATGTTTTAATCACACACACACTTTCACACTCTTTCATTCACACTCATCCCTTCTCATAAGATGAGTGGATTACAAGTGCACCCCCTTTCATAGGAGTATGTGTTCCCCTACTTGCACACACCTGCCCTAGGAGGCATGAGTGCTCTAGCTTTAGCTGAACCCATGCCGCTTCCTACATTCTGCTGATCCACGCGCATCCAAATTCACACATGCACATCTTACAGGGGTACAAGGGGGCCTCTTTTCTTGAATCCTGTACTGACAATCCACTAGCCAGATGCAGACTCTTTGTGGTGTCTCCAAGAGGAAGGCTACGCTCTCTGGTCTAGGCAGAGATTGTGATGCCCAGGGTGACTTCTGGAAGCACCAGGGCAAGTTTTGACAACTGCTGCTTCCAGACTAATGTCTCCCCCACCCTGTTATAAAGTGTCTTGATTCTTTTATACTTCTTTCAGGGCTTTTCTACTTCTTTATTTCAAAATTCTCTTTGAGATTCTCCAGTTACTGTTCAATCTGACTGACAGTATTCCCTAACACTGTCATTCAGTAGGCTTCCTCTTTAACTTGATCAGTTTGGGGCAAACACCCTCCAGACAGTTTTGTGTACCCACAAACACACTCTGTACGCTCACACTCTTATCTTAACAGGTGTCATTATCTAGGCCATTTGCCAAAGGCATCCCCAAAACATAATATTTATTTATGAAAAAGCAAGAACAAAAGCTCAACAACTTCCTTAATTCATTTTTCACATAAAAAAATCATGTAGCCATCTTCCCATTCTCTGTAATTATTCAGTGTGATTGTTCTGCTAATAAAGAATAGGAGGTACCATGTAAAAAGGAAAATAGTAGCTCATGTCACTGGTGCGTTTTCACTACGTCCATTTCTTGTTTTTTCTTGTTTTTATACTGAATAACTATGGATGTGCCCTTCCAGCAATGTTTCATATGCAATAATGGCCTTTCAGAAACAGATCTCATTCAGAGAAATACATCATTTTCTGCTGGCTATTATCTTCTACTAATTACTTGCTAACACAACTCGTAACACTTTTGGTCTAATCTAACCCCTACAGAAGTCAGAAGAAATTGAGAGGCCTTTAAATATTTAGCTAACTGATTTGTGGAAGCAAAATCACTGCAGCCTGTCTCAATGAGCAACATGTTCTCCATGGTAAGGGATAACTGTTTCAAACTATCCAGAGAATCAAAAACCCACTGAAACCAACATCACCTTTCACCAAGGTAAACCACAATTTTCTCACACTAGTTACAGGCCTCACAATCTACAAATTAAATTCCAATTGTTTCCAGAAACAATTTCCAGAAATGCTTTATTGAATAAAGATTATATATCTATTTTCATTTAAAAATATATTCTGCATTGAAATTAAGAGTTTCAGTGGATTTGCCTTGATCTTTTAAATCAGAATGCTGTGCATCAAGATATTTGCTATTGCTAATAGGGCTCCTAGTGCATTGGAAAGGAAACCAACCATTTTTAAGCTTAAACACTTTTCATTTCATATAACTTTGACATTTCAGCATCCCACATATTCCCAGTTAAAACACTTAAAATTTCAGAAATTCATTCTTCTATGGCTCCAGTTGGTCCTGTACATGAAGGACAGATCTCAGCATGAAAGACAGCAATACCAGCAATAATGATGTGTGTTTAGTTCTGCAAACATGAGAGGCAAAGCAAGATATCTAGAAAAAAATGTGATATACAAACAAATCAAGGAATAAATGTGTAATAAATTGAAAATTCTGATTATTATGGTATTTTTTAAAATTGTTTTAACATTTAGCAAACAAGGGAAATTGGAACAAACTAAAAATAAATATATCTTTTCAAACTGTATACAGCGTTTTATTCTATTTCAAAGAACTGTCAGACTATCTTTTCTTGCAGTGCAGAAATGTTCACAATGTCTGAATGTATGAATAGATGCAGCAGAATAGCTGCCCCTTCCAATGTCAGCTCACAGGGACTTGGAACCCACAGCCACCAATGATGGTGTGTGGAAGCATAAAGGAATAAGAAACGTCCATCAGTACTCACTATTTCTGCACTATGTCCTCTGAAAGTATGATAACATTTTCCTGTTTCCGTACTCCACAGTTTGCAGGTTTTATCAAAAGATCCAGTGGCAATCTTGTCCCTAAATGGAAAAAATCCTGTTATTTTTATTTAGAAAAAACTTCTGACTTCAAAGACAGTAGAACTCACAGAAACAAAACCCAGTTGTTGAAGCTTGCACGCATTTTGGTGCATTCAGCTGCACTACAACATTTCACAAACAGAAGTTACATTAAGGGAAAAAATTAGCAGACATAGTTGGTTTCTAAAATACCCACTGTGCCAGATAGGCACAGCAGTGGTCATAACTGATGACTGGCCTACATTAGGGATGAGGTTATCTGCTGTACTTCCAGGTGTATTTAAAAGTTATGTCATTTCATCAGATAGCGTCTGTTTGTTTATCAACAGTTATAAACTCTTTTTATAAGTAGTTTACCCAAATTTCAGAGGTCGAACTCCACTCCCACTGAAGTCAGTGGAAGTGTTGTGACCAACTGCAGTTGGAGCAAGGCTGAACTGAAGTAAGGTACCCAGAAAATGTAGCAAGGGACACTGTATTGGAACCTAAAGATTAGCAGAAAAAAAAAGTTCCTTTTTTACTGAACTTTTAATTTAAAAGTAGCTCAAGGTTCTTATCAGATTTTCGGTCACTATATATTGCTTTTCCACTTTTATGTTACAGTTTAGTTATTGATCTTTGCACAGATTTTTGTCATACATTAGTTTCTTCAAAGTATGTGAACGAGTTTCATTAATACCTTTTTTAAAGTAAAGAATAATATCAGAATAAAAGACATCGATATAGTGGGTTCTAGGTTGGATAAAGTCTTTTCATTTAGAAGGAAATGATCATGCTCCAAATAGTGTAAGAACAAGTCTTTAATGTTTATTTCCTGATATTAACTGTATATTGCTTAACTGATAAATAGGACATCTGACAGTGAAAGAAGTAACGTGATTCAATATAAAAATAGGAATTAATTTCCCTTATTCTGCAGAGAAGCAAAATGATTTATACTTACACACAACAGCTTTCTCGAGAAGAAAATGACAATGAAATTTCAGTAGCTAACATGTAATTCCCTTCACCTAACAGGTGGCAATTCTAACCAGTTATTGGCAAACAGTTATTGCAGAAAACAAAACATGCACAGATTCATGTTTGACATTCATACAGTGGCACCCTGTGGATTTTATAAAAATTACTCAACAGCTCTGACACTTCTAAATCATGTCCTAACTAATAATGAATGTGTAATACCAAATGGAGAAATCCACTTCTGTTATGACAGAAATGTTCTTTCTCCTTTACTGAAGCAACACAAACTGTCATAAAGACTTATATCTTATATCATATACAATTACATCGAAACAGTAAAGAATGATTAACATACAGAACGCAATCTGATCATGTAGATATTATTGAAATAAATCTGTGTTTCAATATATTAAACTGACTCATATATGTATTTTTCAAGACACTGAATATCTAACGGAATTTATGCTTTGACTTTCTAAATTTAATTTTAAAAAATTACAGAAAAAACATGCTTGAATGTATCTCTCATACAAATAATATACAAAGTCATCCCATGGTGATTAGCTATAGTTTACAAATAGCAAATATTAGCTATAGTTTACAATAACAAATATTAGCTATAGTTTACAAATAACTTTACAAATTCAGGATTTGAACTCTTTCAATTTGAAATAGTCTATTTTATGTTAAAATTTAAGTAACAATGCTGCATTTGCAAAATAACATGATAAGCAATTATGATGTATCTCAGAGAAAATATATTTACCCATAGGGATTATTGAAAGCTATTGCATAGACAACATTTCCGTGTCCCTCCAGTGTACGTAGCTCTTCTCCTGATGCAGTATCCCATACTTTGCAAGTTCTGTCATAGCTTCCAGTGATAAAGCTAAAGCAGAGAGAGATTAATTTCTGAATACAGTAAATATCTTACTGGTCCTGGTGCATAGTCAAATGAGTCATTTCCACAGATTTCAGTTAGCACTGTCTCAGACTCTAAATCTCTTCTTTCTTTCAAAAATATAGATTAATGACCATAGAGGTTCCTTTTCTTTTTTTTTTTTTAAATATTACTCATTAAAAAAAACTTGTTTCTAATCTTTAATGTATTTCAACTAAAAAGCAAGCTGCTGCTTTCCAGACATGAAGGAAAAAATGATTAGGCATATGTCCATGGTGAAATCCATTAACATGAAATTCCACTACAGTGAAAGTCCCAAATGAATTTATGTCAAAGACTCATTTGGCTTTTAGTAATATTCACTTTATTGCCATGAAGGTGCTTCTGTCTGAAATATGGTAATTGTCAACAAACTATCACCTTGAAAGAAAAAAATTACATAAATTGAATCTCACCTGCTACTTTTTTGCATCTCCCATTAGTTCTCCCACAGAGGTCTGAAATCAAATCCCCATCATGTTTGAAGCTGCTTATAAGCAGCACAGCTGAATTCTTTTTGCAGCAAGATAAGAGCACTGAAATTCCCTTACAATTTAATTTACAAATACAAAACTTCCATTAGTGATTATGTATTTTTACTTTGAAAACAACTTACCGGGAACCAGATTTGTTAAATGCTACATTAGTCAGTGGCAATATATGTGCTCTAAGTACCTGAAATAGAAGCGGGGGAGGGAGAAGAAAACAACATTTGATGCAATTAAAAAACAAAAACAAAACAAACAAAAATTGCTCCAAATATTCAACAGGATAATATTTTCTCCTCCTCCTGTCAGATTAGCAGTTACAGCTGTAATACTTTAATCCTTAAGTAAAAAATCCCCCATGTCTTTGCAAGTTATCACTGCAGATATTATATAGTATTGATTTCAAATTTATATTTTACTTGAATGAACTGTCTTTTCCTCCATGTTTGCTTTTTCTTGACCTTCTCTGAGACCAGTAAAGTAACCCTAGACCAGAGCTGAAAGTGCAAAAACAAATGAGTGAGGACACTATGCCTGGTGAGATCACTGATGCAAGACATCCCAACTAATATTAAGCCTTATGTAGTGACTTAAGAGATCCAGCTGAACTGAGTAATTTGAGTCTTTTAGGTTATGGGATGCTTTTCAGATAGTATATGATTTTGTTTTAAAAAACAGGAAGAACAGAATAAGCTACATCTATGTCCTATGAGGTCATGACAAAAAAAGACATGCAGAACCATAACAAAGATACTTATCAAGACAGATATTCAAATTTGATGTCTGCCTGTATTGTCTAGGTTATGGAGGTCACTGTTTTTCTAACATTGTTTCTAAGGCTCTTTAATCAGATAGTATATATGTTTCGTGTAAATTATCTCATACCCATAATAATACATATTAAGGTTTATTAAACATAGGTGAAAATGGTTTCAGATACTGCCAATGAAAGTCAGTGTGCCACAATTCTTTGAAAATGACCAAAAAAATTATAATCTGGTTTGCGTTTGAATAAAGTAGCTACTGTATAACAGGGTTTGCATTTGAACAACTTTTACCTATTACAAGCTGGCTTCTGCTCGAGTCTAAAGCATAATAAAATCATAACCTGGGAAATCACAGCAATTGCTGACAGTGAAGTAAAGGGATGTTAAAAGTACACCAGTGGTCCACTAGGTCTTCTCTTTAGTGTAAGAATGAAGAAGAAATGATTTGTGAACAATGCCATTTAATCCCTGACATATTACCAGAGCTTCAACTTCTTGTTCTTGTCTCTAGCTTTCTCTGCCTGTCTCCAAAAGGAAAATGAAAGGAGCTCAGAGATCTTCTACTCAGAAGAGTGGGGACCGATCAAAATGGAAGAGAAATAACAACGGTCAAGTGAAGGACTGAGAGAGAGAGAGAAACATAAAAGGTATTTTATATTAGAGAAACAGCAATTTCTGTTCTCTAGAGAAAGTAAGACAAGTTGTACTTTCAGCTGCAGCAGTGGGAATGGGCAATCAAGACGTGGAAATGACAAAATATTTTGCTTTTTTAAAAACAGCCACAGTATACAAATAACTGCATATGAGAATGGATAATTATGTAAATTTATGGAAATTTGATCCATGACATTTTTGGGGCTCCATGCAGGCAGCTCTGAACAGCAAACATATTTAACAATTATGAAAAAAGGGAGGAAAATGAGATGGGTTTATGTTCAATTTCAGATCACTGGACTAATTCTTCCAATGCCCTGTGCTGCAGTTGCTTCATCCACAGAACTCCAAGCTAGCAAGAATTGCTTGTGCAAACGATACAATAATCAAACCCTAAGGCAATATTAAAGATTCTGCAAAATATGCTACAGCAGTCCCTACAATAAAATCTGCAAATCACTACAGCATACCATTGCTATGTAATGGTTTAAAACCTGAGAAATTGTTACAGAAGCTTGTTTCTCTGCAGGGTGCCTAACACAACACCATCACCACAATTACTGGAAATAACAAAAAGATGGGTTTATAATCTCATTTAAGACTGTGCTCCAGTGCAACAGGAAAAAATACTCATTTCCAAACAATGCAAACATATGGAACATTGTTTGGAAAAAAAAATTTCTCACTCCCACCCACTTCTTGTATTTTATTAGTAGTTCAGAAGCACCTGATACTCATGTTTTGTTTACAAGCATTAAATGGAACTGAAATATAAAGTTCTTTTCACACACTTCTAACTACTCTTGAGTGAAGGAAATAAGCCAGCACTGATTGGATTTGCCTGCTTCTAGTATTTCCAAATACAGAAGCTCAAACATGGCACTGTACCCAATGAAGAACAAATACATTATTTACACTGAAACTGGGACAAACATTTGATGATTTGTCAGCCTCTGTGATGAACAAACAATTTAAAAATCTTGTGAAAAGCAAGGCATTATCTCAGTTGAGAGCATACCTTAAAACAGAACAGAAACGTTTTAAATTTAAGATGCCTTATTACATAGCTCTGTTTTCAAGGTTAAATACACAGATCCTTGCAGAATTCACAGAGATATGTATTGTTGGCCAAAAGAACCCAAGGTATATCTAGCAACATGTAAGGGTTTTTTTAGCAAACAAACCAACACAAAACTATTCCCTTTTCTCTCTAAATTTACAGTAACAATCAATAACATAGCACTGACCGCCAATTTTTAACAGCCACACATTGCCATCTGCTGACACAATAAAGATACAACACTTAATTATTTCAGATTGCAACATGCGATTTCTGGAAGCAATTTTATTTTTATTTCCACAATTAAATACAATTAAACCTATCCTCTTCTGGTGGACTGAATCCTGGATTTGAAGTCCTGAAAGGTCTCTCTAATATTTGTTCTTAAAAATCTTACTCATTTAAAATAAATTTACAAGGTGCTGTCTGTAAGATGAAGATCAAACTATTGATTTTCAAACATAACAGTAATGACAGAAAGTAATGACAATCAATATTACTGTATGTAGCAGAATACCTCAAATAAACACAATTTTCACAAAATGAAGAACAAGTAGACAAGGGTATGAAAATATTTTGGGCCTTTCCCAGCAGCAAATTTACTTGGGGTCTATTTACAGGTTTTATTTAAACATGACTATGGGTGTTGCTGTTCCAGAGTCTTATTTGACAAAGAATTATTTCTCTCCATCCAAAACACACCTTTGTACATAAGCCTGTGTAAACACTGTCTAGGAACAGTTATACCTTCCAGCCTTTTGGGGGAATTCCTGGCAGACATTTAAAAGAGGTGTAGATGAGGTGCTTAGGGACATGGTTTAGTGGGCATGGGGGTGTTGGGTTGACAGTTGGACTCGATGACCTTAGAGGTCTTTTCCAACCTTAATGATTCTATGATTCTATTCTATGATTCTATTCTATGATTCTATGACATAATCAGGCCAGACTCAGTCGCTTTAAACAGTGCAGAGGTGATGGAAAAGAGCCAAGAAATTGGTCATAAAGTCCAAATTCTGCTTTCAGGCACAACATGCAGCAGTAGAAATATACTCGCAACATCACAACTGAAACACCCCAAAATCCCCCAAATTATTTTAAAGATGCCTCTGACCTTAAAAAGATAGAACTTGTGATCCTCTTTTTCCCCTAGCTTCTCTTGCAATCTCCGTACCAAATGTATGACATGTTCCTTGCAGGAAGCTGTGATGAGAGGTTCTCCTTTTCGAATTTCTTCTACTAAGGCTATGGCATCTGTGCTAATTATGAGGAAACAAAACAAAACACAACAAAACTAAAAAAAAACCACCAGATTGCATCCTCTGGCAATAATTCTGATTATAAAAGCAAGCATATTATGTACTTGCAGAGAAACTGAAGTAAGCAATTCAATGATATGCACTTATCTCATTCTGTAACAGCTTAAAGAAATATGGATAAATCTTTCTTGGTTCCTATACTTCCTTCCCTCTCTTACTAAAGTTGTTCAGTAAGATTTAACTTATAAAAGTTTTAGCTTGGCAAGAACTTTACCTTTTCAAAGAGTTTCTACAGAGTGTCAGACATGGGTCACGTGTATCCAAAACTGATAGTTTTGGAATAAATATCTAAATTAAAGTGGAATTTCATAAATTCCCCATGAATTGCCCATGAAGTAGCAACAAGATAAATTGTATATGGAAAGTATTAAAATTATCTCTGTCTGCGGCTTCACAAATCTATGCCTGTTCCTATAACTTTTAGTTATGATAATAACTTCTAAAACATGGTCTGCAGTCTGATTACTGGCCATCCAGGAGAAACCGAGGGTTGACAATACGTGGCAGTCAAAGAACCAACATACACTTAAAACTGGTCCTAGCAAGAAAACCTAGCATTTCTGTTAGTATGTAAATTATTGCAGTCTAAAGGGGCTTTTCTATATCAGCCCTCTAAATGGGAGCCACTAACATCCCCATAAATCAGTAGCCTCTTAGTGTTTCTACTCCCGTTAATTAATACCAGACAACTTACTTCTTCCATAAAGTGACTCGCTATGTTTTATGCAGAGTACTGAGCTGGATGTTTCCAGGTAGACAAAAATAAACAATTTATGAGTTTGGATTTTTCATCTTGCATGTGCAGCCTACAGTGTCTACTAACTTTGGCCCACCTGCAAGGACTTTTCCATATCAATGTCGATATTAAGACAATCATATCGCTTCATGCTCTTCTGCCTAATAAACTCCATGGATCTTGGCAACTTTACTTAATGGTAGCTTTTTTTCCTTCTTTCTGAAGCCCTTCCTAGCAGAGCTGCCTGAGTAGAGCATGTAGGCTGACTACTATGACCAAAACCATATTAAGGCTCTCAGCTTTCTTTTTGGTTTTTTCTCTTGGGTGCCTAGAGGAAGACATTAGCTGGAGGAAAGCAGAAGAAATAGTTTGAGAGCTGCATAAATCCTGATAATCTTTCCATGGTGTTTGATGCCAGCCAAAAAGTTCTGTGAAAAAATCCACTAGATATGACATACAAATTCGTGAAGTGTTCCATACTTTTTACATGTACAAATAACTGATGAGAGGAAATGAAGTAGAGGGAGCCAAACTTTTCTCAGTACTGCCCACCGAGAGGATAAGCATCAAGGAGCACAAATTAAAAAAATACACTTTTTTGCTCTGAGGGTGGTCAAACACCAAAATAGGTTTCACAGAGAGGTTGTGGAGTCTCCATCTGGGAGGTACTCAGAACCCAGCTACACATGGTCCTGGTCAACCTGCTCTAGCTGATCCTGCTTTAGGTGGTCTCAAGATGTCCCTTCCAATCTAAATGATTCTCTGATTCTGTGACATACCATTATATTCTGTCACTGAATGCACAAAATAGCCAGTCAAATAAACTCTCAAGCACTGGTGCATAAATTACATATAGCAGTATTAAAGCTAATTCGGCATAGTAACTTGTCAAGTCAACATTCTCATTACAACAAATTCATCCTAATCCTCACAAGGGAGACATAAAAGAGTTTCAGACTGGTGCCTTCCAACTGGCTGAAAACCAGAGCCAGATGTGATTGAGAATTGTCCTCCACATAGCAAGTTTCACTTGCTTCCTCATGAAGTGACCTCTGCCTTCTATCTTACCTAAAGATATCCTATCGAACTTAAATTTAACTTGACTTTGAAATACATTGTATTTTTTATTCTTCAGTTAGGCCAATCCCTGATTTTTAGATATACCAAGCTCCTGCAATTTCTTTCATCATCTGTGGGAGACTAGAAAATCAGATTATGCACTCTTTCAAAGGACCCAACTGCAATTATGTTTGCAACAAAAGAAACCAGAAAACTGCAACAGAAGCGGATACTTAGTTATGGGAGGAAATGACTTACTTGCCTATCTTATACTGCCTTACCTATGGTTGTTACGAGAATTAATTAACAGGAGAGATCTGAACTGATGTCTAGTTGTTATTTGCAGTGATTTCAACAGAGGTCATTTAAACCAATGTAACTTGGGGCTGAGTTAGATTCACTTTTTGAAAACATTCTGAAGACCAGAAATACTATTACAGGACCTAAGACCTTGTGTCATTCATCACAACTTTACAACATTAACCACTGTGTATTTCTGCTGGGTTTGTACAGGCATCTTGATAATCATAACTCTATAAGCAAAAAGAGGCTTCACCTCTGAACAGAAAAGTATGACGGTAATAATCAGCCAGAATGCAAGATTCTATATTTAAAATAGTAGGAGAATGATTTGACTATGTTATTTTCTTTTCTCTGTGTGTGTTTTAGCGAACAAAGACACACAATTATGTTTGAAACAATTAAATAGAGTTGTATCTGAGCATGCTATAAAACAGCAGAGTGCTGTTATCTGAAATAATACCATACTTACTCAGGTCCAAGATTAAGTAGATCTATAGATTTAGTCTTTAGCTCACCATTTTGTACATATTCCAGAATAATTCCTTTAAAAAAAAAAAAAAAGTGATAAAAAGGTCTTAATTAGATGTCAGGGATTTTATAACATGCATTGTAGACTGCAATGCTTCCACTTTCATTGCTTCACTGACTTCAACAGACCTATTCCTGGTTCTTGAAACTACAAGGAGGTTGGCTGTTCTTGCTGAGGGTTAGCAGGGTGATGAACAGCTCTGATGTGTTTATATGATAAAAGATATTAAACATTATTATTATTTATAAGCCATTTTCTATTCTGGAAATGAACAAGCTCTTTTTTCCCCAACAACTTTTTGCATTATTTCATCAGCTCTATTTTCAAAGAAGCTGTTCTGAAGATACTTGCTGTAGTTTGGTGTTCCAAGAAGCCGGAAAAATGCATTTTACAAAACCTGTTATATTTATTTCAGTGTTTGCAAAGGCCTGTGTGCAGTAATGTGTAGAAAATCACAACACGCTTTCCATTTCTAGGTATGCTCTGGCACCTCTGCACCTTCTACTGAGCTGAAGTATTAAAATGTTTAACCGCTTCCTGTTTTGAAACAGTTGTTAAAGACTTCTACTGCTCCTTGGTTTTCTGTGGGAAAGGATAACTTAGATGAATTTTTATGTCATTTTGCATTTTACCAAGTCTGTAAGAAAAATATTTAATTTGAAAGAAAGATCTGTTACTACAATACACTTCCTAAGCTGGCCAGCTCCATCTTGTTTCACTTGTGAAAATCCATTCAGTCTCCTGATTGAGTTCACAGTAAATGATGAAAACCGCTTAGCAGAATAGCTTTTCAAAGCATGGTTCTGCTCAAACAGTCACAAAACAAAGAAAGGGAAAGTAAGAAATGCGACAGCTTTTTGCTAAACAGGTCTTTTGATAACACATATACATTTCTGGGTGCCAACTACTGCCACTTTTGACTTTTTAAACTCCGTACTGCGACACGAATAAGACTGCCTTGATTTCGCAATTATAAGTCATTAATTACCGCTCGATCGGCGATGAGCTGCTTCCAGCCGGAAGCCTCTCAACCGACCGCAGTGCCAAAAGACCTGCACGTGAAGTCAATCCCGCTGCAGGTGCGCGATCCACCCGCCTACTCCCGCCTCAGCCCACGACAGAGGTGAGGAAAACCTCCATCACGGGAGACCCACTCGCACCCCGCGCCTCCCTGACAGAGGCGCCCGCCACGCGCCCAACTGCAGCCCCCGCGCGCGGCCCCAGCCCCGCCGTGCCGGCACAGCCCCTGACAGGGCAGGGGCTCCCCGCACCCCGCTCCGCTCCGCTCCGCACCCGGCGGGTAGTAGCGCAACAGCAGCCGCCTCAGCCTCATCCTCCGCCGCCGGCCCCGGGCTTCGGCCCGCTACCATAGCAACGGCCAAACAGCGCCTGCGCGCATGCGCCCCCCTCGGGCGGGAAGGGCAGCTGGGCGCTGCGGGTCGCTGGTCAGGCGGCTGGCGTGCCCTCAGGCCGAGGCGGCTGTGTCAGACATGGCGGCGCCTCTTCAAGTCCCTCGGCCCGGCTTTTGTCATCCACACAGCTGGAGCGGCAGGAAGGCCCGGTGTGGAGAGCTGACTGCCGGCCCAGGTGGCTGCGCAGCCGGGGCACGACGAGGACATGCCCCGGCTGCACAACCGAGGCCTCCCGTGAGGGAGCAGGTCGCCATGAGCTTTTATGGCAGCATGGCACTATTTTATTTCCAACTCTCAATTCTTTTCTATGAATTCATAATGTTCAGGGCTTTTTGCTGTTATTTCATTTCAGTAGAATTATCCATTATAACTGCAAGATGTTACCAGAGTAGTAATAGCCAGCTAGAAGCCCATCACTATACAAACTTAGGTTTGCTTTCTCCCAGATGCATAGATTTATAAGTAGCCCCGCTTAATTTTATCTACTTTTTATTGTCCTTTCACTGCAAGAGCTTCTAATTTATGCCATAGAAAGGAAAGTATCAGATCTTCAAAGGCTAGAGTGCACTAAAAAATGATAAAATTCAAAGTGCTGAAGAGCCACAAGTAACGGCTTAACAAATATGTGAAAGCTATCTGAAAAGCAAGTAGTCACTTAAGTACTAAGAAAGCAGGCAAAGATTAAAAAAAAAAAACTAATCAGCTTAATTTTTTTAAAGAGAAACTGAGGACAGATACATGAGTATGAAAATATTGTTTCATCGAAGACAGAAGAAAAAATGTATTTGAAAAGAGATAACCAACATGGAATCATTAAAAGATATTGTATTAATAGAACTAAAAATTTGAGTCAAGCATTATGCAGAAATGAGAGTAGAGCATCAATAGGGGGAAGCAGTGAACACATTTTCGTTTAGCCAATCTCCTCATAGCCCACGTTGTTGACAACGGGTCAACAGAAGACAGTCCTGGTCAGTGTTTCACAATACGTGACTTTGCCATAAACACCCATATGGCTCCCTACAGCTTCACTTTGAAGACTGTCCTTTTGTTTTTGAAAGCCAGGAAGTAAAATACAATGGCCAATTCCAGATTTACTTTGCGACATGACTGGAGGACAAAGTGGTCTCTGGGTTTTTCATTCCCATTTGTTTAAATGTTTTGTCTTATTTGTATGTGGAAAGTCTTGAGGCAGATAAGAAATATTTTTATTGAAAACAATCCAAACAGCTTTCCAACTGAATTGATTTATTTGGACCAACCCTATTCAAAAATAACTTTTTGAACAACCACCCTAGTCTTGGTGGTCTCCAGTTTCTTAACAGCATTTTGTATTTATTTAGCATAATATGTATCCACCCAGATTATAATTTCAGAATATAAATATTTTTCTGTTCTTTTAACTTAAGTGACGTGAACGATGAACATGGCATGGACATTGCTTCCTATGTTAACACCTTCTTTATTCTTCATAAACACACAGTCATGCAGCCTTTCTGGTGCCCTCAGTATTACTTAATACCACCTAGAAGTGCTACATTTAATTTTTTTTAGTCAAATTTAAAGGCTTGATACTTCTGTACAGCATAGATGAGGAATATCTGCACTTCAACTATAACTTACTTAGTAAGCATCTCTTAATTCAGCGCTTCAGGGTTGTATTTGCATCATTGTATCAATTATTGCGATATTCTTGAGCAATCATTTTTTCAAGGTTTTGCATATCATATGCCAACAAGCTTTTTTTTGTTTGCTTTTCATGAGAGACAGAAGGAAAATGCAGCCCCAGTCTAAACAGGGGAGAGGGAAGTGGAAAGGCTGCAGAGCTCCATGATGTCAGTACCTGGTGGTTCAGCACATTCTCTCCTCACTTTCTTGCTGTAAATCCATCTGAACGTGCACGCCTCACAGCTTGTCATCACCTGGGATTAAGAGGCAGTAATGACACTGGGAGATGATAAGTCAAATCAGGCCTCAGCTCTTGCCTCCTTTCCTTGCTTCTGTGAGCAGAAGATTCAGGAGCAGTGGAGTCACAACAGAAGTCAATCCCTCTTAGCTCTGTTCCTGCTATCCAGACTGTCCGGAAGAGGCACTGGCATAATGGCCTTATTTGCTCTGTTCCTGTATAGTAACTAGAAAAAATTGCTGACCACCTGAGCGGGGGACAAAGAGCTAACACTATGGCTGAGATGAAGTTTTTCCACCCAAAAAGAAGAGTGCCACCTGAGACAGGCCTGTCTGCAAAATATGTAGTAACTAACAGTATGTCTTTCTGACAAAACAGAACCAGAGTTATAGCACAGGTAGGATTACCTAAGGAGACTTTAGGCAGCAAAGGTGAAAACTGTAGTGAGGGAGTGAAGGGAAGGACTTAAACATAGCTAATTAATCAAGCAGGGACTCTGATGCTACAGCGGACTGAGCTGAGGTCCTTACTACTAAACCTTGACTGTTGAGCAGAAATGCGACTCTTTTTCAAGTTCAGGGAAATGGGCAACTAGTGTATACTTTTAGAAGGAAAATTTTTAGACTGCTGGGGCAAAATTTTTGCACTGGTATTTTTTAGCATCCAAGGAGTGCACACAGCCTCTAAACCATGAAAGGCCAGCTTCAAAGAATCTGCATACACACCGTAGTGAGTTCAAAAATATCTACACTGGAAAGAAAAATCAAGTGCTGAGACATTGATCCAGGATCTGCAGCAATTTTTATCTCTGGATGAGATAATCAGCTTTTATTTACAGAGATCAAACCTATTGTTGTTATCAGCCTGGAAAGATAACTTATACGTCGGTTTCTCCCTGTGCATTTTTGCTTATGTCAGCAGTTTGCAGGAGTGGCAGAAAGTCAAGACACTATAAACCTTGCTATTGGTCAATATTCAAAAGCCTTTGAAAGGCCGCAGTATGCACTTTTCTAGAGTGCTGGAGACAACTGTGTTGGACAATATGAAGCAAAATTAAAACAGTTACAATGAAGAGCTTCCTTTTGAGAACCCTGGGTTCTTCCTGCCAACACAGGTTCTGAAAATCTCTCTTTTCTTGAGCCAAAGTACCATCCTAAGAAGGATAACAAGAAGAAAGTCTTTGTGAGTCAAACACACTGTCACTTGCAGAGAAGAGTGGGTTTTAGGCTTCCTGATTTAAAGTTGTATCATGACCCACTTGTTCTGAAGTAGGTCAGTCTGTGGTATGCTGAACTAAATCAGAAAGACCAGCCCAAGAGTAGTCTGAGTTAAGGGAAAGATGTAGAAAGCCACTTCCTATTTCTGTTATGTTAGTAATGGGTGCAGTGAATTTTTACTAAGGGGAGTTTTGCATGCTGTCCTTTCTCACGTGCTGTCCTTTCTCATAATTGTCAGGTCTGTCACATGCAGAAGGACTGTGCTCTAATATTTCCTTGTTTCTGCTTGGTGAATTGAATGGGTTTAGGTAATTTTTTTCAAGGTTGTTTTATTCTGGCATAGATAACCTGCTTCCTCTTTCCTGAACAGACACCGCTATACACATACACTTCTCTGTGCATTGTTAGAGCTCCTTCTCACTTCTGCTCTGTTATTTCCAATGCTAATCATGACACCACAGCCATGAAAAATGTTAAAACTATATTACTTGTATAAGGAACATGATCTTCTGGGAGTTTGCTATTTGCTAGGTAAGAGCTATTCTGGGATAAAGAGCTGACTGTGTTATAGAACAGACATAGTGCTCTCTTTTCCAAAGATTGTTTTTCATCTTTCCATGGCTGTTTTCATCAATTTAAAGTTATCACCTCGAATAAAAGAAAAAATTACTAGTTGCTGTTTGCCTAAAAAGTGTGTCACCTACAAGCTTCTGTTTACGTGAATAGATGCATGTGTTGTTTACCTACAGTGAGATAATAACAAGTACCAGAAAGGAACAATAGTTCTCTTCTTTGCTCTTTTCTTCCATCTTCCATTTCTGACAAACTGCTTACATATCCCATGCAGTCAGGCAAATTCCATACGCTCTTAACTTGTTTCAGTCAAATTTTCACTTAGCTTGAAAAAGTTTTTCCTTGCTGTCCACTTTTTAAGGGAGAGCCTTTCCTCTTAGCCTTGCCAAGCTGATGGGTAGACCTGACAACAAAAAAATCTCAGTGCAAAAAAGCCAATAAAATATATTTGTCTTACTCTCTCTGAGAACTCAGAAATGCCTTTAATCTTTCTTTCCATGGTCCAGACTGTAGGGGGCTGAAAACCTTTCCGTCAAGGAGAGCTCTGTATCATCCAGTCAAGACAGCAAAGCTGACAGTATCAGATAATTATTCTGCGGCCAGATTGTCTGAGCTGCAAGATGAAAGCCAGTGAGTTATCTGGATGCACCTAGTGAGGAAAACAGAGGAGCACTTCTCCTACATACACCTAACACACAGTTGAGTCAAACCACTGAGTCAGGAGGAAGCAAAAAGCTCCTGATGAATAACAGGATTTCTAGTAAGTCTACAATAGAATTGAAAAAGATGAGTAGTGAAAGCCACTTTGTTTTAGAAAACACAACTTCATCAAAGTGAAAGTGTGTTCATCTCACCATTGTTTTTAATAAAAAAGTCAAATTCACTCATTTGGGCTTTTATATTTCATTTTTATAATGCCAAAACTCATTAAGCATTTCACATAAATCATCATGTTTTCTACATATCTATATGCGTTCACTAAGTGTGGTAGTCCCATTGCATTGTCTTGTGTTTCTTGTTTTGTAAGTTTCTTTACCATCATTTTGATGTATTTCATATGGATGTACAAAACAATATATATGTATATCATCCATTCATTGTAATTAGCATTAATACAGCACTACCCACTTTCAAATTCATAAAACATTTTTGCCTACCCTTGTACCAATGTGGAGGATGCTACAGAGTGAGCAACTCTCTGAGATTTGCAGTATCTCAGATTTCTTTGAGATTTGCATTGTCTCTGAAAGATGTTTCGACCATTTATTCCTAGTCGTAACAATATGAAACATTCAAATGCCCATTGGAAAATATAACCATATTTTTCAACCAGCCCTAGTAAATGTACATTTGAAAAAACAAATCACTGTAATAAGGCACATAGCTAAAATATTATTATTTTTCAGATATGCATGATAAACATTTACATGAACGTTCTGATTTGTGTTTGTTAAATACAGCTATATAACAAAGCTTATTAATACGTGAGATGCTGCCACATTTGAGTGAACAATTGAAGTCACCACACTGGCCACTCTACAGCTCTGATTTACCTGCCACATTTAATCTATCATTCTCAAATTCCCATTTGCCTACTTTGTAAATTTATAGTGTTCTCACTAGCTTTGTGCCTGACCAATGATGCTGCAAGGATATTAAACTACTAGTTTAATCTTGACACTGTAATTGACAATTTCACTGCAAATTGGACCACTTACTTGAACCCATCTTCACTGACACAACTCTAATTAGGTGGCTTGACCGGGCAGTGCATAGCACCTTGCTATCCGCTCCCCCCCAGGTAGAAGTCTGTACCTTCTTACAGATTCGTAATGTTTCTCTGCCCTTGGTACCTAATGATTCTATCTACTGTCACCTCAATATTTGTTATATGCATTCTTGGTACAGAGTTTATCCCCTTTCAAGCCATGTTCCTTCAAGAACTATCTATGTTTTGATTAAATTTTATCATCCAGAAGATATAGGAGGCATATAGTACAATTTTGTTGTACTAGACCATCCTACACATAAAATTTTTACCTACACATAAAAGTTTTTCCTTGGCTTACGGGAACATGGCCAGAAGAGAAGACAGTTACAATTTACATCACAAATGTACCTAAAGTTCAGAAATAAGAAATACTCTGTTTCGTACACTTTGGTACATGCCTTCAGTAATCATGGTACCCCAACTGCACTATCTCAATGTTTCTTGTTTCCTAAGTTGCTTTATCCTGTAGCTAGCTATTAAATAGATCCTATCATTCAGGCTTTCTCACCGGGGAGCCCAAGTGCTGGGCCACACTGTTCCTGTTTCCAGAAGCTGGTTTGTCTCTCTCTCCCTCATTCTTACCATGATCATGTCTTATCCAGTGAGGTATTCTTCACAGGCTGAGAAACACCCAACTAACAGAAAAGCGTATCTGATATCTTATTACAACTGTCTGTGTCTAGTTAATGTTAGCCCTTGAGCAAGCTAAATCGTCTCTGAAGCCTGTGGGTCATTACATCCATCTCCAGCAGTAAAGAAGTAAAGGAGAAAAAAACAAATGGAAAGAACATAGACATCTTCAACCTCAGCTAGAACAGCAATTTTTTTCACTGAGAAAGCGGCTTAAGATCATAATTTCTGATAACTGAAAGTAGTGTTCACTGAAAGAAACATGGCAATAACCTTCCCTTTAAATTTCACTACTACAGCTGCTACTCAAAAACATGAGTCGGATATGAAAATATCATACAACTAGCAACAACTTGAAAAGCTGTTGAGATGTTCTTCTTCATCTTTTGTTTTCCAAGACTTTCTCCGTAATTTTGAGGGCTAGAAAAAAGAATCACTGTGAAGCTTAGATTTTTACGTAAATCAGGATACCTCAGGAGATGGAGTATTGTGAAAACCTAGTACACTGGAATACATTGGATCCAAAGGTCATAAAAACAGATTTAACCAAGGGTTAGGTTTGTAAATTGATACATGTAGGAATTAATGATATATTTAATGAACCTTAGTAATTGCATGTCACATG
This sequence comes from Pelecanoides urinatrix, assembly GCA_013400755.1. Taxonomy (NCBI): domain Eukaryota; kingdom Metazoa; phylum Chordata; class Aves; order Procellariiformes; family Procellariidae; genus Pelecanoides; species Pelecanoides urinatrix. Next base: position 22,036 of record VZTQ01014478.1, read on the forward strand.
TTCCTTGGATACCTCTCCAATAATAAGAATATTAACAACCAAATTTAACAGAACCTGAGATACAGACTTTTTATCCACAGAATAGATACCCATACAAAGTCAACTCCCACTTACATCAGTCACCTCTTCGGAGAGTCGGGTAGCTCTTTCTCCTTGGATTTTCATATCCCTTTGCTGGCACTGTTAGTCTAGGAAGATCTGCCATATGTAATCCCTCTTTTCCTCACTTTTGTATGTGCAGCTGCGTGGCCATGATGGTAGATAAAATCCCTCTAGTGTAGGACATGCATTATAAGTGTATCCAGCACAATTCCATATATGGACACTATATAAAGCATATCTAGTTTTTCAGGGGATCTCAACCCAGACTATCAATTGCCTCCTGTATACAAAAAGAGTGTAAAAAAAAAAAAAAAACAACTTAATAGAGTTTTCAATTTAAACTTAGGGAGTAGCAAAATTTCAGGAACACGGGAATGTAGATGCAGATGTTTACAAATAAAATTGTTACTTTATTTTGGGGGTATAACTGAAGTCATATAAGCAAAACTATAGAAATGCTGTTGTAAATTTAGTAATAACAATTAACAATAGTATTTTAGTCCCTACTTTTCCTGTGACATATTTGCTTTTTAAGCATACACTATTCTAAATTTCATCTGATGCTTTTACATCAAATATGTATTTTGGATTGCATAATCTTTGAGTAATGCTGTAAATTCAAAGAAGATAAAAGAGTATTAAACAAATGCCTGGTTTTATTTAGAGTAGTAGCCACATGAGCAATACACTATGCTTGATATATAATAGCAGCCACAGCACCATATCTATTGTATATTGTATTTAAATGTTCTAACACCAGCAGCTCTTGGTGAGCTTTGACTGGAAGCTGTCTGCAGTTGATAATGCAGAAGGAACAAACACAGCAATTTAAAAACCTTTAACAGGGTTAGGACTGCAACACTGAACAGTTAAGGCTGACACCTCCCAGAATAGAGCAACCACAAGATCATAGGAACATAGATCATAGTTTTCTATTTATGTACAGTCATACAACTATAATCACTTAGTAAACTTAGCATACACAATGCACTGATTTTAGTCTGAAGACTAAAAACTTCTTTTATGATTCATATTTTGGCAAAGGATGTTGCCTGTAGCCTGGTATTTGGAATAAGACTGCCAGGGTGTAACACAGCTGAGTTCAGCATACAGAAGGCTTGTTACAATTGATCATCTGTATTGTTTTGATGCTCAGCCAGCTGGATGTATGCCATTAAAATCAAGTGACAGTGTCATAAACCTAAAGCCCTTCTTGGTTCATGAATTCCCCGATTGACTTCTCAACAAAATTACAGCTGAATGATGCATTCCAGTTCATCAGGAGTGAAGTTTAGTTACGTGTGGGCTCATTGGTATTGGTAATTGAAAATAACTGACCAATTATCAAGACCCCTATGAAAGAGCTAAAAGTGTCGTTGTCACTAAGCACACCCAGTAATGCTTGGTTTTCAGATATACTTGAAAACATGCATACCCATACCACAGGTTAAGAAGGGCCTTCACCCATTTGTCTTTTGGATTTACATATGCTTTATAACCCCTCTGTGTGGAAGGTAGAAAAAACAAGAGATGGGGAACAAAAAACAGTCTTCAACAGATAGTTAGAAGCTACCATCAACTGAACAGTAATTCACCAAATAACTTGTTAGTACTTGCCCAGCAAACAAGATGTGGCAGGTTTTATATTTTAACAGCAAAATTAAATCAGCAGAAGGTTTGCTATTCCTTACAAAAATCACTGTCCATGCAATGCTAAATTATTTTGTTACTTTTTGCTGGAATGGGAGAAAAAATATTAAGAAATTAGTAAATATAATTATGATTCCATATATGAAGAGAAAGTTTTCTGTCAAAGACCCCAAGCTAATGAAATGCTGCAATGTCCTGACAGGGATTGGTATGAGATTGCTTTAGGAAAAAAAAAGGAATTAAAAAAGAAGCAAAAATAAAAATAAAACAACAAAACAAACAAAAAACCCACAGGAAGAATATGCACAAATAGGATTCAATAATAATACTCCAGCAGGCACAGGAATCACTGAGGACTGATCTCAATACAGCGAGAGCAGGAGACTTGAAGTATGAAGTCGTGCTGAGACTTTGAAGGGAAAGCTCTCACACCCATTGTCCAAATGATATCTAAGCTGTAATAAAAAGCCTCGCTGGCATTTTGCAAGAAAAAATAATTTGCTTTTTAAAAAATTATATAAATGGAAGGGAAAAAATTCCCCAAATGTCCATCTAATACTGTATCTCAAATTATTCAACAGAATTGCACATGCTGAATTAGGAGCTGAGGGCCAACGATATAGAGGAAAAATAAACTTACCTACACAAATGCAGAACAGCCCCACAAAGTAATCAGGATACAGGTTTTCTTAGAAATGGTCATGATTTTCAGAGCTGTCAGAACTTTTAACTGGCCACTTCACGTTACTTATAAAAATGTGCCTCTGATCTGATGATTTTGGAGATACAGCACTTGCTTATATACCTATTTGTATCCTCAGGAATGCATGGAGGGACATGCTGTTTTTACATGGAGTTTCCTACCAGTAACATAACCCTATCAATCTATGTTATTGAGCATAGAAAGCAATTTTCAATTTTTTTTTTTCCTCCAATGAGGTTGGTTATAAAAAAAATATTCAACCAGAATAAGAGGAACTAAAAAAAATTCCACAAGTCATAGCTCTGTGGATGAAGCATCTGTGGTTTTGTGGCGATGGAGCCATGGTTGACAAGAGGAAGGAGGAGTTACAGAAGCAGTGCAAAACTTTTAACAGGCCCGACATGGGAGTACAAAGAGCCACCCACAGAATTTCACACATCAGTCTTCACTTTCTTGTTTTGCTCCCTTGCTTTGAATTCGCTAGCTTGGACTCCAGGCTTTTCTGCGCCAAGTTCATATACAGATCTGGTTCCTAACATCTCCACTGATGCCTGCCTGTTCCCAAGGTAGGCTTGGGGAACCTCACCTTCTGATGCTTTTAACACAAATCCATTCATTGTGTCCGTACCATTTTGTTGGTGCCCAATTTAACCTGCAAGCTCTTTGAGCCCAAACAGGAGCCCACACTAGTGCTAGCAGGTATGAGGCAGAGCTCTGCAGTTTTGCCCAGAAGTTAGGGCAATCCCCAGGAAACATGCTGGGTAATTATTCCTCCCTGGGAGGCTGATAGCTTCTTAACATGATATCCTTAGTATCAGGGACATGGAATCCATGAGCTTCACCCACAGAGTATTGCCAGTTCCCAGATTTGCAGAGCCATAAGCAGATTGCTTAAGTTCTAGCAAGTTTTGAAACCAGAAAATAACAGCCTTACACTCATGAACACCATTTAAAAAGCCTAACACCTCTCAACTCCTCTCTCAAGGACACCAAAAATGCTTTACATTTAAATTTAAATTAAAGTAAAATTAATGCTTCTATCTCTATGACTGAAAGGTACCAAAAGCCAAGGCGTAGGTTTATCTGCAACTCTCTGGTGCTGACAATGAGAGGACTACACCTACACAGCCTACTTGGTCACATCCCTGAAGTCCGTGTGGGCCATGTAATAGTACCTAAAAAGCTGAGCAGCCTTCCCTATTCAACCTGCACCCATGTCCTACCTACTCCCATTACTTTTATCAGGCATCGTTTGTACTGTAGTAGCGTCTGCAGACCTCCATCAAGAGATCCTGCATCAGGAAAACGTCATTATGCTAGAAGTCATAGGATACTATAGGAAACGCATAAAGGGGAGGAAAGCACTGCAAATTTCTCCTCTAGACATAGCCCTTTGAGTTAGAGCAGACTGTGTTACCATAATCATAATCTTTCTCAGTGGACAAGCTAGAAGCTTGCCCTGTGACGATATGTGTAAGGTTTCTCCTGAATAAATAGAGAAACTGGTGAGAGAAATTCTCTCAAGTCTGATTAAGATGAAATTGAGCTAAGAACAGGTCTTCATGTTAAGCAAAAGTTTCAAATATATATAGTAGCTGTGTAGGGGAGAGGAAGGAATTATATCCTATGGAGGTCATAACTACCCATAGGACAAAAAGTGAGCAAGGTGGAAAGTGGCTTTAACAGGTGTGAATACACTTGCATAATTGTTTCAGTTGGAGGCTCATAAGCAAAGGAATTCATGTCAAGGGGAAGTCACATTTTTCACTTAAAAAAATAAATATATCACACAGTGCAGATTTTAACTTTTTTTTTTTTAATTCCAATTTCCATTTTTTCCACAAGCAGACTGTTTAACAATAGTTCAAGAAGTATTATAATGCTAGCTACAGTTAAAAGGAAACATTTTGGCACAAGACCGTGTCAAAGAAGTAACAAAATAAACAGTATAAATAACCTGCTGAACAAAACAAAAATAACATGCAATAAACTTAATAAAATTCATACCCTATACAACAGCTTAAGGTAGTCCTTACTAAATAGTACTCATGTCATATTAGTAACATACACATATTAATAAAAATAGAAACTTTAACAAATGCTTAATTCAAGCAAAACAGCGATGCAATATGAATCAACTCAACAAGTTAAACGGTTCCAAAGAAGCCAGAGATAGTGGTGAGTAAGCACACAACAGTGTACAAGACGACGATCTCAACCGGGAGGTTGAACCTAGTGGTTCTTCAGCCACGTCTGTGTTTAGTTCCCTGCTGGAAACCATATCACATTGACATCTTCTTCAGCTTATGGCTGTTAAAAGAATGAGAGAACACACATAAATAATGACCTCAGCCACAGGTCAAGTATAGGTTTCTCTCTCCAAGACATGGCATCTCCTGAGAGAGGTAGGAAAAGGGACATGTGACATGACTGTCCCCGAGAAGACTAAGAAGAAGCAGCCATATCTGACAGGAGGTTGAAAGACAAATGTGTTCAGCATTGCCATCAGAAGTGGCATTCAGGAGATGTAAGAAACAGGCTTTCATACATGCTCTGTTTTCATCATCCTAGTATATTTCGATTTTTAGATTCCTACCTCAGGAAAAGAAGATGCTTCTTCACCCAGCCTTCCTTAGGATTTACACAGGCATTCAGCCCACTGTAGGTGTGGAAACTGGAAAAGAAATAATGATAAAGAGATCAGTAATTCATTAGAAATCCCTGCTAATAAATACTGTGAAGATGCATTTGGTCAAAAACCTGCATCATAGTTACTCTATATAATAAACAATAGCAACTGCTTTTGTAAATGCCAGTTAGATATGGGATGCTCCACAACCCCTCCAACACTATATGAATAAAAAGAAACACCTAATGAAATTTAAATGCACCATAAAGTTGTGTTCAATTTATTGGAACAATTGAGGCAAAGAACTTTGTTGGATGCAAGAAATGATTTGTGAGACTAAGGAGAATAGTTGCTGTCAAGCTAAGGTGACAGATCAACATTTAGGAGAGCTGAAACCTCATGGAAAAAAATTCCAATCCCTGTGAATTAAGAAAACTCTTATCGCATATGTGTCTGTTAAGAGGTTTTGGCAAGGGAACACACTGTGTTGGCTTGAGTGGCCCTGAGCTGGAGACGAGGCATATCTTTGTTTGCACAGCTGATTCCTAAACAGTTAGATTTATTATTTACATTGTACGGCTGTTCTATGAGTTAGTAGTCCCTATTAACTACAGTTTGTGCATTTTGTATATAGGTATTATATGCAACTTATTCAGTTAATTTAACATTTTGAAAAAGCAAGAAAAATCATGCTTATACTGTTCAAATCATTGTTTCTGCCCAAACAGACATCCTAAGGTTAATATATGTCAAAAAAACCCAGAGAATCTTCTGAAAAGTAACTTACATGATCGCATGGATATCGCAGACTTCACTGGAGAGCTGTTCAGTATAACCCTTTAGGGCCCACCGAGGCAGACGCACTTTGGTGTAAGACAGGCAGCAATCCTGGTTGCTTTGTGCTGGAATGAAGGAAAATAACAAAGTAAATAAAACCCATTTGGACCACGCTGCCATGCTGCCTAGGGCATTCAGCCCCCTGACTATCCAGCTCCCCGTTGGCAGAAGAGGAGAATTAGGCAGCATACTTTGCTGAAACAATTCCCTTCCACCTCACCCTCGTCCTGCCGCCAGCTGTGAGCACACACACCCCGGCGCGGCTGCGTGCTGCAGGGCGGCACCGAGGGCCGCACGCCCGAGCTCACTCACCATCCGAGGTGCCGCACAGGAGCAGCACCAGGAACCCCAACAGGGAAACCAGGACCAAGCTCTTGCTGCCAAAGCCAGACATCTCCAGTCCCCGCAGCAGCTGTGCTCCAGTGAGTGCTCGGCTGCCGCCTGCTTGTCCTGCCAGCCGTGCTGCACCTCCACCTGCTTATAAAGGGGTGGCAGGAGCCGCGGAATTCACATGCGGGCGGGTTCCACTGTCATCAGCGGGTTTCCCCACGGCAAATTCCGTCGCGCCCGATTCAGCCCAGCACACCTTCCTGGTGCTATAACCGGAGATAACAGTGTGCTGGGGAATTTTTTTTTTTTTAAAGTAGGTTAGAAGATTCAGCCAAAAAGAAAAGGAAATAAAAGGCTGTGAGGTAATGGTTCTGTGGGTGAAGCATGTGTATTTTTAGGGGTAGGAGTGTGGGTTGTGAAATGAGGAAAGTCAAATGTAGGTAACTCTCAACATTACCCACAGAAACAGTGTATCTGCTGTTTTCTAGTTTAATAAACCCAACCTGGGAGCAGAGTGAGATGGGCCTAACCCAGCCAGATTCATTTCAGTATGGCGTGCTCACAGGAGCTGGATAACTATCTGCCATGATACCAGGCACTACATTAATATTTACTTGTTGGCCAACACACTAACACCAGGCTTTCCAGATTACTGCTTTCTGAGCTCTAGATTGCAGTATTGGTGGGGACATGTGACCAACATTGAGTATTCATGGAAATGGGGTTCTTTAGAGTTTCTTTTACCATATATTCACTGCCATCACTTTCTGCTAGTTTGTTACACATCTGAAGTATTTCATCTGAAACAGAGTTAGCTTAAAAGCAACTTGAAATGGCGTCTATGTTTTCTACTGAAACTCTACTGTCCAGAATGCATCAATGCTGCTTCATAAGCAGTAGCTGTATCTTGTTACTTTCCCATGCCAAACTGTACCCAAGTATTGTGACTCCTGAATATTCAACTAAAACACACACAGTCTTAAAACTGCCTTGCATGGCTCTGGAAGAACCCCCAGAGAGAGGCTCTGTCATCGCTGCAAGTACACTATTTGAGCTACTACTGAAGGCGGTTACTTTCCAATGCTGTTTAGTGACCTGTGTGAAACGAACGTGATGGCTGCAGGCCATGTCCTGGTCAGCTGGTGTACGCGGGAGCTGCTGCCAGCTCCAGGTGGTTATAGAGTAATGCGAGTTTTAAGTAGCTTCTCTTAAGGTATTGCTCAGGGACATAATCATGGTCAGTTCATAATTACATACCTTCTATTCTTCACAGACTGCCAGTACCTCTCACGAAGGGTGCATTCCTATTATTTCTTCCTAGAAATGTAAAAACTTGGAACTCTAGAACAGATTATTATTCAGAGAAATTAATAGCCAGAATTTAGGGAAGCTCATATGGCAGGGGTACTTATGAGTGGCTTTGCAGCGTGCATGGCATCACCTATGTTGGAGATGCTTCTCCTCAGAGCCACTGCCATTGGCCAAGGGACAGGGGAAGAGGCAATAAAGATCCCATGCCCTGATGTACACTGCTTTTTATAACTGCTTTAGAGATCATAGTGAAATGCCATAAAAATACATAAAGATCAATGCTCTTAGTATGCAGCTATTTCTGAACTGTTTTAAGGACTATCTGTCAGCATTAGGCAATGCTACAAAATAGCTAACTAGAATGATAACACCTGAAATGACAGAAATTTGGCTTGATAGCTTTTTCCTTTCCATGAAGATAGGAGTAGTTAAACATGAATCACTTATAACTATTTCTAGATTGACAGGTATCAAGAAGCATCAGGTTGGCAATAAGCAATTCTCTGTCTTCTCCATCAGCACCACTTTTTTTTTTTTTTAAACTGGCTATCCAGTAACAACCTGGGATTTTTTATTTACTTATTATTTTTTAAGCAGGAGTTCACACCATCCAGTCTCTATCAAGCAACTGCCTTTAAGAAGATACGAAAATTAGGCATTGGATTATCAACTGGCATTCATTCCCTTCCACCCTCCCATTTCACTCTAGTATCGATCCTAGGAAATTGTCCACCTACTTTAGGAAGAGAACTTTCTAAGGTTGTGAAGATAGTAACCGTATCTTCTTATCCATGGATTAGTATCAAGAGCATCAAAAGCACTAGGCAAAGAATAATTTTTAAAATTGCTAACAAAGCCTTCTAAAAAAAGAGATCAGTTTGTCTTCTGTCTTGCTAATGTGCTTGTTACTCCCTAAGTTCACCTCTCCCCCATTAGTTTGGAGACTTGAGACGTAACTGATTGGGATGATTATAGTTTATTGATTAGGTGGCACATCTTTTAGGAAAAAGCTAATACCTTAGCTGGCTAATAAAAACACCACTATTATTAGCAATATTACTTCACAATTATATCATTTCAAGTAATATTGAGTCACAATTCTATTGCTTACTGTTAGTATTGATACAGTGGTTACATTAATATAGTAGTTAAATTATTATAAAGAACACTGAAAAATCAGTAGCAAGTGCTATTAAATTGCAATTCTACTGCCTTGCCTCCTGCACCGAGTATTAAGGTACAAGTCTATCCTTCCTTACAAGTTTATCCCTTCTTACTCCCCCTCCTGCACAGTCTTTCAGACATAGACCTGGTCAAGAGTCTGGTGGGTTGTCCACAGGGGTTGCCCCCAGCATCCCAGGGAGCTTGGGCCCACAGGCCAGCTTCACCACTGCCTGGAGGCAGCTGCACTCCTCCTGTCACAAGATCCTCCCATTTCTTGCTCTCCTTCATTTTATACCCTATTCGCCACTTTTTCCTTTTCTTGAACCCACCTTTTCACCACCCCTGCATCTCCTTTCCTCTGCCCAAGCTCCCCCCAAATAAACACCTCGCCTCTAATTGCTTTTCCTCATTGATCCCAAATCTATTACACCCATACCCAACTTTTGTGTTTGTTATGCCATTTCCTAGGCAATTACAGCTTAACATGTGATTACTGATACTGTTACCTAGATGGAGGTGGCCTTGCATCTCAAGTCTCCCTTCTGACTCTACAGCTCTATTTCTTCTCGCTTTTTAGGCAGAATCTTCTCACATGAGCTTGGACACCCCTACCTACTCCAAACTAAGCACAAGCAGTTTGGATCACCCAGTTAGTGCTCACCCCATACTTCTGCCCTCAGGCAGTTTTCATCACACCTCTGGTTCCCACCAGAGGCCATGGCTGGTGTTGTGCCTCATGTCGCAGCGGGCCTCTTGCTCATGGTACTCATTAACTCATGGTTTGTTTGATTTAGGAAATTAGGTTAAGATTTAGAACAAAAGTCATCAGGAGGGCCTCAACTTCAGGAGCGCTGTCCTTTTATTTGTACTTATTGTGTACAAAATACCTTCAGTTTATTTGCACAAAGTAGTTAAAAAAAAAATCAAAAAAGGTTTAATGCAAACAGCTGAATAAAGCGGCCTGCTAGGTCCTGATATGACTCATAACCGTATCTTATCAGTCTTCACATTTACAAGTCCATAATGCAAACAGAAGGCAAAAAATATAAAAACAGGGAGGTGCTTCTGTGTTCAAGGGAAGTGATTATTCCCTGCCGGGCTCCAGGATGACAACCCCAGAGCCCGTTCATGGGCCAGTTGTGGGTGATCGTTTCTGGGCCAATACATTGTGTTCGGTGTCCTAACACTGATGCAGTTAGGAGGCTGCACATGGAGCAGGGGTCAGCGAGGGGGCCGCCAGGTTGAGGGAGGCCATTATTTCCCTGCGCTGGGGCCTGCGAGGCTGCGTGGGGAGGCTCTGCCCAGAGTCTCCTCAGAGGGGCACAGCCGAAGCACAAGAGGCAGCAGCCACAAGTTGTGAAAAGGGAAATTCTCATCAGATAGAGTGAAAAACCCTCTTCATAGCAAGGAGGGTGAAGAACTGGGACAGGTTGCCCAGGAGGGGATTGTGAAAGCCCAGTTTGAATACCCTTGGAGATACTCAAACCTCAACTGGACACAGCCCTGCCCTGAGCATGGTCTTACACTTGGGTTCCTTCCCAAGCCACGGTCAAGCCCACATAGTTTTTTCTGTTTTTGTCAAGTCTAACTCTCCTTTTCTTCTTTTAGTTTCCCAACTTACTTGTCTCTTCCCAACTTTTCTTTGCTGTAAGTTTCTCAATTTCCCTCCCTCCTATTTTCCCTCCTCAAATCCCCTCACAAACCCTGCTCTCCCACTCTGTTGCTGCGCTCACAGTAAGACAAAGCGCCAAAACACAGATCGACAAAGTTTTCAGCCTTTCCTAAACTTCCCCTCCTGTTGTGCCAGGGGCCAGAGGGAACAGGCCAAACCCCTCCTGTATGTATTATTAAAGATGAAGCAAAGACAACCTAGGTGCCAGTGCTGTAGAGCTGTTCAGTTACAGCTGTGAAGGGAGAGGAAATGCATCAGGGAAAACTGAGCCTTTTCCAAGGTAATATTGGGAAACTGATAGTTCTGAGCAGCTTGGGGATGTTAAAGAGGAGTCAGAGCGCTCTCAGATGCCAGCTGCAAAGCTACAGCCTCTGTCCTCTCTTCCCCTGGTCACCAGGCTGCTGTATCCCAGTAATACGCTTCCTCTCTTTTATCCCAAAAGGCTTTTACTCACCCAAATACCTGCTGAAAGTCTCAAGTGCTAAAGGGACTTAATAGTTCAACCTTGATAAACATCCCTGTACCAGTGGAAGGATGGGATTGTTCCATCACTCTCCCCATTGAGGAGCAGCACAGAAGCAGACCGCCTGCTTTCCAGGTACACGTAGGGTTGTGTCAATAAAACTGTCTGTTTTCATGCAAAATCTTGCATATGAGAAGCCATATGCACATGGGAAATTCAGAACTGTACATGATTTGGAAAACAGTTTGTAATGCTTTGGAACTGTGGCCCCACAATGGTAATCTATTTGACTATGCAGCTCTTCTATGAGATCCCAAAACAGTCATACAGATACAAGGCTTAAAATACTCCCTTAACTTCTGAAGAGAGACAGAGAAGGAATTTTATAATCATTAACTATTTGATTGATAGACTACATCTTATAGTCACTTCTTTATGGGTTTAGGTCTAGTATTAAACATGAAAGATTTAAAACAAAACAAAACAAACTCTTTCCTACCCTGATGTTAGACACTGTCTAGAATATCTTTACCTATCCCCTACAATAAGACGAGAAACTTATTGACAGTTTTTAATTGACTGGCAGCACTTTACCAAAATTTCCATTTTTATTCATCCTTGCAAAGAGATGTTATTTTATTACAAATTACTGCCCTTGTCTGAACTACTAAAATAAAGCATTATAGCAATACAGCTGATCAACCAGGAAGGACAGAACCAAACAGGGGAAATTCCCTTCTGTAATTTCCAATGGTTTAGGACACCTTTGACAGAGCAAAGGGCAGGAAAAGGCACTAGTTCAAAGGAACAGGGCCAAATCTGGGGATTTAATCATTGCATAATCCCTGATGATGAAATACATAACAAATCCCAAGCACAAAAGTTCCGCAGGTAACTTGCTCAATATCTCTGGAGCTTTAAAAGCTGTGATGCAATACAGTGATTTCATGCAGTTTAAAGCTTACATCACAGGCAAAAATCCTTATGTGAAGGAAGAAACCAATTTTCACTAATTATACATTGCACTTCATACAGAATAGATCTAAAAATACTATTGGATGACATTGGTTTGATGTAATTATGGACAAATGATATGCCTGTTGGGAGAAATTAACCTCTGATCTATCGAAAGTGCAAGTTATGAGGAGACTGGTGCATCTGCCGTGAACATCCCAGCATCCATCCTAGCACTGCGGCTTGCTTGCTGCTACATACATACAGGAGCTGAATATCTGGTGTTCCGAGGGCAGATTTCTCTCTTTCAAAATTAATGCTACTCTGTCTATAGCCCCTCATGGTAGCCAACCACAGAAATGGACCTCTCAAAGTTGAAGGCAAAACCTATAGTTGGAAAGAAGGATGAAAATAATATTCAAAACAAGAAACAATTAAAAGCTGCCTACCAAGTTGAGCTCTAGGTTATATTAGATTTGCTTTATTACAGCTGTCTCCCTTCCAATCTAAATTCGTACGTGCCTTTGGGCATAATAAACACAACAAAAGAAACATTTTGACTAACACATTTCTGACCATTAAAGAAGTTGAGACATACCAATTTTCTGCATAACTTCTACAAAGGTGGGGAAGAACGGAAGGAATCACTTGAGAGGATACAATATGTATCTCCTGCAAGGGACTGAGACCACCAAGTGTCATTTGCAGACAAAAAGGAACCTGCTTACAAAAAGGCGTAGTAATGTGATTTACTACGGTCTAACATCCTGAAATCTTCACAACAAAAGCTGTCAGCAACCTTTTAGCACTAGAGTCATCATACAAACCCATTAAAACTAAGCCTGAAGCTTCTGGTTTTGTATAGCCCCTGCCTCACCACCTCTATGCATGTCGGTATGGCAAAGAGTTTCCCAGAGATGTACAGTTCCCAAATGAGATCTGGAAAAGAAGAGTGGCTGGGACCAAAATCCACAGCCTGAACATCAAGGTGCCTTCCAGTACTAACAAACAAGGGTTTGCACTTAAAAAATATTTAATTCAGAAAGAGGAGAAGAAGATACTATTCCTTGGCAATTATGAAAGAGATATGTGTCACATTTTCCAGATTTTGACAATTAGTAGACAAAAATAGAGAGCAGGAAAAAAATCTGGCACTTAAAAATTTCATTAGAAATGCAGTTTTAGGTGGGCTGAAGCTATTCATTAATTCAATTGAAACATGATGAATCGTTTTATCTAAAAATTAGAAGAGAATAATTCAGAAAATGTGAAGCTTCTTTTTTTCTCATGTTCTATGTTTGCTTCTTCAAGCTGACCTAAAACAAATAAAACAAACCCTAAAAAGAAAAGAGAAGAAAGAAGAACTAAGTGACATGAAGTGGTAAAGTTTTAAGTTGACCAAGAGAACTCATTGACTGAAGGTTTTACTAAGTCACACTTGACATACAGAGCACTTGATCACTCTGGACTACTTAGTACATGATTAACACAGCTGGCGTTTTGTCATGTATTACTGGAAGACTAGCTTAAAAATATCCAGTAACATTGCTTGTTTTGGATTGCTAAACAAAAAACAAACAAATTTGGTTTAATAGATATTAGTTAACACTATTGAGTGGTTGTGTCACAAACATTGGCAGAGCAGCCATGGACACAGGCCTTTTCAAGGCAAGTGCTGCAATCACTGTAGCTTTTCAGCACTATGCAGTTATATTGTAGGGACTTTCCTTTGGGGAGATTTAAACCATTGTTTCCCTAAACCAGCCAGCTCAGACTTCCCTTTGTCTAAGAGTCCTACTTTTTTTCCAAGGAAACCACAGCCCTGGGTCCTTCCATCCTGACTCTTAAAGGTTCTTTTCCATAACACAAGTGAGATACTGCCTTTCTTATCCCCCTATACCCTTAAAATTCCTTTTCTGGATGTTACTCCTCACCTCTTGATTTCTGCAAGAGGCATTTGGGGGCCATAACAAGGGCCGTCTTGCCCTGGCTCCCATTAAGAAAATGTCTGCCAGGGTAATTTTTCCTCTCTTTCTACAAGGTTCCCCTTGGCCGCTTCAAGCATATCTTGCTTGTCCTCATTTTTGAAGTTTTTCTCACCTTATTGCTGTCCCAGACAATTCCAGTCAGCCACAGCTGTGCCCTGTTGGTAGGGCCCGTGGCCGGGGCCTTAAGGAAGGTGCTGTTCCCAACTGCGCAGGAATGCTCACAAGCTTCAGGGGCTCCTGTAAACAACAAAGGCTTGTTCTGCAACGACCACAACCAGAAAAGCTGGTCAAACACAAGATGCTTTAAGCCAAGCAATATGGGCTTGACAGAAATCTGCTGTTCCAAAGAGAACTGTGTTTTACAAGAACATTTTTGCCTTGAGTTACGAGACTTAACCTTCCTCAGATCAGAGAACAGTCTTTTTTCTTCACACACGCTAGGCTTCTGCACAACCTAGCATACTGAGGGACCTGGGAACCAGGGCCAGAGCTTCCGGATACAACACATACACTGTAACTGCTGCCTTTGAAAGGACTAACAGGAAGATGAAGGCACATGGAGAAAATCTTGGACCACGCTAAAAAAAAAAAAAATTCTTCATGAAAGGGACAAAACCCAATACACTGTTGGGGGGGGGAAGCAAAACCAAAAAAAGCTCCTCCCTAGTACACTGGAAGTGTTGGTGACTCTATTAGCCAAACCCTGCTGAGCTGGCAAGAAATCAAGGTATTAGAATAATCCAGGACATTTTGAGTACAAGAATTCTTACTTTCAAGCAAACACTATCAGCATGATGCATTTATATTAAGTCTCTCAAATATCATTAGAGATTTAGCATTATATGAAGCATCCAGCTAGTTATGCGCACTTGTCAAAATGTGACAAATGTTCTTCCAGCAGGACTTTACACTACCTGGGTTGTTGCAATGATTCAAAGTCTCCCACAGTGTCTGTAATGAGATGCACCTTGAGGGGGAAGAAAAAAAAAAAAAAAAAAGGTAGAGCAGAGGTGCTGAGCTGAAACTTCCTACACACACAAGTTGTGCAAATGCAAATTTGCATCTCTGAAATAAGATGTCCGTCCATGACAACAGGGCAAAATCTGCAACTAGTGGGAGGTTTGTAGGATAAGTGTACAAAGGAACATACCTCAGAAAGTGACCTTTCAACACAGAAAGTTACTTAGAAATCCTTTGAGGTTTTTCCTCTCATCTCTCTTTGGCAATCCACAGTAAGTCACCATTAGTCACTAAAAGTATTAGCCAATTTAAATGAGATTTCTTTGACCTATATATCATTTCCTTTTTGTTATTTAACTAGAGATTGTCATGGTTTAACCCAGCCGGCAACTAAGCCCCACACAACCGCTTGCTCACTCTCCCCTGGTGGGATGGGGGAGGGAATTAGAAGGGTAGAAGTGAAGTAGGTAGAAGTAGGGAGGTGATTGTGCCCCTGTACTCGGCGCTGGTGAGGCCGCACCTCGAATCCTGTGTTCAGTTTTGGGCCCCTCACTACAAGAAGGACATTGAGGTGCTGGAGCGTGTCCAGAGAAGGGCAACGGAGCGGGTGAAGGGCCTGGAGCACAAGTCTGATGAGGAGCGGCTGAGGGAACTGGGGTTGTTTAGCCTGGAGAAGGGGAGGCTGAGGGGAGACCTCATCNTCGAGTTCACGCTGGAGTTCCAGCCTGTCCAGTACAGCAGCACAGAAACAGCAGCGATGCCCTGGCCACCTGCCAGCCCAGGCGCATCCCCACTGCTGTTATCAACATGTTCCCAGGCACAGCAGAGTAAGATAGCAGTACAGCAAGCAGCAAAAGCAAAAAACAGCCACTAACGAGCACTAGACTCTAATATACTGTAAGGCAAGCAAGCCCCATGGCAAGCAATTAATGAGCCTGCCAATTAATAGCTAAACAGCAATAACAGCTATAAATTGGATCTAGCACATTGAAATCAAACCTGTCATCTCAACCCCTTCGAGCCCCATGTTGGGCACCAAAAAGGACTGTTGTGGTTAACCCCAACCAGCAACTAAGCACCACCCAGCTGCTCGCTCACTCCCCCCTGGTGGGATGGGGGAGAGAATCAGAAGAGTAAAAGAGAGAAAACTCATGGGTTGAGCTACAGACAGTTTCATAGGTAAAGCAAATCCGCACACACAAGCAAAGCAAAACAAGGAATTCATTCACTCCTTCCCATCGGCAGGCAGGTGTTCAGCCACCTCCAGGAAAGCAGGGCTCCATCACCCGTAACGGTTACTTGGGAAGACAAAAGCCATCACTCCAAACGTCCCTCCCTTACTTCTTCCCCCGGCTTTATATGCTGAGCATTACATCATATGGCACGGGACATGCCTTTGGTCAGTTGGGGTCAGCTGTCCCAGCCGTGTCCCCTCCCAACTCCTTGTGCCTCTTTGTGCCTCCCCAGCCTGCTCGCTGGTGGGGTGGGGTGAGGAGCAGAAAAGGCCTTGACTCTGTGTCAGCACTGCTCAGCAGGAACTGAAACATCCCCGTGTTATCAACCCTGTTTTCAGCACAAATCCAAAACACAGGCCCATACTAGCTACTACGAAGAAAATTAACTCTCTCCCAGTCAAAACCAGAAGAAAGTACACAATCAAAGAAAGGCTAAAGCACAAGCTAAGAGTGCACATTGAATTAGATTGTATAGCATCATTACAAAAAATACAAATAGGATGGCAAAGTCACCAGGTCCATTCATCAAGTAGCAAATTTTGAGATATTGGGGTTTTTTTGGTGCTGGGTTATGCATACTACACGCATCCATCCGTGACTGAAGTGCCCTCCAAATTCTAAAGGTGAAGCTTAATAGATTCTTTTATTCTCTTCCTCATCTCCCAAAAGCATGATTTTTACTCATTTTTTGTTACAGTGTTGAACAATGATCACACTGAATTAAAAAGATGAGTTTTTTCATTTCTACCAAAAAAATCAGCGAGAGTTGGCACAAGCTCTATATCCAGAGACTACTCACTTCATGGACTTTGGCTGGCTCATTGGTCATGTGGAGCTCATAGCTGTCATGGGAATAATCTGTGGTTGGCACTGATGAGAAAACAGGGCACAACTTTTAGGGCATTTGGTACTTTATGAAAGCGATTGTTTCATTCTCACATGTAACATGAAGCTCATATGAAGGAAGTATTAAGCAATATGTTCTTATTAGCCACAGAAAATAGACGTATTTCTCTCAACCACAGTTTGCAGAAGTGAAGAGCTGAAAGCCAACTTGTGAACCACACTGATAATCTTAAAGTGATGGTGAAAGATAGCTTTGCAGTCACAACAAAAATTCAACCACTTCTTTCTCGCCAGGTTCATTTATCCTCTACTTTGTCCAGAAATACCAAACTGCTGTTCTTCCTTTAAACACTGATGGCTTCTATGCCACTAGAAGAGCTGACAGACATAGTGGGGGGGGGCAGATGGAAACCAGAGCCCAGTACACCCACCCACAGACAGCACTTGCACAAAAGTCAGCTGCAGACCTACAGCAACCACCACAAAATTTTAAATAAAAGGAAAATCCCCAGAGAATCCCACGGACAAAGTAGTAGTTCCTATCCTCTGCTGGTGATCTGGAAGGAAAACATAAGGAAAACAAAAGGAACTACTTAAGTTATAACCTATTGTTCTGAAAACTTTTCTACCCTGCTGTAACATTCATTGAATGTGACAGGAGGACTTTCTCCAACTTCCAGAAAACTTTGGATCACACTATTTTTGATTTTTCAGTTCCCTATTTTAAAAATTTCAAGACAGTATTTTGCAATTGGTACAATTGCAACAGAAATAAATTTGGCTGTTAAAATATACCCCAATGCCAAGAGGGAGACCATACATAAGATATCATTTGTCTACTCAATCCTGGAAATTTTATCATCTATTCAACATATTTGCTTGATTTTTTTTTATTGTTGTTGTTCAAAAGTAGTTCTGAACCATAAAAACCAAGGTTGAAAATGTTAAAACTTAATTTTCCAGCATTCTCAGACCTGTAAATCAAAGAGGAAGATACCACAAAGCTCACAAACAGCTTCAGTTTGAACAATGAATTTTGCAGTAGAACAGTATCAACAGATACCTTCACATGCTGGACTGTTTTCCGGCTTGGCTCTGTGGCTCTTCTGGACCACACTGCTTTGCACCCCTCAGCTGGG
Source organism: Pelecanoides urinatrix (assembly GCA_013400755.1). NCBI lineage: Eukaryota > Metazoa > Chordata > Aves > Procellariiformes > Procellariidae > Pelecanoides > Pelecanoides urinatrix. Next base: position 40,019 of record VZTQ01014478.1, read on the forward strand.
AGACCAGAGTGTCCTTTGTGCCAATCAGAGCGAGAAAGTAAAAGGGGGATCTTGCTCAACTAACAAACCCAGTCCTCAGACAATGTGAAACACCTTTATTTGGAAATCTACCAAAGTCTCTGACAAGTTTTCGCAAGAGACATGGAGCAAATCAGATGCAGGTCACTGCGATGCAAATAGGGATGCCGTATATCCCTGTAAAGTCTTGGCAATGCTCCCAAGGGGACACCCAGTGTAGATTGGATGCTACTTCCCCGGCCTCTCACAACTACCGCAGTGTTGACCCGTCACCTACATTTAATTCAACAATGAAACTGTAACCAAAAAGAGGAAAAAATCCAGCCAGTGACTTACATTGCAGAAAGCTAAAGATACTGAAGTTAACTTTCTTTGGCCAATAACAGGAGATTAAGAGGGTAAAGCACTCCTTTCAACCCAGCACTGGCCCAAAGTTAGCAGTGTACAAAAGGGGACATAAAGCAAAGTAGGTTCAACTGGGCTTTATAAACTCATCACCAAACCTCTACATGCTCCATGCTATGTTGGTAGCACATTATAGCAAGAGCTCCAGGCCTTACTTATGCAAACATCCAGGTGTGCCACCACTAAAATGTTGCCTGTAAGAAAAAAGAATTAACTCTCCCAAAATGTTGCAGAGTGGTGATTAATGACACAGCTGTTAGTTGCAGATCCTGCACTGCTACCAGCAGCCACTGCCCTGCACTGTGCAAACGGCAATGTGCACTCTAGTGACATGAATAAGAAGAGTGACTGGATAAAAAGGAAGGGCATAGCCTTATGTAAGTAGCAGTGTAGTGAAAAATAAGGTTATGTCATTACTTTTTAGTAAGGAGGTACTCATAAGTTTACATTTAAACTAAGTCCCTGAAACATTACTTTAGTTGAATGTATTGTCTAACTTACCCCTTGGAGTAATGCACTTTTAGTACTTTCTAGCTAAATATTCTAAACTAGACTTTGCATAAGCATTTATGTGTCTCAGATGAAAAGTATTCAAGCCCAGCATATGAATGTTTCCCTGCCTTGTGAACCCTGCGTGAGATTCAGCTGAGAGCGGTGTTATAGAAACCCTCACCCACACACCGCAGGGTTCACGCTCAGACTGCAAATGGCAGCTCGTTCCCAAAACAGGCATGTAGTGCACGAGAAAAGGTTAAGATCTGCTCATCCATAAATCAAAACGTGAACTTGCCCTGTGAATACTCCTGGGTCTGAGGAACCCAACAAAGAGGCAGTTTAATCTTCATAACTGCCATTGCAACCTTTCTGTGAGTGTGCTGTATTTCACCACCAATTGAGAAAAATCTCTGGTATTAGTCACAGTATATTTTCTTTGCTATCACTCTTTGTTTAAGGGTGTACAATACACATTCTTCAAAAAGTATAAGCCTTCAGTTTAATTTGCAAAGTCTTTTCTCCTGAGTTAGGCAGGTGTCAAGAAACAGATGTGATTTGGGAGCTGAAAGACAGTGCCTAAGTCAGCACCCAGCCAGTTTGAGAGAGAGAGAGAGACATACCTCACCAGCCAAGGTGTGGTGCTCAGCCTTGGCGCCGTCCTGTGAAGCACCAGAGATAATGCCAGGATCGAGCCCAAGGGGCCGCAGAGGCAGGAGAAGGTACCGGGGTGACAGAGGTTTGCAGTCTTGTTCTCCTACTGCCTTTCCTTCCCCTTCTCTCAGAATTTTCCTGTCTCCTTGATACATTAGAGACCATATTGCATTAACTCTTTAGAATACACTACTACTATAAAACTCACCTTTTCTCTGGGTCTTACAGAGTCTTCCCTTTCCCACCTGAACAGAATTGGGATGCCAGCTATAAACAGATCTCCTAGCCCATGGTCCAAGCAGAACAATTCTGCTTCCGACCAGACTACATCCAAACTCAGGGTAAAAAGCACAGTCCCCTTCAAACCCAGTGACTAAGCTGTGCTGCAGGTGGCTTATGAGATAGAGCTCAAGTTGACCAAAAACTTGCATAAGCCCATCATAATTTTACTGTCTTCCATTTGGCATTCAGATGTGAATCAGTGAAAGGATGAAATTTTTGGTACAAAAGAGATGGACTAAAGAATGTGGAAAGGACAGCTAATAGAGGATAAAAGAGGATCTGAAAGCAGAAAACATCAATAACTGGAAGTTACTTAAATCATTCTTTCTCGTTATTACATTACAGAAAAAACATAGTTTGGGGCTTTTTTTCAGTGCTGAGAAATTTTACTTGGATTCACACCTCAGTTAAGTCAATGCAAACCCAGAGTAATGCTATTCACTTCAACAGAAGTTCTCTACATTTTAGCAAGAGCCCTTGAGAATAGAATCGAATGGAGGTATACACAGTCTCCTCTCAGATGGGCTGTCACCTCCTATAGCTATAGGTTCAATAAAACATGCAGTGAAGTACAACCAAAATAACTCTGGAATCAGTGTCAGACAGTGACTGACAGCTGGGAAAGCACCAAAAGGAATTATTACATCCCTTTCATGCATTAGTTTCACATACATCACAAAAGCTCACACAAGTATACAACAGTGTCCTGGGCAGGATTAGATGGATTCATGGACAACAGGTTGACAAAAAAAATGATAAAGGCATGAGGCAATATCATCATGAATCCCGTAACTCTGAGTGCTGAGGAGTAGGAGGTGAAAAGGCTGCAAAATGTGGCCAAGGATGAAGGCAAAATACTGGCCTAGCTGGGCAACGCATCTGACCCAGCAGGGAATTTCATATGTGTTTCTTATTCATGCACATCTCCCTGTTCTAAAGTTACTGTATCATTTTACTGTGTATGAACTAAGAAGCTACTTTCCTCTGAAATTATTGGATAATTCACTGTTATTTACAAATTTATCATCTTCCTATTGTATTGGTCACATTCCTAAATAATTACTATGTCCTTCATTCCAGACCTATATGTTGTAGGACTGGGACAGGCGTGGATTTCGATTCTTAGGTACACACTTTTTGTGCAAATCTGTACATTTCAGATAGCATCCTTCGCTGTTGTGAGTCCTGCAGGGTCTTTTGAAGATGACTATAGGGCCATCTCCATCTTTAGTAGGACTGTGAGAACCTGCCTAAGCAAAAGATCTGAGAAATTTGGTAACAAACAACAGTCAAGAGGAAGTAGAGCAGAGTGTTTTACTTTTTAAACCTGCTAGAATAGTATAAAACCCCATGTATTCAGTGGGGAAACATTTAAACCTTATAACACTGTTATTTGTTCTCCCTCATCTCTGTCATTACCCATGCATAGCTACTGCTCCATCTTTAATATAGACCAATTGCAGGTACAGGCGGGTCCCAAGCCACGTACCCAAAATTCTTTGAGAACAGGATTAGCTCTATTGCTTTTGTGCCAAACAAGCACCAAACCAGTAGTTTGGGTCTAGATCTACTGTTGCCTTTGGGCAAGGACAGGCCAGGATTATCTGGCTGTTCCTTTAAGGGTGCTGAAAGTGGATGCTGAAAGAAAGCCAGCTGGAAATGTTTTCAAAGGAGGTGTCATCAGAGCAAGCTGAAATACCAGAAGAACAGGAAAAGCACAAAAACCAAATAGGGTCCAGTAGCTGCAACACATACAGGACAGCCAGAAGAAAGACTGGAGACACTAAAAGGGGACCTTTTCCTTGGAAGTAAAAAAGGAAGAGCTCCAGTAGACAAGGTAAGATTATATATGAACTTCAGAAATGAGAAATCCTGCAGCACCAAGAGAAAGAGGGAGGAAAGAAGAGAGCAGCCTAGTGGGGAACTGGGCTGGGTCAGGCTGTGTGGGAGAAGAGCTGACAGCTCCGGCACTGGAGTCAATTCCCCCAGGAATTGATGGGGGAAACAAGAAACAGAGGAGGTTTTGCTTGAGAATGACACCAAGGTATCCCCCCCATCTCTCTAAAAGTTAAGAAAACCCCTAGAGTTATAAAAGACAAATTGACCATAAGGGGTGACTAAATGGGGATAAGTTGGATCCCTGCCCCTTAAGCAGCAAGGTACAGGTCTCGTTGTCAGAGGTTTGTGGTTATGAATGCAGAAAGAAGCAATTATACCAGCAGCCGGCAGAGCTGAGCTGAGGGTGCAGCAGAGCCCTTCACTGACAGCGAAGGGCTGGGGCGTGAGGCGAGCACACAGCCTGCTGTGGCCAGGGCAGCACCCCCTTCCCACTCCCCAAGGGCAGAGCAGACTGCCCCTGCAAGCCCTCAGCCCGCTGCGTTTCCCAGCTCAGCACTAGTGGCAGGTTTTTCCTGCACAGCTGCTTAAATCAGGTGGGAAACTTCTCGTCTGACTTATCTGCCAGCCTAACACAGGTGCCTCAAAGAATAAACCTACAGAAAAGAGGTACATGTCTAGCAGAAAACCCCAAACAGTGCATGTGCTGGGACTGGAGGGATGCAGTGACCAGGGCACACCTAAAGTTTTTCTGTATATAGCTCAAAACAGAAGCTACTGCACACGATGGCACAGCCCTGCTACAGATGGGCAGCATCAGAGGTGCAGCACACAGCACCCTGCAAGCCCTGGGAATACAGCAGTTTGCCCCACTCACCTCCCGAGGTGCGGGACATTTTGAAAGGATCCATGAGACCTGCTGCCTTTGCGTCACACAATCTGCCGGGGGGAGAGCAAACATGGCAAGACCTGAAACAGACTGGGGCAGAGAATCTAAGCTGGCAAGTGAAAAATATAACCTGGCTAAGTCACAGTGCTAACTTGTACGAATATACTTCATTACTGTGCTAGAGATGCTCTTCATCTCTCCTCTTCTTGATGCCTTTCTCAGAACCTCTCAGTACCACATGAGGCATCCATGTGACATTAGGATGCTCTGACACTTTAATGATTATCATGTGAAAGGAGAGCAAGGGGATGTTATGGTGACTAAGTGTGACCCTGAGCAGGGCCAAAACTGGTCCTGCTAAAGCCACATCTGCAGCAGAAGCTATTACAACAGCTGGGGAAGAATGAGGGGCAGAAATGCTTCTCTCCTTGAGCACTCTGAACGTGTCTCTCATTCCTCCCATACACATTTTAACTTTGCTGGGGTCATCTTGCCCTCTAGTGGTTCACACTACAGAGCTGAACCAGAGCTAACTTCATTTCTGCTGTAAATCCTGTAATGTCAGTGGTTTCAGCCGTTATGCATGAAATGAAATAATTCAAGTTCCCTTTGATCTGCACCCATTTCTTAGTGCATCAGACCATTAGTAAAATGTGCTATTATAGTGTGAAGTTAGAAAAGAAGATGTATAATGCCTGCTGCCTTATACATTATATATCACACCCTGTAAGAGCATCCTCTGCCCACCCAATCTGGAGTGATGTAGTCAAAAGGTACATGAAATATTTTTGGCTGTTTTGGAAGAGATCTTTCTTCAGCTTTTACAAAAAATTTTGAGGAAAAATGCTGCCTGAAAAATAATTCATTTTTAAGATTCAAACTTCTGCCTGAAAAAAAAAAAAAGTTCTCAGGAGGTAAATAGGTAAAAGTAAAAAGCAGAGTGATGGAAATCCCAGCTAGTAACAAGCACTCTCCAGAGGGCTCCAAAAGACAAATTGTACACGTTTAGATCCTGACATTACGTATGCCAACATGAATATGGAGTATAACTTACTGTCTGTTTCCTTTGTGTGCCCCATTACACCCATTTTGACTTCTCTTTGCGCTCTGTCCAGCAGAGTTGCAAAGTTTAATTTATTCCATAAGTCTCAGCTGGAGACAGAACCAAAAATATCTGCTTCATTTCATTTTAGTGTGAACTATTACCTTCAGTGACCATGAATTTTTTTTATAGATTGAAAATAGAATGTCTATATCCAAACTGGACTTCTGATGCAGTTGATTCCAGCTGAGGATCTGGCTTGACATCCTTTCTGTATTTATTAGTGACTCTCATCTGCTAGGCTCCAGAGTTACCAGCTCTCTGTAACAGGAAAGCCATGCACATCTAGGAGGTGAAGGAATAAAAACGTCAATTGTGAACTAGTTACTTGTCATTCAACAAGGTGCTTGGCTGTGATCAGTCATGGTGTTGAGTGAAATCTCAGTGCTCAGCTGTATTCAGTGACTTTTGTCTAGAAAAGTTTTTCCTGTGGTTAGCTTGATCAGTGCAGATTGAATGACAATGTAATTTGTCTCCCAGTTGAAGATCTTCCAAATCATCCTTTATACACTATCTACAGAGAAACAGCAGACAAATGTAAGGAAAAGCTGTTCACTTTAAAGTTATGAAGAAAAATGTTTTCCAAGTGCCAACCTCTAAAGAGCACCCCTTAGCCTTAGAAACCACAAAATAAAAATCAATTACAAGACATCATTGCACTTGCTTGGGCAGTATCCTCCTTCTAACAAACTTCCTCCTCAGCTTTGCTGCGCAGGCCATGGACTGCTGGAAGCAAGAGAAAAGCAACACCTGGACTTTTCCCACCCTGATCCTCTGCCTCTATGGATTCTTCTACATGATGAAACCATCAGAACCTTTCCTAACACCCTATCTAACAGGACCAGATAAAAACCTGACCATAGATGAGGTATGGTTTTACTCTGCCTTTTCTTTTATAGGAGAAGCAAAAATAAAACAATAAAACTTTAAACAGTTTTTAAACAAAGACAAAACCAAAAAAAAAGCACAAGTGTAATCAGCTTTTGCAGGTTACAATTTGCAGCAGATGGCATAAATAAAAGATCCATTTAATGGATGTATTTGCCTGCTCAATGGTCACATGCCACTTCAGTGTGGTTATATATTTTATGAATTCCTTCAGAGCAAAAACTACCCTCTTGTTGTGGTTTAACCTGGCAGGCAGCCAAAATACCACACAGCTGCTCACTCACTCCCCCCACCCCCGGCGGGACGGGGAGAGAATCGGAAGGGTAAGAGTGAGAAAAACTCGTGGGCTGAGATAAAGACAGTTTAATAGAACAGAAAAGAAAGAATAATGATAATGATAAAAAATTACAAAATGAGTGATGCACAATGCAATTGCTCACCACCCNGAGCTATTGCAGAAGTATCACCCTTGTTGCAGCCACAGTTGCCGCTGTGCTGGGACAGCTGCTGGTTTCCTTGGCAGATGTATCCTACTTTCACCTGAATGCCATTACTTTGGCTTCCGTGTCCCTGGCATTCGTGTGTTCGTTTTTCCTCCCAATGCCTCAAAAGAGTATGTTCTTCCACAGGAAAGATGTCTTGGAAGCTCTCCCAGGACCAGATAAAGTTGTGGCTACAGTCAGCTCCGACGGGCCATCAAGCTGCCAAGAGGACCAGGGCTCCGTGTCTGCGGACAGGGGACCAACACCTGAACAGCAGGCTGATAATGCCAAGCCCCAGAATGACGTGCTCAGAATACTGGTGCAGCTGAGCAAGGACCTGAGGGATTGCTACAGCTCTAGGAACCTTCTCTACTGGTCCCTGTGGTGGGCTCTGGCTACAGCAGGCTTTAACCAGGTTCTGAATTACATCCAGGTGCTGTGGGACTTCAGAGCCCCCTCTCACAGCTCTGCAGTGTACAATGGGGCTGTTGAAGCAATAGCAACTTTTCTGAGTAAGTTAGTGTCTATGCATCGATCACAAAGGCAGTCTCTAAAGTTTTACTTCAGAATACTTTTAAAGTGTCATTCCATTGCAGATGCTCCAGGAAGCCAGTGTATGCATTGTGCATTCAAGACCTAGTTCTTTGATATACAAAATAGTTCAAATGTGAGCTATGCTATTTTTCTTTAGGACTGGGATACCCAACTTTGTTCTACCAGTATGCAGAGAGTGTACAAGTCACGCAGACTTTACATCCAACTGCTAAATCCATTCAGAGGCACCCGTGTTTCTTTGGATGAAGTTGTGGGGTTTTTTTTCCCAAACAAGTATTACACAGTTCCCATAAGAATGGTATCAGCTTACACAGATGAGAGAAGTTTTTCATAAATATTTTACACAAAAAGAACATAATCCTTTTATTAAGATCTTTTTCTAGTGAAAAACTCTTGTGCAGCAGGATGGAAAGAAGAATTTTAGTCCTTCCAAGATACAGAGTTTTGCAGAAAAAGACCTTACTGAATTCATTACGCTACTGACGTTAACCATTACACTTTTGCAACGGAAGCCAATGCGCACATCACAGGCAAAGTAATGTTATCGAAAGGTTACATCAAAGGATACCACCCTGACTTGGCAGTGTTTCACATATTCATATTGTGCTGCTGTAGAGAACTTGCACAAGACATTGGGGTGTGATCCACAAGGGAAAATAAACATATCTACGTCATACCTGGTCATTCAGGTTACCCTTACAATCATTAAGGAGAAACAGATACTTGTAAGATTAAAATTTATTCTCGTCTTGAGGTAGGCAACTAAATAGACCAATTGAATCACAAATTAGAAGCACTTAACTCCTGAGGTGTCTACGCCTTGATGAATTCCTCTCTCTCATGGAATTGCCTATTTCTCAATGTAGAGGTGTAGAAGTTTTAAAATTGTATGAGTCCCCTAAGATGGATAGTCAGGTGGCTTACCTTTGCAACAGATGTGTCTTTGTAACGGGCCCACCAAAAGCAAACGGTGCCTATCCTTTCTCATTTCCCTGAATATACCTGATACCTCACAAACTCCCTTTTTTGACATCTTAGCCACTTTATGAGCCGTACAGAGCTAAACCGTTAAGCTAGAAGGTTTACTAACTTCTTCCAACTAGAAGCTGGAAGAATTGTTCTTCTTGAGCTCCAAACTATGTTCCTCATTCTCTCCCTAGAGATACATGCTGGGTACAGACAGCTAAATAATGAATCCTTCTACCTAACAGTTTATCCTGTGAAGTGGAATAAAACATTAAGAAAGGAATGACAGAGTCTTGATTTATGCATTTGTCTAAAAATGACCAGTCTGCACAACTTCAGAAGTGATCAGAAATGCTTTCAAAAGACTTCAGAACTACTCTGCTTCATTATTCAGCATTGCCTTTCAGTATGTGAGGGTGGCAAGACTTGGTGATATAGGCTATAGAACAGATACATTTACATGTTTTTTGCTCTTTTTCTAGGCTCGGTAACATCTTTCGTAGTACAATATATGAAAATTAATTGGGACCTTTTTGGAGAACTGGCGTTAGGGATCTTCTCTGCAATAGATGCTGGTTCTCTATTTCTCATGTACTTTACTACCAACATCTGGGCATGTTACGCCGGCTATCTTATTTTCAAAGCATGCTATATGCTCCTCATAACAATAGCAACGTAAGTATAAAACCTTACAGTGCTGCCATTATGCACAGAATACTAACCGTACTTTAAGTTTGCTTTGGGCATCCCTCCATTTACTCAGAGGTAGCTGATCTAATGCTAGACATAAGTGTTTAGGTAAAGACAAGGACACTTAAATGTCTAGTTATGTTGGTTTTGTTCTTCTAAACAACGATAAAAGAAAAATTATCAAAAGGACATTGAACATTTACCCTAGGCAGAAATTAAACAAGGTACATACTATCTTTATTACTAAAGAAAATGGTAACAGCAAAACATATAAGCTGTTTTCCTGCTTCCTGGCGTGGAAGATGCAAAGTGAATAATAGGGACAAGCATGCCTTGACAACCATCCTTTAAGATCCCCTTATGTCTAGACCACCTTGCTGATACGCTTTTTAGCATGCTATGAACTGCATGAATGCAAGAAAAGATTTGGCATAGAATGTTCCCCAACATAACTTTATGCATATAATCCCTAATGATATTATGATGTAAAGAAGGAATAAAAGAGAGCATTGGACATATAACCTCAGACAAGATCTCTTAGGAGACCAAGCTATTTTGTTGTCAGAGATAGAAAAATAAAAATAATATAAATAACAAAGATAGTACATAATCTGTGTAATAAATATAAAACATTTGTATTACTCCAGGTATTTTATTGATTGGAATGTCTTTAGACATACCACACTATTTCATTAACAAAAATACCAGATGTATTTTTATGTCAAAACCCAAAATTTTTCAGATACCATTAAAAAAACTGTGAAAACTATAATGCATGACAAGATTATGCCTATCTTGAATGAAGCCAAGTGAATCCTCTATTTTCATTTTGGTGGATTGTTAGTACATTATAGTGGATCACACCTGGACTATTTCAACATATTCTACAAAAAAAAAAAAAAAAAGTAAGAGCTTGCACAAAAAAACTCTGCTAAAAATCAATGAAAAGAGTACTGCAGGAATAACACCCTTTTGTTCAGATAGAAAGTTTGGTGATAAATATTGCAAGGAAAGATGTTCTGATTATTGTCAAAAAAGATATTGCAAAGAAAATCTACAGGCTCTTGACAGAAATAAACAGTATGCTACCTCCACTGTCAAGCCACAAATCAAAAAGTGATTCACATCATCACAGAAAAGTTGGTTAGAAGATACCCATAGTGACCTTCTAGTCCAAGCTCCCAGCCAGGGCAGAACTCCTGCCAACGCTAGATGAGGTCATGGTTTTGTCTGGCCAGGTCTTTGAAAGCCTCCAACTGTGGAGTCTTTACAACCTATCTGGCACAGTCTGTGAAGGTAGAGGAGGAACAAAGGGGAAGATTAAAGAGATCTCATATTCTACTAGATAAAGCAGATCACCTGATAACATGGTTTGGAAAAGCAACACAGACAAGTACAAAAACATCAAAATACACTGTGGGAGTCAAGACATTTCTTTTAGAGAAAGCATGGAAGCAAATAAACAAGTGAAACACCATTTATTCCGTCCTTGATATATCATCTGCATGAATGGTTTCTCTTTATCAACTAAGTGGAGAGCAACACCTTTCCACCCAGTGTGAAGTAACTGACCTGCCAATCTCACATTAGGTTCCAGATTGCAGTCAATCTGAGCATGGAACGCTATGCCTTGATGTTTGGATTCAACAACTTCATTGCACTGGTGATTCAGACTATTCTTACAGTAGTTGTCGTGGATTCAAGAGGCCTGGGACTGGACATAGTGACTCAGGTAAGTGCTATTAACTTACTTCCTATTTACTGCTTAACCAATTCATCTTCAAAAGCAAGAAATTGCTATGCCAAAGGACAATTCAGTTCCCTCTTTCTTCTATAGAAATCTAGACATCTTGCTCTTCCCTTTTGTCAGCCATCATTCTTCCCTTGTGCCTTTTAGTGCAACATTTAGGATTACAGATGCTAATCTTTACTTTTTAAAGACAGATACACCAGAACGTAAATAATCAGGCCCTGCTATCTGACCAGCTTTTGCTAATTAGTAGGACACTGAATAACATCCTCTCTGCCCAAAAATTCAGGCTGGTTTCTCAGATGCAGAATCAACATGACCACATGTTGTTAGGGGAGTTCAAGACCATGAGACACAAGCTGGATTATTGGAGTTATTTCAGGTCACGTGGAAAGGACATCTGCTTTATAATTCCAGCTCAGGAGCAAGCCTGGTCTGTATCTTAACGTGAATAATAGAGTTTTCTGCCCACAGTTTGGGCACTTAATTTGGGGTGGAATATCCTACCTCACAACAGCATCCCTAACTTCAGTCTGCCCAATTCCACTCATGTTGGAATCAACTGAAATGTACTGACTTCTGCATTTTCACAGTTGGGGTCTCAGCTGGGGCAGCTTCCTACTCCCACGGATTTGAAGATGAGTAAAGCTATTCAGATACTCTGCACAGAGAAGGCAAAAGTTATTTTAAAAGATTAAAGATTGAATTAAACACTAAAAATTAAAACTTTAAGGACAGGAATAGGGTTTCATAAAAAGCCTTGCCACTGTTCTTGAAAATATTGATAGAAAGTCACAGCGTATTTACTGAAGCCAGTGTGATGACAGCACTGAAATGTGCAAGTAAGAGCAAAAAAGGACCAACTCAGACTCTTTGCTTACATTATTCATGACTATGTGGATAATGAAGCTACTTCTACATTTTGCACTAATAGGAAAAAATCCTGCTCCTCTCCCTCCCTCCTCTGATGTTTATCAAGAGGCATAAGGATTGGAAGCAAGGGGCAGTTCTTCATTCCTCAAAGATCTGCTGTTTGCTGGAAAAGCTAAGATTTTGCTTAATCACAAAGCAAAAACTTGAACATAGAGAAACTGTGCCAGAACACAGGTAAACAAAATAGAGTGTCTGTCATCTCCAGAAGAAGCAGTGTTTCCCTAATGTGTTTTTCATTAATTCTTCTGCCTTTTTCTCTCCCCTCCCAGTTTTTAATTTATGGCAGCTACTTTGCAGTCATAGCTGGGATTTTCTTGATCAGAAGCATTTGTATGCTTGTCTCAAGCAAATGCAAAAGGAAAATAGCAAGATCTTGCAAAGAGCATCTGAACCATGCTGAACACGAATCGAAAGAGCAGACTGTAACTGGCTATACAACATGGCTGTAGGAGTCAGGCAGACAGGCTCACGTGGCCAGGCCCTGGTTGGAGAAGAGCTCCTACTGCAGCATGCAGGGACCGGCAGTGCAAGATGAACGTACAACACAACCCTGAAAAACTACACTGAATCATTACAGCACTTCATTACAACATATGCCAACTAAGAGATCACCAGAATGGCACTGTGCCAAGAAGAAAATATAAGTTGCTTTAGATTCTTATTTACTTGCCTATAAACAGCTTAACAGCAGTAATTTATACACAAGAACAGAGCAACCACCTTGGCATCCCACCATGCACAATGGCAAAGATCAGAGTTCACCCTGCCTTGCTTGTTCTAGCTCTTGTATACGGTGTTGGCGAGCTGCTTCCATGCACATTTGCTCATGCGTGGGGGTGGGGGGTCTATCCCCCCTTGGCACATACCTTGTTCTGAACCAAGGAAGAAGGGATTGTGTTTGCATCATTATATTCTTTCCTACCTAACTACAGGCAATTCGGTGACAGACTCCTCCCTTCTGCTTTAAACGCCCATGTCAGAAGGGGGCCTTTTGCACACAACGGTGCAGAAAAGCAGCGTTTGCACAACCTATCTGACAAGGTTCACTAAAACACCCCTAAGGCACAATTGTTGCTTGGCCCACATTTGAAAGCTGCAACCTAAACACTGTACCAAGTCCATAGCAATCTCAGCCCAGAAGGGAAAAACTTCAGAGTCAAAAAAAAATGAAAGAGCCCCACTCCTTTCCTTGTGCTTCCAGTAAAATTAAATTCAGGACTGAGTGTCTTCCTGTTTCAGTGGGAAAAGAAAAAAATATCAAAGGGATTGAGTAGTATGGACTAAAACCAGAGAAGTACGTTGTGGAGAAATTTGGCTGATTCCACACAAGAAAATTCCAGATTAACACAAATATCCAAGAAGATTTATAACTGAAACGAAAAGCTAGCATCATGTGTGCTTTTGAGTGCCAAATGAGGGATGTCCACTGATCTTGGCCAAGGATTTGGCAGGGTCAGCATCTCAGAATTTATCAAGAAGCCTCAAGTCTTACAGCTAATTTAGTCCAGCACAAAGGACAGTTAGTCCAGGAGAAGAAAAAAGAGAGTTTGCATAGTGAATGCCTAATTTAATATAAATTATATCAATATGTTAAAGTTATTTGTGTACTGCTGTTTGCTTCTAGCTTCCAATACCTACATCTAACTAATAAAAATAGAAAATACTTAGCATTTACAGAATAATATTTTTCCTGGAGAGACACAAGGTATCATTTGTACAGACATAAATGCTTTTCATACCATTGTCACATACTGCAACTAGACAAACTGCTGAGAGGAGAGAAGCAATTTATTTCAAGTCACAAGAAGAATTGGTAGGATTTGACCAAATGAACCCAGCTAATTTTCTAAGCTTTTTTTTTAGTATTGTGCATTGTGTGGACATTCTCTGTTGTCAACTGGCTCTAAGCAGAACAGCTTAACCAATGCAGTTGTAAAAGCAGATGTACTTAGTTTCCACTAAGCAGTAAGTATCTTTTATTACTGCAGAACCGAAGGCATGATATTCCTGCTTGAAGAAACGGGGACGAAGTCCAGTAGAGTAAAGACTGTTTTGTTTTACTTTTCCTTGTGAGTAGGAATCTTCTTTTGAGGCATTTAAAGAGCTAGGTGCCAGTCCTGGACTAGAAGGTAACTAGAGTTTGTGTTTCTCTCCATGTGGTATCTGACAAAAGGAAAAGAATCAGCAACATGTGAAACTTTTTGCTATTATTAAAAAAATAATGGCAGTAGTAAGCTGCAGGAAAGGAGCTAGAAAAACTGGTAGAAATAACCATAAAATTGCTTTTGTTCTGAACTGGTCAGAGCTGACTGCCTTCTGTGTATATGGGATGCCACTAAGGAGCAAAGGAACCGAGCGGACACAACATAATTTGGTTTGCAGCTGTAGAGAATACTATCTTCAGGAAACAGATAAGACTTCAAAAAAAAAAAAATCTATTCCTATTCTCTCAAATTTCCAAAAGAAAGATTGGTTGGGAGTGGGGGGGAGCATTTGGGGTGGGGTGGGAAGGGGAGGAAGAGGGAAGGAAGAGGGCAGCTCTTAGGAGTGTTAGAAAGGACATGACACATTGGAGGCAGAAACAACAAAAAGAGAAAGGTAAGGCCTGACATTACCCTGGGTTTTCAGCTGCAAATCAGCATTAACCCAGCAATCAGTTAGAGATTTCATCCAAAACAGTAAGATGCTCACATCTACTTGTGTGTTCATGTACATACACACACACTCTTAGGAGAAGAGATAGTTGAGGCTTGGCAGGTGTCATGGTTTAACCCCAGCTGGCAACTAAGCACCACCCAGCTGCTCGCTCACTCCCCCCGGTGGGGTGGGGGAGAGAATCAGAAGGGTAAAAGAGAGAAAACTTGTGGGTTGAGGTAAAGACAGTTTCACAGACAAAGCAAAGGCCGCACACACAAGCAAAGCAAAACAAGGAATTCATTCACTACTTCCCATCTCCAGGAAAGCAGGGCTCCATCACATGTAATGGTGACTTGGGAAGACAAACGCCATCACTCGGAACGTCCCCCCCTTCCTTCTTCTTGCCTCAGCTTTATATGCTGAGCATGACGTCATATGGCATGGGACATGCCTTTGGTCAGTTGGGGTCAGCTGTCCCAGCCGTGTCCCCTCCCAACTCCTTGTGCCCCCCCAGCCTGCTCGCTGGTGGGGTGGGGTGAGGAGCAGAAAAGGCCTTGACTGTGTGTCAGCACTGCTCAGCAGGAACTGAAACATCCCTGTGTTATCAACCCTGTTTGCAGCACAAATCCAAAACAGAGCCCATACCAGCTACTATGTAGAAAATTAACTCTATCCCAGCCAAAACCAGCACAGCAGGTTATGAGCAAGGTTGGAACCACAGGCTCTCTAGTTCTGCAGGAAAAGGAAACTCTGAACTCATCCACCTCTTCTTGCAGCTTTTAGTATTAAGTGCTTATCTTTCTCCTATCATGCTAAAGGATTCCACATAAATATGAAAATCCACAGCTGAGCACATCGCTCCCCATAGCTACAAGCCCCTCTAAATACAATACTAACCTTTGAAACATTAGTGGTTTTGGGCACAAGTCTTCTGTGAAGATAGTCCAGCAAGCTGATAAGGCCAGTTCTGGCCCACAAGGCAGCAAAGAAATTGTATCTTTGTATTCAAAGCAAGCAGGTATTAAACCAAGCACTGGGTGGATTACCAGAGAAATGCCAGTCAGCAGGCACCTTTCAGCAGGCTAGTAGACCTACCCAGCAGCATCTCCCCCATGGCTCTTTTCCTTTCTCAGAAGCTATTGGTAAAGAAAGAGAATGAAACGCAGAGGCAGAGGCAAGCCTTACTTCTCTGAACACTTGCCTGCCTGGCTGCACTACACACCTGAAGCGGTGTGAGAAGTTTCCATACCTGTAGAAAAAGACCAGGCTCTGTCCAGCTCACAAAGCAGCTCTGGGTAGCACGTGGGGCCCCTCCTGCCAGGGCCACAGCGTTTGCTCCCGGTGTCCACACACATCCCACCCACAGGCTTCAGGGTCAGCTCCCTCCTCTGATGAGCCTTGGAAGACATAGGGAGTCCAGTCTATAAAAATTGGCTAAAGAAAAGCAAAACAGCAGCATTTCTCTGAAGCAGTTCTGTTTTGATTTTTTAGCTTAGAAGCTAGATTTAGAAGCTTATCTTTTTTTCCATTTGCCCCAGATTCATCCTTGTATAGAAGTAATTCCTGGCCAACTAATAATATGTGGTATTCAATGCCCCACCTCCCCGCACCCCGAGCAAAGCCGGGGCAGTCAGCAGAGACCCCGAGAGCCCACGGCGCTGTGCACAGGAGGGGTCAGCGTCAGCCCAAACTGCAACACGGGTGCTGTGTCTTATCCATGAATCAGAGACCAGAGCTTTTAAAGGTATTTATTAACACAAAAATGCAATTAAGTGATTGCTTTCCTGCCATGTCCGTTTTTAGTAATCTTTAGCTACTGCGAGTCTTAAAGCTTTATCTTAAAATTAGAACTCAGTTTGCTGACAAAACCTGTAAAGGAGAAAGCTTCCCCTGAAATCTTCATGGACAAGTTCTGCAAGCAAGAAGAGCTGTGATGAATTATTATTATTATTAATTAGATTCTGTTAACATTTTGTCAAGTTTAGAAAGGACTTTTAAGAAACAAAAAGACACAGAAATTTCTTACTACCTGCAATCCTAAAGGGTGGTTTCTGACTTCTACAAGACACAAAGTCATCTTAGGAGGAAACGGCACATGAATCCACAGCAAATGCACCACAGCCACAGCTTTGACAGGTAATTTATTACCTTTGGAGTTATTTGGAAGTGTGCTGGCCACTCACTTGCTCGGTGCATTTGGAAAGGATGCAAGATTTATGCTGATGTCATTGATCAGTCCAGGGTTTAATATATTTTTATTTTTAAAACGTAACAGATATAAAAGGATTTTAAAACAGATATAAAGAGTTAAGGATAATACAGGCTATTTTTTATATATAGATACAATGATTTGTAAGGGTAAGATGATAGTCAGAGGCAATCATTTGAAATCAAGTTTCAAGGTTAAGGTTGGTTTTTGTAACCTTCCTCGGAGGTCATAGAAATACTGCCTTAATAACCTACTATTTATGCTAAGTTTTAATAAATATAATCTCACAGTGTAAGTAGAAGAACTTTTGATAAAGTGCCTGCTATAAAATGGAATTCAACAATTTAAAAGAAATAGCTTCTAACAGCTTGATTAAACATTAGTCAGTGCTTTGCTTTCATTCTGTTATGGTTTCAAAACATTCTTGTTTCACTTGTTTTCCAGGAACAGTGAAATTGACTTTCTAAAGCAAAACAAGGAAGATAAGCTTTAAAACCCCATATCTCTTTAGACTTCTTTTTGCTGCCATCTACAGTGAAACAAGTCCAATTCTTTTCATTTTGATCACTTTCAAAAGTGAAGTAAAGATTCCTCTTTCTTAAGTCTGAGTGGATACCACGAGCGGATAGTTTCTGCATCTTTATTTACCCACTCAAATGACAAGAAATATGATGAGTATTAAAGTATTTTGAAGAAACTGAGCTCACAGTGGGTTGTGAGCTGGCTGGTGACTTTTATTGTCTGCTTCTATTATTCCACTTGGCTCTCAGGCTGCAAATCAACACAAAAAAGCCTCCTTGAACATGCTGAGAATGAGCTTTAATCTCACAGTTTGCCCACTCATTTATTCGAAAATGAGACTGTAATGGAACTTTAGACTTCCACTACAATACATCCAATCAATTCTAAGTACGTCATTAAGAACAACCTTTGATAGACGATACAGAGACTGGAGTTCACCGCCACTAATGCACCTTGATCCAAGTTGTTCATTTACAAGCTGCATCTGTGATCACTGGCAGGTTTAGTGAAAGAAACATCAGCTGAAGTAGGGTTAGTTAAAAAGTAAACTTACAAATTAATTTTTACCAACTGCAAGGAGCATCTTTACAAATTCCTGGTGTGCTCATTTCTTCCCTACCTTTTTTTTTTTAGGTAGACTATGGATTGCTGGAAGGGAGCCGTAGGCCGCAGCTGGATTTATCCCACACTGATCATCTGTGCAAATGGATTTTTCTCCGCAGTGAGGCCATCGGAACCTTTTCTCACTCCTTATCTAACCGGACCAGACAAAAACCTAACGATTGAAGAGGTATGTAACTATTCTCTTAACTAATAATTAAAATGTTTAAAGCATTAAGTCTTACAGCAATAACTGAAGGGAACATAAAGTGTTCAATAACACAGGTATATTTTATATAAAGACTCATATTTAAGATGCTTCTGGAAAAGAGTAAGGACTCCCCTCTTTTGAGAAGGTCAAAACTTTAAAGTCCCTACATTTTTAGGACTTTGAAATTACTTTGGTGGTGGTTTAAGAAATGGATATTTTCAGCAAAATCAGGTCAGATAGTTCCTCTCCCCACCTAGAATCCCAGAGGAGGAGCAACACTAAGATTTATTTATACTTATTGTGGAATTGATTATACTGACAGTGACATAGTGATTGCAAATCATAAGAAAGCCAAGGAGGCTTCCCATTATGAGCTGTTAGAATATTACCTATTGTCGTGGTTTAACCCCAGCCAGCAACTCAGCACCACCCAGCCGCTCGCTCACTCCCCTCACAGTGGGACGGGGGAGAGAATCAGAAGGGTAGAAGTCAGAACACTCATGGGTTGAGCTACAGACAGTTTCACAGGTAAAGCAAAAGCCACGCACACAAGCAAAGCAAAACAAGGAATTCATTCCCTATTTCCCATCGGCAGGCAGGTGTTCAGCCACCTCCAGGAAAGCAGGGCTCCATCACACGTAACGGTGACTTGGGAAGACAAACGCCATCACTCCAATTACAGTTCCTCTTCCTTCTTCTTCCCCCGGCTTTATATGCTGAGCATGACGTCATATGGCATGGGACATCCCTTTGGTCAGCTGGGGTCAGCTGTCCCAGCTGTGTCCCCTCCCAACTCCTTGTGCCCCCCCAGCCTGCTCGCTGGTGGGGTGGGGTGAGGAGCAGAAAAGGCCTTGACTGTGTGTCAGCACTGCTCAGCAGGAACTGAAACATCCCTGTGTTATCAACCCTGTTTCCAGCACAAATCCAAAACACAGCCCCATACTAGCTACTCAGAAGAAAATTAACTCTCTCCCAGCCAAAATCAGCACACTTACATTACAATGTTTTATGCATTCATTACCCTCTGGAGGTCAGATTCACATGCAAAATTTTTTTTTTTTTTTTTTTTTTTGACAAAAGCACGCACTGCAAGTTTCCTTGCTCTGCTCTTCTGTTCAGTACTGGCTGCTTCAGGAGTACACTTCCCAACAAAAAGGGACATAGTTAACAAGTAGCTGAGTCATAGAGCTAATGGTGTAATTAGAAAACACAAGCTTGGTACACCCACATACAGCTAATATGAAGAACAGTCATTCCTGATGTGCACTAGCAAATGGTGGAAGTTAAGGCAGAATCTGCTAGCATAGTATGAACCCAAGGTTTCTTCTGAAAAAAGGTATTTGTGGTTTGGGTGGTTGTTCCGCCCCCCTTTTTTATTATTTTTTTTAGCCACAAAGGAAAATTTTCTCTCTTACATAAAATACACAAATAGCATGATAGGATGCCTTAATTCTGATTTCAGTAAGAATCCTTAACTCAAAAATAACTGTAGTATAGATACTACAGCTCTTTCAGCCAAACTCACCTCTGGTGAGCTAATTCCATAAGTTTCAGTCAAACACTTAAAAATTCTAATTAAAGTTCAGAAAAACAAAAGAAGCCACCCAGGAAGATATAGTGAACCTCCTGCTCATCATGCCACTCACCCCAGTACCAGTTCAGAAGTAAAAAGCCAACCAGCTACTATTTTTGCTCCAGCATTTAAAAAAATTCCTTTCTAGTCTAATTACATAAGCAGAGAACGAGTGATCATGAACGGATACCCTAGCAGGTCCAGCAATTACTCCCCAAACAGGCAACTTGCACATCACAAAGCGAACTTTTTCTATGACTGTATCTAAAAGTAGGGGATACCCCCACCACGGCTGTAGTCAAGCTGCCTGGGCAAGCGCTGAGCTTTAGTGGCAACAGTAAACAGCACCCTCCAACCTCAATACAGATCAGTTTTAGAAAAAGAGAAGAATTTCTTTTCAGAGCACCTACACATTGAAGGCCAACTGAAACTGAAATACTGCTCCATCAAAGACTTGCTTACTTCTTACACATTGAAGAAAACGAAGGAAGTGAAGATAGGTTAGTAACAGCTACACACTCCCTATGTGCACTTCCAGTTCCCCCATTGTAAGAGGCATATGCATTTTTTTCTAGTTCCAACAAAGGACAGAGGTGACCAAAGGTATATAACGACTCACATAAAAGTTAAAACTAAATAGGCATTCATTTCCAGCTACTGTAGAGAATAGGATTTGATGTTAGACAGACTTTCCTGTGACACAAGTGCTGTTATAACCACTTCGAACAGCTGTACATCAAAATCTGTCTTCTTCATAGGCCTTTACTAGAATTATTTTTTTAGCCAATCTACCTGTTTATGTAGCGGAGCCTAGCATCATTGTCTTTGCCTCTTAAGAAGTACATTTACAGTTTTGTAATTTAAGGCAGTTTAAGTCTGCACAATTCAATGTTTTCTGTCACCATAACTATGTTCCTTCAACATCATCATCAAAAAGCTTCAAAACCAACATTTTAAATGTATTTTTAAAAAAATATTTCCTCTTTTATTCTCTTCTAGGTTACCAACCAGATTTTCCCAGTTTGGACATACTCCTACCTTGCACTCCTCATCCCAGTCTTCCTGATTACAGACTACGTGCGCTACAAGCCCGTCCTCCTCCTCCAGGGCATCAGCTTCATCGTCACGTGGCTCTTGCTCCTCTTTGCACACGGAGTGACGGCCATGCAGGCGGTGGAATTCTTCTACGGGATGGTGACAGCCACTGAGGTCGCCTATTACTCCTACATCTACAGTGTCGTCAGCACCGATCACTATCAGAGAGTGACGAGCTATTGCAGAAGTATCACCCTTGTTGCAGCCACAGTTGCCGCTGTGCTGGGACAGCTGCTGGTTTCCTTGGCAGATGTATCCTACTTTCACCTGAATGCCATTACTTTGGCTTCCGTGTCCCTGGCATTCGTGTGTTCGTTTTTCCTCCCAATGCCTCAAAAGAGTATGTTCTTCCACAGGAAAGATGTCTTGGAAGCTCTCCCAGGACCAGATAAAGTTGTGGCTACAGTCAGCTCCGACGGGCCATCAAGCTGCCAAGAGGACCAGGGCTCCGTGTCTGCGGACAGGGGACCAACACCTGAACAGCAGGCTGATAATGCCAAGCCCCAGAATGACGTGCTCAGAATACTGGTGCAGCTGAGCAAGGACCTGAGGGATTGCTACAGCTCTAGGAACCTTCTCTACTGGTCCCTGTGGTGGGCTCTGGCTACAGCAGGCTTTAACCAGGTTCTGAATTACATCCAGGTGCTGTGGGACTTCAGAGCCCCCTCTCACAGCTCTGCAGTGTACAATGGGGCTGTTGAAGCAATAGCAACTTTTTTAGGTAAGTAAAAAATCATTAGCAACTACTTCTAACCCATCCTGTGCTGATGGCATTCTTCAGCAATGTCTTTGGTGCCTTTCTGTTTATTTGCTATGAGGACAAAGGACAACAGCCTCCAATATACAACACCCAAACAGTATGCAAAGCATGTTTTCACTGTACAACTTTATCAGTGGGCTCTTCAAAAACAATCTTAAAAATATATATAGATATAAGCTTTTCCTTCTTGGGGGAGCCTCATTCCACCAAAGTGTTTTAAGAGTTCACGTGCACAGCTCTGCTTAGACCATGAATTTAACCCCAAGTAAGCAGTTCAAAAACGCTGTGCAATGACACCTTGCCTATTCCTCCCTCAAGTACACCTTAAGCGAGGTAGTTTAAAAATTAAAAAGAGCATATTAACAGATACACTGCTCCAGATGGTCTGTTTAGACAGTGGATTAAAGATTATTTCAGGATGTGTGGTCCTGAATAAATACTCTGTGACTGCATCTGTATCCTGATCAGTGAGTTTGCCTTTGGATGTGACACACAAGGAGAGCCTGAGCACACTGTAATTGTTTAGCCTTAAGAAAACAAGCCAAACTCTTCCCAGTGGTGCCCAGTGACAGGACAAGAGGCAAGGGGCACAGATTTAAACAAAGTTCCACTTAAACATACAAGAACATTTTTATTGTGAAGGTGATTTAGCACTGGAACAGGTTGGCCAGAGGTGTGGACTCTCCATCCCTGGAGATGTTCAAGACCTGGACACCATCCTGACCAGCTTGCTTTAGTTGACCCTGCTTTTAGCAGGGCTAGGCAGTCTCCAGACATCTCTTCCAACCTCAGCCATTCTGATTCTTTTTACAGTTACTTGGTCCACCCAAATGACATTCCTCTTTGGCCACAGAATAGAAGGCATTCGGGTAAAGTGCAACTTCTTCATTTAAAGAGCTGTGCAGTACCAATAGAGCTTCATTTTTAAGCTCACATTTACACAGTTATGTCTCCTCCTTCATACCAGGAGCTTTATCTCACATTTCTGCAGGGAACTCTCAGTTTACTCTTCCTCCCTGCAATCAGCATGAACATGCACTTTACTGAAGCTACCTCAGAACTTCTCAGACTACTGGTTTGAGCAGTATTCCCAAGAGCTTTCTTGCTTTTACACCCTCTGGCACTTGATACTATCTCAGAGCACAGAAAGCACTCGCAGTACTAGGAACCTCTGGTTATAGCAGTGATGGACCAAAGGAGTAGGCCTGCTGTGCCTTTTGGAATTCTGATGAAGAGCACATGCAACCAGCAAATGAAGTCCAATTTTGCACTAGTGTGCTAGCCTGCCTCAAGAGATCCAGGCAACTGGTACTTTCTGGACTCTGGTAACTCACTGCTGTATAACCTGCCTGGACCACATTTCTCTTTGCATTTGAGCTACTAACCTCAGCATACTGTGTTTCAAAGAGCTTTCATAAACCCACAGGAGCCTCTCTGCTAAAGGAGCATTAAAAAACCCCATAGCTGGATAACGTTCTTACAGCACTAGACTGTATTTCTCCAGAATTGAGATGGGGAGAAAAGTAAACCTGATTATTACTGCAGAGATTTAAAAAAAAAAAAAATCAAGGCACTGGAGTTTGTTATAACATATTATGCTCAAGGGCTTTTACTGTGTGATGGTCAATAAGGCATTGACAAATGCAGTTCATAAAATTTTTCACCAGAATTTGAAAAAGATGCTTTCATAAAAAAACAAAGCACGAAGGAGGGCAACAGATTTTCATTTCATAAAGACCTTTACATAAAGGAATTAAACTCCATTATGCATATTTTGGCAGAATATGCTTGGTGGGATTGTTCTCTTTGCTCACAGTTGTCAAAAAATGGAGTAACAACAATAGACTGTACACTGCTGCCTCCAGCCTTAAGCATGAGGCACTTTCTCAGAGTGCTTCAGTCTGTAAAAGCTCTGTAAGCAAGGAAAAAACCCAAACAAGCAGCAGACTCCCACACCACTAATAGCAAATATAAGCCACACCATTATCAAAGCCCATTGTGGCCATAACAGTCTCAAGAGCTCCTGGCATGATCCATTAACACAGTTAAGCAATGGCTCTAGAAGGATGATAATGTTTCAGAATTTCAATTATTACTTTTAAATGTTTAGGTTCAGCAACATCGATGGCAGTTGGATATGTCAAAGTAAACTGGGATCTTTCTGGAGAACTGGCTTTGGGAATTTTCTCTGCAATGGATGCTGGCTCTCTGTTTCTCATGCACTTTACTGACAACATCTGGGCATGTTATGCTGGTTACCTTGCGTTTAAAGCATGCTATATGCTCCTTATAACAATAGCAACGTAAGTATAATACACAACTTTCTAATTAAATTGATTTAAATCAGTGTCACATTTTTAAACTTGTCAAAATTTTACTGAAGGTTTCCCTAGAAATAAGATTTTTTAGATAGGTCATGACAGCAGCACATATTATTTCTAGCTTATATAAAACCATGCTTTAAATTATGTGACCTAACCTTACAATAGGTTACTCCAAGTCAGAAACTACCTTATTCTGCATTTAGCTGTTGAATGATCTATGTAGAAGTATTCTCTAAATGATCAAATGAACATGCACAGGTCTTAGCAAAAATATCAACTCAAAATATGTAAAAGATAAGTAGGATGCACAAAAGTGCCAAAGCCAGAAAAACAAGGGATTTCTGCCAAAATGAAGCTGTTAAAGCTTAATTGCCAAGACTGAAGAAGCTTTATCCTATGAAGGATTCACTGTGCGCATTGAATTGTTCCCAAACTTCCTCCCATAAATAAATTGCAAGCATACATATTCTCCATAGTTTAGTTAACCCGTACATTTATTTTCAGGTTTCAGATTGCCGTCAATCTAAGCATGGAGCGTTATGCTTTGATGTTTGGCTTCAACAACTTTGTGGCACTGGTGATTCAGACAATTTTAACTGTTGTTGTAGTAGATTCAAAAGGTCTGGGACTGGATATCAGCACCCAGGTAAGCTACATTACTCATACTGGTCTCAGTTCCCCTACTCTCCTCCAAAAGTGGGTTCTACTCCAAGATTAGCCTTTGGGAAGATATTAGGTAATGGACTAGCTTAGGACAGTCACTTGCTTGAAAAACAGGTTCGTTTAAAGTGAACTGTCAGTAGCTCCTACAACCTACTTGTCCTCTAGTCCTGCCAATTTTGTATTTCTGTAATAATTTTAAGAATATTTTCATAGAGCAGAAGGGAAGGACCACCACCTATTACTCAGGGTTTTTTGTTGTTGTTGTTTTTTGTTTGGTTTTTTTTGGTTGGTTTTTGCCAAATTTTTTTTTATATATTTTATTTTATTTAAAGGCTTGCCATTCACAAGTTTATTGCCAAAATACCCTAAACAGAAGCAGGAAGCAAGCTGAAAGGCAATCTGTGGGTTGATTACTAGGGTAATTCTAAGTTATATAGTTTCACTGGATGCATCTTTAAATTACTGTATTTCTGAAAATTAACTAATCTCATGATTCCCCATTAAATTTCTGAATTTAAAGTTTAAACTTACATACTGAATGAGGTCCAAGTGTCTCTAGCTTTCATCTTCTCAAAGAGCCAGAAAGTGCAGGGCAGCTGTCCTCCTCCCTTATTGAGGTGGGGAGAAGAAGCACGTAACAGTATTCTCTCCCCCTGCCTTTTACAACTGTGGACTTCCTACAGTATGAAGTCAAGCACCCAGACTTCTTGAATCCTTTCAAGATGGGATCATTTTGGGGCATGGGTGACAGGGAGGGGAAAGCAACAGTAGAGGGACACCCCTTCAGCAAAAGCAGTTTTTGACTCACTCTCCTTCTTCCCCACCTCCATTTCCCAGTTTCTCATTTATGGCAGCTACTTTACATTCATAGCTGGAATTTTCATGATCAGAAGCATACACACCATTATTTCCATCAAATGCAGAAATACCAGTGTGACTGGTGAAAGCATTGATCATTAACAAAGGAGACAAAAAGAATGGCTGCAAGCAACAGTGCAGAAGGCTGCATCATCTGAACAATGAATTGGGAGAAAAATAGTGCTCAACCAAGCAAGACTGGTCAATGGTGAAACAAGCTGTATATAAGCCCACAGCATAAAGAGCTTTGTCAACAGGATGATGCATTGTACCCTTTTTCTTCACTAGTAGTTCTAACACCAAATAATCCTCAAACACTCTTTATTTCAACACAAATTTAATGATCTCACACCAGAACTTCTATTAATGCTCAATAAGCAGAAGAAACAAGTGCATATAGATGCCTGAACCTCACAACAGAAGAACTTAGAGAACACAACCTTTGAATTTTCACTTCTACTGAGTATTTCAATTAAAGGCAATTTAGTCATAGGCGTTAAGACCATCAAACATTCCTAGGTTTGCTGGTTTTGGCTGGGAGAGAGTTCATTTTATTCATAGTAGCTAGTATGGGGCTGTTTTGGATTTGTGCTGGAAACAGTGCTGATAATACAGAGATGTTTCAGTTCCTGCTGAGCAGTGCTGACACAGTCAAGGCCTTTTCTGCTCCTCACCCCACCCCACCAGCGAGCAGGCTCAGGGGGGCACAAGGAGTTGGGAGGGGACACGGCTGGGACAGCTGACCCCAGCTGACCAAAGGGGTGTCCCATGCCATATAACATCATGCTCAGCATATAAAGCTGGGGGAAGAAGAAGGAAGAGGAGCTGTAATTGGAGTGATGGCGTTTGTCTTCCCAAGTCACCGTTACGTGTGATGGAGCCCTGCTTTCCTGGAGGTGGCTGAACACCTGCCTGCCGATGGGAAATAGGGAATGAATTCCTTGTTTTGCTTTGCTTGTGTGTGCGGATTTGCTTTACCTATGAAACTGTCTGTAGCTCAACCCATGCGTTTTCTCTCTTTTACTCTTCTGATTCTCTCCCCCATCCCACCAAGGGGGAGAGAGAGCCCGGCTAGGTGCGGCTTAGTTGCTGGCTGGGGTTAAACCACAACACTAGGGAATCTAAAGAAGCAGTTGCCCCATTGCAGCCAGATGTTGGAAAGCTTGCCACAGAAACCTTTTGAAAACTTAGACTTTTTCAACTGGAAGTTGTGACATGCATTTTTAAAGCAAGTTAAAATAGCAACAAACCATTTTTTTCCAAAAGACACTACTTCTGTATGTTCAAAAGTGGATTACTACAATGCTACATAGCAGAGCAATACTGCCACTTTAGTTTACAAATGGCCAAATGCAGTCCTTTCGGATTCCACACAGACAACGCACTCCTCAGAAATCTGAAGTTACAGGACTAAGGAAAACATGTCATTATATACAGATAAACTGCTACTGATGCAGTGAGAGTTTTACTGTGAATTTGTTGAAGATGTACAAATACAACACATCTTCCCTTGGAGTTTCTGTCTTGATAAGCATATGCATTAATTATGTCTGACAATTGCCATGACCCACACACACATATCTTTCGAAGCAAACTAACTTCTCATTTTTAAGCCATGGGGAGCCACTTCAATTTCTATGCAAGGCAGGCTTACTTAAGTAACACCACTTAAAGTTTAGATATAACTAAAGCTAATTAGGGAATGTTCTTTCAACTGTTCAATAATGTCTACTTTGGAGTCAACTATATCAGACAGCGGCAAATTCCATTTTGTTCCTTTACCACAACTTACAGATTTGCCACGAGTCAGAAGTAAATGTTTCCCCCAGTTCAGCTCACAAGAAAGTAGAAATCATTAATTCCTTCAAAAACAGTTCCAAAAGCTGCTTGAGCTTGCCTTTATGCCCCAGTAAGTGTTCCCTTCAGGAGAACAGAATACTTGCATTATATTTTAGTTGGAATTCCTGAAAGAGAACTATAATTTGGTCCTTTTAAAATTAATTTCTTGCCTCAGCATGTTTCAACACAGTGCTTGGGAGTTTGCAGCCACTGATTAGCTTTGAACTGCTGAAACTGGGCATCACATCTGCCTTGCAGAACTCAAGATGTACCTCTTACAGCATCTTCTCACACACATAAGAGCTCACATATTAGGAGTAGAAGTATTAATCTAGAAGGTCTCCAAACTAATTTCTGTATAAGAGGGCTAAAGTTATCAAGTGAAGTGCTTTGATGTTAAAGCAGAAGAGATACTGAAAAGCTAGTGGAAGTATAGCTTTTTGGCACCTATGCTAGTTGCATGAGCAATTGTGTGAACAACTGCAAAGATTTCTAAGACAAAACATTTATAATCATGGGTGAAGAATTAATTTTGTAAATATAGCTATTTTTAAAATCTAATCAACCACTCAGCTATGGTGTCAGTTTCCGCTCAACATAAAGGAGACTCAAACCAACAGGAGCCCTTCAGCCACTTGTGTGGAGTTTGACAAACTTAAAATTAGCAAACATACACTAAACAGATGTAGTTGTGTATAGTAAAAGTTGTCAACCTTTTACCTGCATTCAAGCTAGTTATGAAAAATAAGGTATTCCACTATTTCTGCAATGTAATATAAAACTACGTGCCTTGCATACTTAAATGAATTTCAGTATCTCTTCACAGTAATCAGCTTCATTTGGATCAGAACAATTTAAATAGATGCTGATCTCATTAGCCCTTGCACAAAGCTTATTTTACATCAATTTAGGTGAAGGGAACAAAGGATTGTTCTTCTTCCACAAGGCTGTTCCTCATCTTGTTGATGAGACATTTGGTTGGTTTGGTCCAGTTCCCTGCAATGAGCATATTTAAGCATTCTGCAAGTCCTTCTGAACCCTTGCAGCTCCCCACTCTCTACTGCATTTATGTGTTACTATCCCAAACAAGTAAGGTCAACAACAGGGAAGAACTACAGCTTTTTATACTATGCTAGAAAACTGGTGAGAGCAAGAGCATCACTAACACCCTGGAAATTCTCAATTGCTGGGGATTTGTTTAGAGAATTTCCCAGACAATCTTGCGAATTAAACCATACTCTGCCCAGCAGCCTTCATCAGAAGGAAAAGACAGACTTCAAGTCTGTTTTAACTTCAAATATGCCAACAGGACAAAACCAGACATTTAAGTGAGGAATGCTACTGTAAGCAGTTTGTTGTATAAGCTGCCTGTCCCCTGCTTTGGGATCTCTAAAGCTTCAAAAAAAAAAAAAAAGATAGAGAAATTACTACCACCCCATAGGCAGGCAACAGAAGTCAAAAGCACTGGCATAAGTGTTGTTACAAGCAGTGGTCAAGTCTTTCAGCTCCCCTAGAAATAAGCAAATCTAACATTCAGGCAGTCAATTAAAAGTGAAATGTCTTACCTTCAAGAATTTTCGCATTTGTCTTAAATGGGCTTGCACATCCTCTTCTCAAAAATCACCTGACATAATCTGATCTTATTTATTCCTGTCACCCTGAAAGCTGTTAAGAGGTTATTCTCCAGCTGGTCAGAAACCTTTTTTTAAGCTTGCAGTTTATATATTAATGATATATTTACATTATTTGCTTAGTTCCAGTATTACGCTTGAACTTAAGCCAAGTTATCTCTGTGTTTAAAACATCATCACCAACTACTGTGATGCAGAGTTATATTTTTCCTTGAACCTTCTTACTATTACAGACTAGAGAAGGCAGATGTTTTTTCCCCCTCTACAAATTGCATTTAGTATGATAGGAAACACTCCAGAAAATGAAAAAAAAATTGATGAATTTAATATTCTGCAGGAGGTCTTACTAACATATATCAATTTTTAATAAAAAGAGTGCTATTACATCTGTGGTACCTTGGCCTGCTATTACACATACTGTTCTGATCACAACTAAGTCTTGTTCAAAGACTGTCATTAGCTACCCATAATTACATGTCTTTTGCAGCTAACCATTTCTCAAGTAACTACCCTCAGTGCTTCCCGTGTCCTTCATTACACAGCTATTCTGCCAAACTAATTCAAGTTCACTCAACATTTTCCTGTTCAATAGGTCACTTCACTTGAGCTAGAACAGCAAGCTTAATCACAAGGACACAAAGAAACATATCCAAGTGAGTCATGCGAAAATTTTAAGCTTAACTCACCTTTAAGTATATTGCTTTTGATAACTCATCTGTGTATGAGACTCACAATATGTCCATTTTAACCCAACAAAATGTTACTGCAGAGAAATAATGCTACACAATTGTTTTTTCTAATATTTATTTTTTTCACCTGCAAACTGTAGCAAAACATGATCAGCTTTATTATGCAGACAGGTATCCCTCTAACATTAGAGATTTAGGCATGTATAAATAGAAGAGCTCTTAGGAAAGGAAAACATTTTGAGAAATGAACAAACCTTCAATTTAACTTCATGACTTCCAATACCAATGGTTAAAATGATGTAGCTCATTCATTCCAAGAGATACAACAGCACCTTAAAGTGGCTGATCTATTTCCCAGTAACATTTTTCACATAACAATGTGTTAAAGTTACAAATACTGATATGCACAAATAGCTATTTTCTAAGAAAAATATGTACAATACTGCAGCATAATGAATGTGGTATCTGCAATAACTTATTAGCCAATTTTAATATACATGATACCGCTACTTTTTACCTGCCAGTTCACAGGTTCAAGGATGTTACCACAGCCCTCTGTTTTGCACGTTATTACCTGGTGGGGGGGTTGATTTTCTTGGGTTTTGTGTATTTATTTTCTTTTTTGAATTTTTTAAAGGTACACAATGCAGGCTTTTATTTTTACTTCTTAAAGACTTCTTTTGTGTTTAAAGCTAATATCAGTGAAACAAGACAACAGTGCAAGAGGCGCAGAGATGTTATGTGACCACATAAGAGTTCTTTTGGGTAAAGTGTCTATAAGGCTATAAGAAAGGATTGGTTGATGAGCTTCCTGTTGGAAATTGTCCTGTTGGTGCACCAGCCTGGGGGAAAATGAAAGAAAAGAAACAAGACAAATATTTAAGATTTTTTTCCATATTGTAAATTATATATGCAAGATATATAAAAAAGAAAACCACCTATTAGGAAGTATTTCTGGTTTATGTTGCAGTCTTTTTTTGTTGGTTCTCTGAAATTGCACTCCTGTAAGAGCATGGTATACAAGTACCTCTCTTGATTTGAATAGCCTTACAAATGCCATGTCATCATAACAGTGAATTGCACTTAGGAGATTCATATGCTGCCTTCCCTTATTCGAAGGAAAAAAAAAAATCTTTGTGTGTCTCTAAATTAAGTGTTACAGATTATGCCGCTTCAGACATACAGAAGTTATTAATATCACGCAACAACTCACTTACCATAAAAGGGTTACTAGATACTCCAACAGCTGCAACTTGTCCAAAAGGAGTTACTACAGGCTTTGCCTGTCCAAATGCAGCAAAACCTGCTCCTTGGAAAGATAAGTGAAAAATATTAATACTAGTAACCAATCTTTGCTGCAGCTCCCACACAAAATTAAGTGGAAGCCTGGACTGCACAATCAGGAGGATTGATCTACTTAAACACCATCAAGAATGTAAGTGTAAAAAAACAATATGGCTAGGCTTTTTCTTTGTTTTATTTTCAACTGTTCAGAACTAATCAGTTTCCTATTTCTACGTATGCACTTTTTCAATGTTATTTTATCATTTAAATTTAGGGAGAAAGTACTCTCCAATTTTCTCTTGCCTGTGTTCTATGAAGTTAGATAAAGTGTTATAATCACTTGCGGACACTCCAAAAATGAAGGCAAAACAATCCTTCTTGCATAAAAAACCTTTAAGCCTGGGAATACTTACAATTTTAGTATCAGATTGAGGTAAAATTTCAGTTATGTCACTGCACAAAGCCAAATCAGAAAGCTCAACTACAGGGCCAAAACAAAGTGTGGGAACACCTCTTCAATATTATTATCAAGTTCATATAGAAATACACACCCATTATTGCTAAATTACAGATGTATCATTTTCTCCATGTTTCTGATTTAAACAAGATTATCTAAAACGTATAGACCTACCATTTGGCTGCTGAGCAAAAGCAGTCTGTTGAGGGAAAGCTGCCTGTGTTGGGAACGTGGGCTGCTGGAAGTTGCCACTAAAACTAGTAGGAAGACTGTAGGAGGCAGGAGTTCCAAATCCTGCAGGCATGCTCATGGATGCAGTACCAAATGTTGCTGCTGGTAGGCAAAAAATAACATTCCATTATTTGTAAGAAAACACTTTTTTCATGAGGAAAAATTACTAAAATGTCATGTTTAGAAAAGTCTCCTAATGCCTCAGTGACCATACAAAAGTTAGGTTCAACTTCTACAGCCACTGAACTGATTTGTGAGTTTGCATCACCACCAATTTACTTTTGCTCTTTAAAAATGAATGGAATAATTTAAAATTTACTAGATTCAGCACATTCAGATATATTTTCTGAAAAGAAAATTATTTTTTACTTTCTCTACATTATAGTATACTTCCCCCACAGTTTTTCTGGTAAAAGTCTGCACACATCAGAAGCAAGCACTTTCAGGCAGTTTCTCCTTCCGAGAAAAGCATGAAAGGATCTTCCTACTTCAAGCTGCATTACAGAAAGTTACAAGTCAAAAAAAAAAAGTCATAAGGGATACATGCATCCCCTCTCTCTTCATCCCATCCTTAATCTCACTTTAAAGGAAATTTTTACCATGCACATTATTTGCACACACAGTTCCTATTGCAAATGCTCTTACTGGTGAGGTAAGACTTAAAACAAAAAAAACCCAAAACTTTTCATCTGATTCTCTGCTGAACATTTCAAGTAAAGAACACATATGCTCACATGCTATTCCACTTGCCTTCAGCAAATAAACAGGAGCACATCAAGTGCAAAAATGTAGTAACAAAACCATTATTCAGGCTTTTGAGAGATATTCTGGAAAGGAGAAGCTTATAGAAGTATTTTTGGTACAAATACAGACACCAGGCATTTTATTCTAGTTAAACATTAGACAGAATTCTTCTTTTGAAATGTTACAAGATAGATTTTATGCAACTCAACTGTTTAAAAAAAATATATCTAATTAATATAGCTTAATTATCAGTTGAAAAATTTACCCTGTAAGTATTCAAGGGCAAGACATTATACATACATGAACTGCTGACAAAGTACACGCAAAGCTAATGTACTAACATTGTTGTCAAGTTACAGATAGCAGAGAAGCTATTCAACAGGAAAACTTGCTAAAACAGCAAACAAAAGCACAACAAAGTGAGCAGTGAGTTGGGATAGCCCAAAAGGCATCAAGCTACTGTTGGTAGAAACTTCAAGAGTCACTCAGCTTGTTAGCATTATATTGTGACCATGGAGGATATCAATAATGGTTTTGTTTTAGTTGCTTAATAGGTTGCCTGTGTAAGCTCTTCTCTCCCTTTGCCTATACCCCCTCCCTTTTAAAACACAGAAAGTCTTCCAAAATTCTACGTGCAGAGAACCAGATAGCTATCAATAAGCTTTTACAAGCAAGAACAATTAGCCACAAGAAACTTGATACCAAATGTGGCCACCTACCAAAATGAGCCTGAGGAAATATGTGAGAGTGCATTGCTCCCGAGAGGCCTTATGGAAGCCACAAAGAGACCAGACAATGTCAAATCATTTATACACTCGAGTAGTCATTTCTTAGTTATATGTATATATGTATAAAAATATACACACACATATGTACCAAACAATTTGTCCATAGCATGACCAGCAATAGATTAAGCTAAGAAAACCGTTACAAAGCAGATCTCCCATGTAATAAATAGCAAAGTTCATGCAGAAAGAAAGCTTACACCTTAAACTGAAAGGGGTAGAATATTATCTTTACTTATAGTCATTATCTCTAGTTACCCAGTACATAACATCAGTATAGCTACCAAAGGGTTGGCACTCTGCAAGCCAAGGATTGCAGTTTAGAAGGCAGAAAGATAAATTTGTTTGAATATGGCAACTCTATCTAAAGAGGCTACAAGTTCTTAATGATGATCCAAAATAGCACAATTAGTAATGAGATTAAAATGAGGAAAAAGATATTTTGGTCATTAAGTAGCTGAATAAGTTTAACTGCATAATATTTCAAAAGGGACTGAAAACAAAATTCATTTTAGCAGAGGACATGAATTTGATCAATTCAGTTTTAACTCAGCCTGATCAGCCTAAATCTACCTAAAACTTTGAGCAAAGCACAACTCAATGTTAAAATGCATACATCAGCAGATTTAAGTCTGTGGAAGTCCAGTTAATAGATGAAAGTGCCAAATTTAGCAGTGCCTTTGGAAAGGAAAATTAGCATAATCTAACAGTCATCTAAACCCAAGTTCAGTGTTTTAAAGAAAAGTACAAGTTGGTTTTTTTAAAAAGTGATTAAGTTTCTGTCTATGGAATTATGATTCTACAGAATCCTCCCCCAGAAAATTAATGTAAATCACAAGTGTAAAGATTATATTTAAACATATGCTTTACTGTTACAAAAAAAGACAAATAAAGGACACCACCAATGTACTGAATAAGTGGACTGGTGAGGAGCTAACAGCCCAAAAGCCTTGTTTTCCCTTGTTCTAGCCCCAGTTCTTTAGTTTTATGGGCTTTCAGGACTTGGAAATAAAGAAACAAAAAAAAGCAAGTGTACCAGCTTAGCAGCAGGGCTTTCAAGATCTCTGATTTCAGGGCAACCTGCGATGAAGCATGCTTCAAAGCAAAGGTTATAGTCTTGGAAGGTACCCAACTGGTAATACAGACTACAAATAGCTTAGGTGGTATTAGATGATCTTAAACAGCTCATTTTGACATTTTTCATGCCCACCATTTGAAATGCTAGGATTGGGCCAGAAACAGGAAAGTAATGTCCTCAGTCCAATAAAAAAAACAACTTATCTCAACAACAACAAAAAAACAAAACAAAAAAAAAAAACACCACAAAAAAAACCCAGTTGAAGTTGATTTCTGCAGCCTATTCATAAGTATTGTACTCCACATTGAACAAACACACAACATGTCAAATAGACTAGAGACAAATAGTACAGAAAACCTTTAAGGAACAATTTACACACTATGAAAAAAAGAATCAATGCAAGTCTTGAAAGTAAGTTTCTCAAACACTCAGGGGTTTTTTTCCTAACCTGTTGCTCCTCGGCTGTTAGTCTGGAATGGATTTGTTGAAGGTGCCACTGGGGCAACAGGGGCAGCTACAAATGGATTTGTGGAAGGTGTTGCTGAAAGATTAAAAACATGTTATTTAATAAAGTCTTTTAAAAATAGCCAACCTGACTCACATTAAGTTTATACAGCTTTTATATAGATATATGAATATCTAAAATTACATGAAAAATAGGAATTGATAATAAAAAGCTTAATTTGAAATGCATCACAATGGTACTTTTTTAGCATCCTTTAGTAACTTCAATATTACTACTGTCAAAGTATAGCACTATCAACTAAAAATTAGTAAGATGTTTGCTTACAGTCCACAAAAGGCATTAATAACACATATACCTCCAAATGGAGCAGGCACACTCGAAGATGCAGGCTGTGTCTGTGCAGTAGCAGCCACAGGTACTGTTCCAAAAGCATTGCTGAAAATAATTCATACATTCGGTGAAGTCAGAATTACTTGTTCAACAATTAAATACAACTTAATTATTGTTGGCGTGTAAAAGAATAGAAAAGGAATGTTTACGTGCAGTTTGCAAACTGCAATATAATTCACTGATGCCTCGAATTGAGCCCCTGATGCCAGGGTCAGAGACTATAACTAGTGCTGAGCAATGGAAAGTCCTCTCCACCAACAGCAGGAGAAAGAATATTGAACAGAGGCCACCAGCGTAAATGTTGCGAAGCAGAAGATTTAGGGGCACTTGCAATACCAAGCAGAGCTATAACAGGCATTTGGTATTTATTACTTTAATGATCTAAAAAAAGAAGTGGTTGGCACCATTTACATTACAAATATCTGAATATTCTTTTTGCCAGGGATGATGGGATTTTCAGTATGCGTGCAAATACTCTGTACAGGAAAGTGTTATCATCTAACAGGTTTAGCATGTAATGACTAGAAAGGTGCAGAGAAAATTAAGAATACTTTCAGCAGAATGTTATCTTATAATATCTTATCAGACAGTACTGCTATTTAAAAAAAAGGATGCAGTTTCAGTAGTACCTCTAAACTTATTCAACGTTTCCCCATTTAGGTAAGAAATAAAACCAGATTTAAGAAACAACTTTGAGCTACTGTTCTGCATACTGCTGAAGTCAATGTAGAAAGTCAGCTACTTCTAACAAAGTACCTGCTAACGTTACTGGTGGAAGTATACGCGTTACTAGAGGTTGCTGTGGAGCTGAACACGCTGTCTAATTCTGCTAGAGCCGCATACTTGTCTGAAGACGCACTTGACTGATTTGGGGCTGTCAATGCAGGACCTCCTGATGCTGACACTACTGTACTGAAGCCACTTCCTTGCTCACTACCACCTAGAAAGAAAGAAACCAGATTAAAAGTGATGAAGATGGTTTCACTTTCTGCCCTGCCAACGTTGAGAACTAAATGAAAGTTCACGGACAGTTTAAGTTTCAGACTTAAAAATTAAATATGCACTAGGGCATACAGGAAAAAAAAATTTAACAAGCCATTAGCTATTAGCAAAGTGTCATGCTTCTATAGATATTCTGCAGCTCCAAAGAGCCTCTGGTTTCCCTGGAAAATAATGACTAAATACTACCATCATTTTCAACTAGAAAATTTAACAAAACACACCCTCAAACTATCCATTTCACAAAGTACTACATTACAAACCAACACAAGTTTTTATCCACCATTTGAGAAGGAAAAAAAATAACAGAACAACTAGGTTTTTTTCTCCTTAACTTAAAATCAACTAAATCCAAGTATTACTGCTACTAGTTTATAAAAAACTAGAGCCAAATCTTTTTGTGGCAGAGAGGTAGGAAAGCTACTCTGGCAGTTCTCTGCAACAACTGTGGCTCTCCATTCAAGAGCCTTCACTATAGGTTTTAGCACAAATATAAAATATATATTTATATTTTCATCATTGCCTTAATAATTATTTAGATATCTCCACTTAGAGTTATTCATCTTGACAGCAAGTAGGTTCCCAAAAAGCAGTTTTCTGATGACATCCTTTTGGAGTAATGTTAGTCTTAAAATTTACATCTTACACATTAAGGGTACACTGACATGAAATTCTACTTATAATTTAAAGAAAGGACATTTTGAAATATGGTTACTATTTTGACATGCACAGCCATCCTTGTGGTAAGTATACGCATGTAGAATAAGCACATCAAAGAATAAAGTTTAATACCTTGCCCTGCGCTGAAGATATTATCTAAATTAGCAAGAGCTGCATATTTGTCAGCTGACTGGAGATTCGATTTATTCACTGCAGCTTTACTGGCTGCAGTTGCTGTTGTGTTGCTCTGAGAAGCATTGAAGGCTCCAAAATCAGCACTGGAGGATTTGGGGAAGTTATCAAAGTGAGCAAAGTTAGCATTCACTGATCCAGCGCTTCCACCTGTAACAAATTAAGTTAAACACGATCAACACTCCAAAGCTAGAGAAAGTCACTCCAACTGTAACTGATGGCACAATAATCCCACCTCTTTGTGGTTAAATGAGGCAACATGTTCCCCCACCCCACAGATCAGGGACAAAAAAACCCCGAGCTTCAACAGCTTAAATCACAATCATAATTTGATCTTGAAGAACTTTATGCTATTTATTAGCTGTTAAACTAATTTCAACAATTTTGCTAGAAAAATAAGTATTTGTCTGAATCTTTAATATGCAAAATACAGAAGCTTCATTTTCCTGACATATGCATCTAATGAATAGCTACTAAATGCATTTACTTAATGGTACAATGTTCAACCATTTCAGATGTCAGTCATCGTTCTAAGCAAAAAACAGTGCCTAGAATTCCAAAAGTAGTATGATTCCTTGCCAAGGTTTAGAGACATAGTTTGGTTCTCTGTTCTCAGATTTTTAGACTACATCCAATCAAGAAAGAGGTGAGGGGGAAGACACAACACAGCTCTTTTTATACCAAGTCTCCACTGATGTCAGAGATACATAAATCAATTTTAAAAATATCTGACTTAGGTCCACACAACTGAACTTCACTTCAAATATGAAACCATGAGCTTCCATCTCTTCAATGTCCAGACAATTTAACCTAGGCAGGTCACGTACTTAAATTTAAATGAGTTGTTCCATTAAGTGTATCACATTTTATAACAGTTGGTTGAGGATTTCACTCATGCTACAGAACACACAACTTTCTAATAGCATAATCAAGAAGTTAAAACATATGCAACAGTAGGAATGAAAATGCTATACTACAATGGCATAAAATGAAGCAAGCTGAGTTTTCCACTGCGTGGAACTTACTGTGCACAGCCTGGAGAGGAAAAGCTGAAGTAAATTCACCAAAACTGCAGCTAGATGAAAGCGTTCTGAACGCTGGACAGCCAGAAATTGTGTGTGGGTTAAAGTTAACATAAGAAGGGAGAAAGAAAATTTGAAAAAAAGTTTAAAACGACACCACACTCAAAAGAAAAAAAAAAAAGGAAAAGAAAGTCAGTCAGCCAAAGATCTAGACAAACAGCAAGTGTAAGCTCAAGCAGAAGTTTTAAAGCATGATCAAATTAAAGGAAAGCAAAATAAATCTTAGCAATAGGCTCTACACATGAAGTCAAATATACTGAAGTGTGTGCATATGTTATACATACGCATAGACACACACTTTTTTTTGGTACCGTGATGTACTTTTGGGTCTACTGAAACACTTCTCTTACACCATACAGAGTCAATTCAATATTTATCAAAAGCAGTATGGTTCACTCTTTTCATAGGTATTTCAGGTGTAGAGCTAACAAACACATAGTGCCATAAGTCAGACTTCTGAGTAGCATTAGGAAAAAAAAAAGAAAATCAACACCAGACAGGAGGAATTCATTTTGAGTTTCCCCAGAGCTTCAGATGGCTTGAGTGCATTAAAGCAGGCAGATGCAAGAAATCAACTCAAGTACCTTCCAACATATAGGTAAGGATTATTTCAATTAAGCATTAATCAAAAGTGCTAGGAGTTCTACCTGTATTTTGGGGCTGAAAAGAAGACTGACTTGCTGTGGGGAAACCTCCAAAATTACTCGAGCCACTAGAATGTCCAAATGCATCAAAGTTTGCAAAACCTGCATTTGCAGAGTTCTGCGCTGTAAATTGCAAAGGAACAAAACATGTTAATGGATATGGGAAATAAACACAAAAGCAGATGTATTAACTGAATTCATGGTCATGACAACCTCCAAGGGTTATGTCCTACCTTGTAATTTCTTTTTATGTGAAAAAATTATACATGATATCCTACAACTGAAAGTTGTCTTTGAACAAGCTTTCACGAATCACCTTCATAGAGCTGTACCAGTTAATGCTACTTCTCTCCTCTTCACACATACTACTACTCACAACTGCATGACCTGAAGAAGTCCAGTTCAGCTTAACCCTAGAGTGTTTGCAGTGGTGGCTGGTCAGGGAAAAACAGCCAAGAAGTACAGAATACCAGATGTATACCTGTAGAACCCAAACCAGGTATCATTCTAAATGCTAGTTTCCAAAACTAGAATTTGTGGGCTAACTGAACATTTCTTTGGGAATAAAAATTAGAAAGTATTCTTGTAACATACTAACAATTTGAATTCCTCATATATAAAGTGCTTCTTCCTTGGGTGAATGTAGTTTGGCACCACTTGAATAGTTTTGGCTAGGTTTATAAATTCATTTCACTGGAAAATTCAGTTTTTAAAAAACTAAATCAAGAGTACAGAAATATGGAAAATCAATACCAATGTCAAGAAGATAGCATTCATAGAGTGTATCCACAAAATAAAATCCAAGGACATTTCAAATAGAATTTCAGTTTTCGCCTTCCTTTCGTGCCATACTATAGGAGAAAATAAAAGTTAACACCCATCTAATTTCAAACACCTGGATATTCAAGCACATCTATAGATTCAACAGGAATTGCATGCCTAACTGATAAGCTCCACAGAAAGTCTTAACCACTGTTACAAGCAAGGAGTAAGGGAAAAAGTGTTTTTAATCAAATGCAAAACAAACCCATATATATAGTTAGCTTGAGTTACCATCTAAAGAAAGCCCACAAAACACCTTCTAGAATAACAAATGCATACATCATATTTTTGGGTCAGGATTTGTTATTCTGGAGGGATTTTGCAGATTAAGTATATACAAAACCAATAAATTATACTGATTGTTTAAGTACTGTTACTTAATAGCGAGATAACACTAATAAAAAGTCGCATTATTTCACTTAATTTCTATTAACAAAGCATCTGCACTAAAGGTTTATAAACTAAAGGGACATTTTTATACAAACTACTATATTCCACAATGCTGCTAATACAAATGAAAGTGCAAATATTTCCCTTCACAGGGGACACTGGAAGAGAGAGTGAGGTTTGACTCTACTTGATACCCCTTTTTTATTAGAAGTGTGCATGCATATTGGCTTTACATGGCATGGTTTTGGTAGCAGGGGGCTGCAGGGGTGGCTCCTGTGAGAAGATACTAGAAGCTGCCCCCACTTCTGACAGCCAGTTTCAGACAGCTCCAAAACAGACCTGCAGCTGCCCAAAGCGGAACCCATCAGTAACCCTGGTGGCACCTCTGTGGTAACATATGTAAGAAAGGGTAAAAAACACTGTGCAACAGCTGTGAGAGAAAGGAGTGAAAAAAATGTGAGAGAAACAACCCTGCAGACACCAAGGTCAATGAAGAGGGAGAGGGAGGATGTGCTCCAGGCACTGGATCAGAGATTTCCCTGCAGCCCATGGAGAAGACCATGGTGAAGAAGGTTGTCCCCCTACAGCTGATGGATGACCACGGTGGAACAGATATCCACACTGGAGTCTGTGAAGGACCCCACACCAGAGCAGGAGAGACGCCCTGAAGGACGCTGGGGCCTGTGGAAAGCCCATGCTGGAGCAGGCTCCTGGCAGGAGCTGTGGCTTATGGAGAGGAGACCACGCAGGAGCAGGTTTTCGGGCAGGAGCTGTGACCCTGTGGGGGTCCCACGCTGGAGCAGTCTATGCCTGAAGGACTGTACCCCATGGAAAAGACCCATGCTGGCACAGTTCTTGAAGAACTCTAGCCCACGGGAAGGGCCCACATTGAAGAATTTTGTGAAGGACTGTATGCCATTGAGGGGGGGAGGGATCCCACAATGGAGCAGGGGAACAACATGAGGAAGAAGGAACAGCAGAGATGAAGTGTTACAAACTGACTGCAACCCCCATTCCCCATCCCCCTGCACTGCTCAGGGGGAGGAAGTAGAAAAGTCAGAAGCGCAACTGAGCCTGGAAAGAAGGAGTGAAGGTGGTTTTAGTTTTATTTCTCACTATCCTACCCTATTATTAACGGACAATAAATTAAGTTAATCTTCCCCAAGTCAAGTCTGTTTTGCCCATGACAGTAACTGGCAAGTGATCTCTCTGTCCTTATCTTGACTCATCATATTTTCTCACTGCTGAGGAGGGGGAGTAAGAGAGCATCTTGGTGGGCACCTGGCAGCCAGCCAAGGTCAACCCACCACAGCATGAGAGTCAACAAGCAAGGGGGGGGTGGGGGGGTGGTGGTGAAATAAATGAGAAAGCAAGCTGTTGGGAAAGTTCTGTCCTAAAATTTTCACCTTTAAAGTATGCAAGGAGAAAAAGCTGACACAAACAGAGGAAAAATAGTTTCTATTATACCCTCTGTATTGGTTCAAACAGCATGCTACAGACTTCAACTCCACATTCCACAAGTTTTTTTGTTTGTTTTGTTTTTAAGCCAGTAGCTTTTTAAGAGGAATAGATTAAGAATTCAATCGCACCTTGCTTTAAAATGAAAGTGATGCTTTCATCCTGATGCATCAATTGGATAGGGGCTACTCGGAGACTGATGTTTAGTTGACCAAATAGGAGTAAGTACATAAATGTCACTCCAAGAACAGTAACAGAATTTTTCATTTTAATCACTCACACAAACAGAATACTATGTCAAGAATTTTAAATGAAATATCTTTTGGGTCTAGATTAAAAACTAGAATGTATTATATTACAGGCCACTTTTAACAATTTTATTGCATCAGCAGACACAGAAAGTATGACTTGCAAGTGGGCCCATGTTAAAACAGTAGAGCTGTAAAGACTCTTCTGCAGAGTATTCAGATGTTAATCTTGCTTTATTTTATGTGGTAAGGTTTAAACCTATGTAAAAGGGGCACAAAGGTAAAGACCAGGTAAGACTTGTACTTTCCTGTACCTGAACAATATGTAGATTGGCAATTCCAAAATTCAGTACTCCACACAGAAACCCAAGACCAACCCTAAGTAAGTTAAGGAACTACAGTGGATTGCAGATTGGCATAGATTTACAACTGCTGTTGTGACTGCAGATCAATGAGGCAGTACAAAAGCTAGCTGGCTAAAGCTAGCTCAAGTATGACAGCACCAGTCATGGCAATGCAAGCTGCCTCTACAATCTTTGCATGGTTTCTTCTGCGAGGTTTGCACTACCTAGTGTGGAATAAAGGCATGAAACATTGCAAAGCCAAAAAACCTAAAATAAATTTCACATATATTCAATTACAAAATTGAAAAGAATTCTCTAGAAGACAATAACTGTACCATACTATTTTATTTCTTCTGGGTAAAGCCTGTTCTCCCTTGTTAGCCACGATAAGAGTTGTGCTGTGTCACTATGCCATTTAAAAATTTTTTTTTCAGGTCTTCTATTCCATTAGTTTATAGAAAGTCTACATGCCAAAAATTTTTATCTTTTCTGTTGCTATTACCAATCTGTAAACTACAGACAGAGAACAGTTATCCACCATCACCTTCAAAGTATCATCATTTTGCAGAAGTTATGGAAGTTTGTAAATTACATACAGACAGTAAACATAAGGCATGTTTCCCCTTCAACATGCAAAAATGTCCTGAGCCAGCTTAGTATATTAGAAAACTCAGAAAAAAAGGAACATATCAGAAGTTGGACTGGACTTCCTGCATAATTTTCAAGCTTTACATCTACACTTTACAGATCACAGCATAAGTTTGTTAATATTTTCTTATCAGCTACTGCACTCAGTTGTGCCTTAATTGCAGAAACAGTAACTTATACTGGAAGACCTTAAATTTGCTGGTGCTCTTCAGTGATTTCTTCAGTAACCATAGTGTACATGAAGGGAGAGAGAAGTCCATTCCCTGTAGCACAGCTAAAATCAAGACCTAAAACAAGAATATCGGACCACACACTTCGAGAAAGTAGTGCTGGACTAAGTGCAAATTCTTCCATCCTCTGCTGTAGTGTGTGATTACTAACAAAAATTACATGTTTATACAGCTCCTTAAATGAGCATTTAAAACTCACTTTTGCCAAAGCTGGCGGACTGATCAACCATCCCTGTGTTCCAAAAGGAA
Source organism: Pelecanoides urinatrix (assembly GCA_013400755.1). NCBI lineage: Eukaryota > Metazoa > Chordata > Aves > Procellariiformes > Procellariidae > Pelecanoides > Pelecanoides urinatrix. Next base: position 82,973 of record VZTQ01014478.1, read on the forward strand.
GAGTCTGTAGCATTTCATTATTAGTTTCAGTTAACACTACCCTGTGGTTATGGCACACAAAAAAAGCCTTACAAGTGTTTTACCCTAGCAAGTCAGAAAATACCTTCAGATAAGCCATTCTGCAATACACATTCAGCTATCGCATGCTCAGAATTAGATTTTTGTCTTTTAGAAATTGATTTACCAGCCCTGAAACTGTTTTGGGTTCTAAAACTTATGGAAAGGATTCATGGGCATGACAAATGACCACAATGGTTGATTACTGAAACAGAAAACTAGTCAGTACAGCTGAGTATTCATCTCAATTTTGATTTTCAGCACTTATTTCAACTAGAAATTAACAGACTCTTTCGTAAGATTATATTTATTCTGGAGTGTTCATATTGCTTTTTATCCTTTTAAAAATTACCCAGCAGAGACGCAGTGGAATTTTACCTAGATTTGGAACACTGTATTGAAATATTGCTTTAACGGAATTTTCATCTTCTGAAATGCACAAAGAGTAATTAAGTGTATAAAAACAGAATCATTCAGCAACAAGTTTGGAAAGAATAAGTTATTAGAAAGAATTAAATATCTGCAGCCTCTTCAGTAACACTGTACAACACTGGCCAGTCAGCACAAGTTCTCCCAGTTAAATATACCTCCAAAATGATGATTAACATGAAATCTTATGTTAAGGATTTTACAAAATACACTGCAACGGCAACTCTTATTCTGTATTACTGAATTCAGCCTATTCTGTATTACTGAATTCAGCCTATTTCACAACTTTTTTTTCTGAAAATTAACTTTGAGACAGCCTTGATTCTTTGCTCAGTTCCTCAGGTGTGCCTTAAGGCTCCTCTATCCCACTTCCTCTCAGCTGTTAACAATTTCAGGACTGATTTGCAAGAAATCTCTTATTCTTGTTGGCTTAACAGCATCACAGTTTCTCTCAGAAAATCTAGATGAAAAGCCCATTCAGACAAGGCAGGCAAAGGTACTTTCCCACAATTACAATGCAAGTTAGCAACAACATACTTTAGTGACCACAGATCAGCTTTTTCTTTAGGATAGACTTCTATGGCTCAAGATCTTTGGCTGAAAATAAACCCTGAGGGCTCAATACATTTTATTGAAGTCATCCTTTAAGAATTCAAGGCCTACCCCCATTCTCAGTCAATATATATGCCCAAAGCTTTTTTACTCTTCTTGAAACTACAGACTACTACCCACATGGGTAGTAGACACCCACACAAAAGAGGAGGTCATTCTTTAAACTGAGGAAGACTTTGTTTTTCTTTTAACAAATTGACAGTTATTGTCAATGCATTTGAACTCCCTTAAAATCTCTATATCTGCTTTTTTCCCCGAGAATGCTCTTCCTAATAATTTTCAGAAAGAAAATTGAAGGTCTAATATCAGTTTCACCCTACATTCTGTTACTTATCCTCTCACTCTCTCCCCTGAAGAATTTAAAGTTTAGTAGCAGGCAGAAACAGTCTAATCATATATATCATAGAAAACAGCTACAGCAACTCCCACTTCAAAAACCAGGATTATCAGTCTTTATGTCTTCAACCTTTATAAAGAAAGATCTAAAAGAAATCTTGAGCAATGCAATATTCTCAAGGCACAGAAATTACATATACCTCATGAAGGAGTTTAGACTAAAGTAATCAAAAATTAAAACTACATTTTATACATTTAAAAGGGATACACTGCTCAGAATACTTACCTGTATGACTGTTGAAGTGTGCAAAATTAGCAAAGTTTGCTGTAGCAGCTGACTGAGGAGGAGCAGCAGCAAAGATATCTGAGCCAAGGTCACTGAGGAGGTCAAATTGTTTCTTTTCTTGTGGCTGCTGTCCTTGAGATCGAACTACAACAGGAGACTACAAACAACATTTCAATTAGATAATACAAAAAAGATGGTATTTTACCAAACTGACTTTTGCAAAATACTAGAAGGACAGACTAAGCATATTTCTTTAACAAGCCATTTATTCGTGAAGTTTAAGATGCTGTATACAGCACAGACCCTCCTCCTCTAGTAAGAGGAAGACAATCTCTTTAGGCTACTATGGTGGCTTTTAAAGGAACTCTGCAGTGGGTTTCCATGGATTAATAGGGCGTAGAAGAATAAAGTAGCAGCATATAAGCAACTTCAAAATTACGTATTTAAAACTGCAAATACTGTACAAATACAAGCAATAAAACTTCATTTTACAAGTTGGAAAATATTATTCACTGCATTCTGGAAAAAACCTTTAGAATTCAGTATAGGAAGGGAAAAATTGAAGAATTTCATAGCAAGGCTGCAAGTCGCAAATTTCTACTTTGAATCTTTAAGAGGTCCATTCAAGAGTTGCCTGTATCCTAAAGGTAAAGCAGTTTTTCAAAAAACTGTCTTCCCTCCAAAATCTAAGTACATAGTGTTGTTTGGCTTTACAAAACAGCATACAGACAGTCCCTGAAAGCCACTTGATAAGACAGTTACAGAATGCATAGCAAGTAATAATGAACACACATGCTTTTCATCTACATATTCACTACTAATCCCACGGTTAAGAGCATCAGTCATTTTATTGTTTTCAAATTTAAAAAAAAAACAAACATGAAGATATATCACATTAGGTTCAAACTTGAGATATTTAAGCAAAAGATAATCACAATTAAACTTGTCAATCACACTGGAAAATTCTGCTTACTGAAAATAACCATTAAAAAAACGATTTGGTCAATAGAAACAAGCTTTATTTAGAACCTGATCTGCAAACACCTGTATATTTCAACAAAATACATAAAATAAAGTTGTCTTTAGTGATTAAATTATTAGGTAACAGTTGCTATTGCAAGAATTCTTGTGCCACTAAAAGACAAAAAATACTGCTGAACAGTTCTGTGCTCTTCAGCTCTGTCATTACTCACTTGGCTAGGTGTGCCCTTGTTTAAGTGCAGTGTGGGTGCAGCTTCTCCCAAGAGAGATTTGAGTGGCTTCACCTCAGGCGTGCTGCTTGTACTACTAGCAGAAGACCCCGATATGGATGCATGGACTGATGCCACCACCTTTGCTTGTTCTGGAGGAACATACCTACATTTAAAAAGAGCAATGGTTTTTACAAGTTTAACATGGAAAGTTCTGCTCAACATTCCTAAGACTCAAGTGTGAGAACTGGTAGATCTCAGCTTTGCTATTTTAACCGCTGATGCTGCAACAAACTGTATCAGTAGTTTGCAAAATACCCATTATTTAAATATGCCAGATATTTTTTTAAAAATTGACTAGGATTTCAAGTCATCAATATTTTATAGCACTTATTTAATACAAACCACACGTGTTTTCCACCTCCTAATAAAAGCCTGCAAAACCCTCACTTTACACTGTTGTTGACACCCCCTTAATCCATTTCTGTTCCATCAATATGAACTACATACTGAGAAACTTCTTTAAACTGTTTGTCTTCTCTGCTTCCTGTAGCTCTGAATAAAGTCCAGAAATCATTTTACTTTACAGAGCTGTGCGATCTAGTCCAAAGAGCACACAAGAAGGAAAGCACACTCAAGAACATGAGGCTAACAGCCCATCTTCACTTCTTACCATAAAGGCAACTTTTACAATTGTAAAGCTATCTTACCATCTTTTCTTTTCATATTTTTCCTGTAGAAATTCCTTTACTTTCTGTGGATCCCTGAAGTCTGGAATTGCTGATGATCTATCATCAAATAGGCCTAGCCAAATCTGTTTGCACACCTCACGAAAAAAAAAAACAACCACAGATTAATCAGAGAAAATATCTTAATTCAAAACCTATTAAGTTTATAATTGTTAATATATCAAACCATTAAAAAGTGTGTGGCTGCACATTTTCTGTTCCAGACTGAGCTGCTTTAACGACTGGTGCACCATGTACTGGTCTAAATACTTAAAGTTCAAAGACCATCTGTCACAGCAGAGCAAGCAAATCCTAGCATCCAATTTCACCATCAAATACTGCTTTTATAAAATATTTGTAGTATGTACTCATGAAGGGGCAAAGCACCTGACTTCTACTTGTGATCTTTAAGATTCTTCTTAATTCTACATATCCCCTTATCTGTACTTCAGGGTTTAAACTGTTTCAACAGATTCCATATGCCATACGCCCCACATGGTAGCTTTTAAAGGATCTGAGGTTTAGTATTTATACTTAGAATTACTATTTGAGTATAGGAACTTTTTTTTTTTAAAACAGCCTTTCTTACCATGATGCAGTTTCTATGGTATCATATACATTTAATTTGAGTGAGGGTATGAGAGAAGGGGGAAAAGTACTCTTGCTCTGCTTTAATTTTCTAATTGTAGTTGTGAGTGAGCAAAAGTTGAAGCAACTGCAAAATTCTCAATATGTTCAGCTTCAATTCCTGACCAAAACAAGAGGAAAGGTCACTGTTCTCAAAACTAAACAAGACACAGGAGTTGTCACACTTACAACGTTTTCTTTAAGCACTTAAGACTATTCTGCAAGTAACCTGAATATGCACCCAAACATTAGATACCCTCTAAAACCAGACTCTGACATTTTAGAACGGGTTTCTTCCAGAGAAGTGGAGTCAAAGCTTTGTTTTTACGATGCATAGCCTTTCTTCCCACACCCTTTCTGAAATAGTCCTGACCATCCCTCTTTACACGCCTCCTGCAAGTGTTGCCCTCCATCCCTTCAATAGTGTCAGGTTTTCAGTATTTTTCCCATGACCTTTAGAGGAAGCACATGCTCTAACAAGCAAGAGCTACATAAACCAACTGTCCTGAAAGTTGGCAAATCAAGGTAGAAGCTGTGATACTTCCACTACATCATCTTCCCCAGAGAGGTTTTCTTCTTTACCTGGCCAGCTAACTTCACCAAAATTGTAGCAACTTAGCATCTTCAGGAGCACTGGTTGTCATATGTGATAAATTTTATAGATAATTTCAAAGATTGCTCAGGATTAAGAGATTAGACAGCATAAATATGTATTTCATACTTGATGTCTCGATTTTATATAGCCTGCTTACATGTCCAACACTCCATAGTCCTTATTGTCATGTACTGGATAGAGACAAACAACAACGGGAAACAAATGTAATGATCACAGGATAACTCTAAATTAATGATTTAAATCCTCATCTAAAAATAAGATCAGTAGTTCCTCCTTCAAATAAAGTCAGCTATTCAGCATTCATTCAGCAATTGTATTCCACAAAAGGGTTAAGTTCAATGCACTGATTTGAGTTTGCAAATTTAAACAGTCATTATTTGCAGTATGGTAGTAGATGAAATGAAACGGAAGGTATTTAATACTTCTTCATACAAAGTTACAAGATACAAACCTAGTCAAAAAACTCAAGTCTGTTCTGAAATAATAGCCAATAGCATGAAGCACTATTTTAATAGTAGCAATCTTTCACACAAGCACTACTTTTTGCTGAAAAAATTTATAAATTCAGAACATTTATGGGTATAGCTTTAAATATCTGCAGTGGATAGTCTGATGTGCGCCGGCAGTAGTATTTCTATACTTAGATTTGTAAGTATAACTGTACCAACTAGTAGTCATAGGATTGCTAGGAGGAAGAGAAGTCCTGTTTATGGCTAGTTACAGAATACCTGGCAGCACGAGTTGGTGGTGTCTGAACCTACACAGTCCTGTAGATACACCCTGCCCCCGCCCCCCCAACTTCAGTTTTGGGAGGAACATGAGGAAACACTGAAGAGAAAAACTTGTGCCTAATTTCAGACAAGCAGAAAGACAAGTGTTAGAACAGCCCCTACTTGATCCTGCACCTACCAGAATAACACTCAGGGCTGTACCATGATGATCAGTTTGCATCCAGCCTAAGATGTGCTAGTGAATGAAAGAGGAGGTCCTCTCCCCCACCCATATCAGGCCATTAAATTATTCCCCCTTCTCCTACCACCCTAAACAAGTCAGATCAAAGAAACTCATCACAATTACCATGTCACTAGTACCACTGAAACTTGTATTGAGATCAACTCACAGCAACACTCAAACCACAATCCAGTTTTTCACCTTTCTCCCTCCCAGTTTTCTGCTTCATATTTACCCTGAAGTACATAAGAATTTGGGGCTGGGGGGGACGGGGGATGG